>CAJQUW010007250.1:0-399455 GCA_907163375.1 Prostheceraeus crozeri
TGTCCCCCACACTGCATTTCCATATTTTGCACATTGCAGCCGCCTGATGACTCCGCCTTTCACCATTTGCACTTGCGTTCAGCCTGATGACTCAGCATTTCACATTTTGCACTTGCGGCCGCCTGATGACTCAGCATTTCACAATTTGCACTTGAATTTGCAATGTGCTTACTACTTATATGCGTGACATTGCTGCAACATCCGTCGGCAAGTCTCTTATATAGACAATGTTCGTTTCATATGTCTTCTGCATAAACATAACAAAATAAAATCACAAACTGCATCCTTATATGCATCTTAATCCCATATTATTAGCGATTGACAATTCAATATATTTTCCCAAAAATAAACAATCCTACATTAATAATAACCAAAGAGGTGCTAAACAAATATGATAGGACCTCAATTTCATACTCAGTGAAGACAGAACATGCTTAAGTCGGTTCAATAACCGCTTGGTTTCAAACGTGCAACGGAGACGCACCATAGACGCGTTCTCTCCGCGCGTATTTATCAAACATTCGAAGCCCCTAATGGTTTTAATACAGCATTAGATCAATTGATTTCCCTGACAACTTAGTGCCGCGCGTAGAATAATAGTAAGGTCTTTACACGACTGGAAGTTGAGGGGCGCTCCGTAATTACGCGTGGCATGTCACCTAGTGCTGTATGTTATTGAACGCTTTTTTTATATGCTGTCACATTTCAATTTGAACATAACAAAAATTTAATAGCGCCATACTTATTTACTTTATCATAATTGGATCATCTCTGCACCACTGGTGTTAATCAATAAAATGTTTTTCAATATCTGAGGCAAGAGTATGGAGTCTATTTGACCCTCAGGATATAAAAATGCCTACATGTAGGCACTTAGTCATATTATCATCAAGTATCATTATCTGTCAAAGATCAAATCCACAATCATCCAAGCTTCACGTCCTTTCAAATTGAGATTTAATGTACGATTAAGAGTCTGTAGTACTCAATACTTCAGAAGTCAAAACAAGTAAAATCATGACGATCATTTATATTGTTAAGAACATAAATAATACACGTTCAAACATGTTTCACAATGTCTTAAAAAGTTCAAAATCGAGGACCCATTCCACCCCTGAACTGATTGCCTCCCCCAAATCGAGGACCGCCCCCACGATATGAGCCCCTCATTATCCCTCCCCTCATTTGACCAGGATTTCCTCCAGGGAAACCTCGGGGACCAGGTTGCTGCTGTCTGAAAGGTTGTTGTTGATTGCTCGGTCTTACAGACTGTTGCTGATGCCAGGTATTCTGTCCAGATCCCCAGCCACCTCCTGAGGAATTAGGATCTTCCAAGCCAGGTATAGACGGATGGGATTGATTGCCGAAATCATCAGCCATCTGTGGATTCTGATTAGAATTATCCGCATCCCATTTATCAGACTCTTGAGCATCTGTGTCCATATCAACTTCATCGTATGAAGGAGCATTCGCAGATTTCATCCAACCCATAGTGGAATTCTGCTGTGTATTTCCTCCAAACCTTGGCCCTGATTGATGCTGTGGAGCCATCGGACGTGCTGGTCTCTGGGGCTGCCAATCTGGCCTGGGTCGTGGCTGATTTTGCTGAGATTGCCAATTGGGATTGTGAGGTGGTCGAGCCTGCCAACCTTGCTGTTGTGGCCATCGTTGTGGTTGTGACTCACCTGGAGAAAGTTTCTGAAGATTGCTGTCTGATCTTTCAACATCCTTCCAGTCGTTGCTCTGCTGTTCCCATCCCGATCGCATATTAGGTTGATTACCACCCCCAACACTGGCTGGTGATCTCATCGGTTGATTTCCACCATCGGATCGAGGAGTCATGTTACTTCCCAAATTCTTCAGTAGACTGTCATCCTGAAACAAAGTATCGATGGCCTGTTTGACCTGAGGTTCCGCAGGCTTATTACTTGGTTGTGCGACTGAAGGAAGGGGCGGTAACATGGACGACATTGATCCTAAAGAATTTCCCCCAGCTGCCTCAGAACTTCCCGTGTTAAGAAGGCTCATAATCTTCGCTTGAAGTTCTGCCTGATGAGCCAAAAGCTTTTTCTCATTCTCTGCTAAGAGCTCAACTTCAGCTGTTGATTTTATAGGGTCCCCCAATCCTGGAATTCCCATTCCTGGTTTTATATCCCTCCCAATACCTAAGGAAGCGACAGTACCAGCCATATTCCCAATCAGTCCGCCTGCATTTGGGGTAGAGCCAGGTAGTCCAAGGCCATGAAGTCCGGCGGCTGGTTGTCCTCGAAGCAAGCTCGAGTCGGGAAGTCGATTTGATGATGAGAGACCGGAATCCAGATGAATAGATGAAGGGTTTATCACACCTACATGAAGAGAAACAGCTTTGTTAGAGCAAACATAGAAAATATATCATAGTCAGAACGTAGACTTTACAAAGATTCAGAGACAATGTCACTCAATTTACCTCAAGAGTGTCATAAGTATGAGATTTTATTAAGAGGAATAAAAATTATTGATGAAAAGGACATATTCCATCACATGCTTAAACAAGAAGACCACGGCAGTCAGTTGACAGACAAATGAGCTCTTTATTCTGCTTCCCTCTCTGATATAACTACACCAAGGTGGTAATGCAGAGAACATAAACATCTAAAAATGGTATAGCAAAACTTAGGGGACGATGGCAATCCTATAAAACACAGGTGTCCCCCCACAGAAGATCAAAGGTAAAGAAGTAGAAACAAATGTGGAATGACGTATTGAATAAGTAACTATTTTAAAATAATTGTTTGGAATTCATATTATAAAATTGAAACTATTATATTAATTATGAAGAACAATTCGACGCACGATTATAACGGAATAAGAAAATAATAAAAGTTATTTAAACAGAATAATTATTTGGTAGGTCTGGCCGATTCAGCTATATCATTTACCTTACAAGGATATTACAGAGATAAATTTAAAGCTGTGATAATACTACTATCAAAGTCAAATCGCATTTCATAGTCAGGATATCTCTCTCATACTCTCTCTTATACTGTATGTAGTTGTTAAAAGTAGAAATCTTTTTAGGCTGGAAATTACTATGATATCGTTAATCCAGACAAATCCAGTGAATGAAATTCTCGTTTTGTGTTAATCAATTTTTCACTGTTTGCGTTTCTCATTTCTACTGATTCAGCTGTTTGTCTTGTAAATACATCGTTGTTGTACATTTTGATAATATTCAGCTTGAATTTCGTTATTTTGCTTTCGTGTCTCTCTTTACACTGTTTTTTTTTACTGAATTTTCACCCCTAGCACAGCTATGAGCCATGAACGAAGCTAGGGGTTACTCAATTAAAAGTAAAAATTGTATTATTTTAAATAAAAAAAAACAAAAAAAAACAGATCTTCTAATCTGATTAAACTGTCCCCATCAGAAACATGTTGACAAAACACTGTTGACACAAAAGTGAGTTATTATTTTTTGTGTTGTAATTGTTGCACATGTTCTTTCACTCTAATCTTGCCATTTCTCGAAGTTTCACCAATGTATATTGAGTCACATTCTTCACATTTAATATCGTATGTAACACCACTTTTGCTGCAAGGACCTTTACCTCCTGATTAGCATATAGGACAGCATCAATCTTTACATTTGACTTTTCAATGGATTTGACTTTTTTGGTCCTTGTAACAAAAGTACAATTCTTGAGAGATTGTTGAGACTTCTTTGTCGTGTCAAATCAAGCAAGATAAGACTTTGACTTGACTATCTGGTAGCTCTCAGCAAGATGATTCGGACGAAACAAGGAGTTTTGCATCTGATGATGACTCAGTTGAAGTCACAAACTTTCACAGATTCAGAAATATAATTTCTAAAGGAATGCACTGTTGTGATGTCTGCTGAATTCAAAGCATTGCATAAAGTTTATGGAGAGGACCCAGCCAATTTGGGGAGCCGTCTGCAAATCGAAGTGGCAAAAAAAGTTGAAGGAAATGAAGTTAGAGTGCCTTCAATTTTGCAATCCTCTAGTGGATACCAATTTGGATGGTATAAAAAGGAGAATTGATCCCCTCTTGGAGAATTTGGATTGGAGAGATAGAGGAGGCACTAAAAGCATCAGAAGACGACAATAACGTCTCAAAGTCCAGCACTGCTGAGTATGACAAGGAGGAGTTTTTGGCACCATAATATGCAAGTCATCGGATAACAAAAAGGTCCGTACAATCAAGGTCAAAGGACGCAAATCCGGACAGCAAGTAAGTACAGGCTATTAATGATCAATTTAAAGCAATGGTCATTAATGAGGAAGTCAAAGACACATTCAGAAGACAAAAAGGCACATGAAGAAGTGCCATTAACACATCATGTATCGCACAGGCCTTGTACAAACAAATACCTTGGCTCTCACTACTTATGCTGCAGAAATATAGGAAGCGGCGATATATAATCGGCGGCGTTCTACTGAAGGTTTTACGGTAATACAAAATCTTGAACACCTAAGTCATACATAAAGAAACTAAGCCGAACAAAATATTAACTTCGCATCACACTCAAAGTTCAAGTATTGAAAAAGATTATGATATTATCACGTGCATTATCACTCATAATCCTGGGAATGCCAAAGAAAATTTATTGAACTGCATTTAGCTCAATATTCCATTTATTGCATTTGTCTAAATGCGCGAATGGGTACATGAGATTTGAAAATTTAAAATCCGGTCGGAACCGGATGTTTTGCGGGATTTGATGTCATCCGACCAGAATTCTGCTAAAAATCTTAATATGCAAATACGCTTTTGTTGAATAGATATTGAACCGATTCATAGCAGATCATGATTAGCGTTGACGTGACGAGATGAAATGGTTCTCAAGAAACTAAAACAATTAGCAAAAATGACCAAAATACATAATACACGTAAGTGGTATGGATACGTCTATACCAGGGTTTTTTTCGTCGTCGAGCCTTCCGCCAATTGGCGGAAGTCGCTCAAAAAATTTCCGCCACTAGAATGATGGCTTGAAGAGAGTTATCTTTGGATCTTTTCAGTTGTACCACCACAGAACAATGCGCCTTAACATTCACCACTTTTCCTCAGTCAGTGATTCTGACCTAAATCAGTCATATCGTATAAAAGAATGGAATCTTCGCCATAAAAACTGCTAGCCCTTCCATCGAGCGTCAGTGCCAGCTCAACTTGTGCGATAATGGTGACGAGTTATAATGACGGTTAAGTCTGTCTGGCACCTAACCATAATGCCAAATGAAATAGGCCTACAATGTGGCTAGAAATGGATAATGTTGATACATGTAGGCCCAAATTCTAACCATAGCACGCAGGTAAGATAGGCCGGTCGGCCCTTTAGACCCATTTTTATGATGCCATGTTCCAATAAGTAACACAAGAAATACATGTAGCTTACATATGAATTTCTATGCATTTTTTATGAAAATGTCGTTTTTATTCTCCTGGCTCGTTCACATCGACTACTGCTTTGAAGGTTCGTGTTTCTAATATACCATTTATCAATCAATGAAAAAACAGCGGTAGTATATTGAATAACAATTTACTGAAAGCGAATTAAAAAACGGAAACCTACCGTGCTAGATATTAAACTAACAATGCATGTCTTGAGTAAATGAACAGGATACATGTATATGTAAAAGAGCCAAAATGCAAAAATTAACATACGAACAGGATACGTTTTGTATGAAAGATGAGATATGGAACTAAAAATAGAAATGCATACTTCAAATGTCTTGAGTGAATTAACGAGGAATAAGTACATGTATAAACAATATCTGGCATGAATGTATCTGAAACAAATTAGCTGTGCAAAAAATTGACTTTACTAACAAAGGATGCGTTTCGCATGAAAGTGAGATACAAAACTAAAATAAAAAAAGTAAACTTTCGATGTCTTGACTCTCTAGTAAATTAACATCAAATAGGCTATGTACATTTTGTTCAGTGGCGGCAAAGAGGTTTATTGCTGATTGTTCCACGAAGATCTGTATTTTGATATTGGAATAAAGAGGGGTGGGACCCTGATAATTCTTCGGCCTCATTCCATGACGGACCGATTGCCCGCACTTCTACGACAGATAAAGGAACAATTAAGTCAGACAAGCTCCAGCGCGCCAAGTTTGCACGATTCTCCTGAACAGTCGCTACTGAAGATTCCGACCTCCGTATCCGCACAACAGTTATCTGCACCGTTAGCAACAGAGGAGGAATTTGCGCAATCTGGATCCATTTCGCCCTACATCTCAAGACCAGAATCCTCAGGAAGAGACATGGCAATGGGTACGGAGGCTCTGGATGAGATCACAAGACAGCTCACCGCCCTCACGTGCAAATTGGACCGTCTGGAGAGAGGGCCATCCGAGAATCCTCACCCGGGCGAGCCCAATTCCAAGCACTGGACCGTACGAGACAGACATGAGATCCGAGCCTTACAGGCTATCATTAACTCCACCGACCATGAACACGCCATCTCCATTGCAACAGAGCGCTACGAGTTCCTGTGTGCAGCAGAACGTTTCGGTTGGCACTACGCAACACAGCTCGCGAATTACAGAGACGCAACAGCGATGGGCCTCAACGCCACGCCTCCCGACCCATCGG
This sequence comes from Prostheceraeus crozeri, assembly GCA_907163375.1. Lineage (NCBI taxonomy): Eukaryota > Metazoa > Platyhelminthes > Polycladida > Euryleptidae > Prostheceraeus > Prostheceraeus crozeri. Next base: position 6,601 of record CAJQUW010007250.1, read on the forward strand.
CTCCTCCACCACGAGGTGGATCTAGATCTCAGTTCAGAGGAAGAGGCAGAGGCCGTAACCGAGGCAGATCAAGGTTCCAACCTCCGCAACCAAATCCTGGAAGAAATAAGGATATGGCTTAATCAACAACAACTGGACCCTCCGCCCATACGGACGCCTTCCTTGCTGTCCCTTTCGTTATCTTCGAATTCAAACCTGTCGAACCGCTCTTCTCCAGTCCACTCAATGCCTTCCAGTCCTAACGTCGAATCGGCGAGTGCCCGAAGCCCGGACAACGTATCTCAAGAAGCTCTCCTGCTTCAACAGCATCGTCTTCCAATACAGAATAGAGAATCGTACGCAAGTCAAGGTTCTCTAACCGAAAGTCTGATATCTTCACAAATCGACGAACCTATGGAGCTGCATCTTCCGGAATCCAATTTGTTCTGGGCCCCTCCGTCTCCTCCCGGATCACCAATGCAACCACAACAAGAGGATCAACGACAAGAAAATGATCAGCAGCAGCCTCCTTCACCGCCAGATGAGTCGGTCGCTGATGGCTTCCCATGGATTTGGGAAAGTGGCGATAATTTCTTGGCGGTCGACCTCCAGCCTCCTCAACAATTCACGCCAGCATCTTTCAACATAGATTTGGCAACACCCACAGACTTCGGTTCACATTGCCAAAGAATAGCTCAAGGCTTCAAGACGTATTGCAACATTAAACAATCCACAGGAAGACAACACAAACTCAACTCGCAACAAGAGAAATTGCTAGAGGACAGTCTACGGAGTATGGAAGAAAACGGGATAATACGACGTGTGGCCAAACTCGGACCATTCCTATCTTACCCTTTTATTATTCCAAAGAGGGATGGAAAACCGCGTGTCATTATAGACTATTCACACCTGACACCCTTTATACAAAAGAAGCGTATGGTACTTCCAGCCTTTACAAACATTATTCCGGCAGCAGCATGGACTTCACAGCTCAGAGCCATCCGGATCGACCTTCGGCATGCCTTCTTTTCATTGCCAGTGCATCACAAATCACAGTTTCTCACAACCTTCAAATTTCAAGAGAAATTCTATCAGTTCAATCGTCTCCCAATGGGGCTTTCTACGTCTCCGAGATTTCTACAAGCAGTGCTTAATGAAACTATTCGGCCCTTACAGGCGAAAGCATATTCGATATTCTGCGAATACAGGCGAAAGCGATATTCTGTTGGTAGCTCACCGCAAGAAAATTCGAGAACTCCGACAACAGCTATTACAACGGATCAAACAAGTCAACTTCACGATCAACAAGGAAAAATCACAATTGAAGCCGGCCACAAGAATTGACTATCTGGGACTACATATTAATCTACGTAACAATACGAGACGGCTTAATAATGAGCACCTGAGTAACATTCCGATACTGCTCCAGAAGCTTCGCTGCGATTTCCAAAACAAGTCGGCTCGGGGATATTTAACCTTTTTAGCAATGGCCACGACCGCGACATATGCATGCCTCAAATGGTCATTGGCGGCCTTTCGGCGCAACCTAGTCAGGTTAGTGAGCTCATGGCTGACGTTATATAACTTACCAAGACCACCGAACCACATTTGGTTTACTGACGCAACACCCGATTGTCAAGCAGTAGTAAGAGGACAATCCGTTTGGATAGCAAGACACGAATGTAAAAACCAATTTCAATCGGAGCTTAAAGCCTTTTTGGCAGCAGCGAACATGGCTAAGAATGGGGACATCATCGCGACGGACGTTCGAGCTCTCATTTCCTGGGCAAAAAGATCAAACTTGTATTGGTCTACGAAAGCGAATCTGATAGCAAAGGGACTAAGAATTATGCATGTACCATCAGCGATGAATCCAGCGGATCCTCCATCAAGAAACGCAACGAATTCCTGGTTCCTGAAGAAGCCTCCAGTGATCTTATCCTTCGATTCAAAAGTCTACAAAAACGTCAATTAACTGACTCACCAAAGTGCATTCTTCATAATGAATTTCCGACTTTTTGTGACGTCATAGGTGACGTCAAGTATCGATTTTTGTATGTATATATAAAGAAATTGTTAGAGTTTAAGAATTAGAAAATTTTGTTCAGTGGCGGCAAAGAGGTTTATTGCTGATTGTTCCACGAAGATCTGTATTTTGATATTGGAACAAAACGTGTTTCCCCTAAAATAAATTCTGTGAATATCATTTTGTGATCAGGACAGTCTATTTGCTTATCTGCAACAATAACATCGGTTGACATGGCGCTTTCATTAGCTTTAACAGCAAAGTAGGCAAGCTAGCGGCTACGAGAAATGTCATATTTCTGCCTGCTGATGGAAAATTCTGCCCCAAAAGTGGTATCATAATCGTAAAAATGACAAATCTCATTTTGAATTTTTACATGAATCCTGGATCATTACGTTATTGAGTGCACCAAACTTGGAAGTGCATGGATCTACATAAACAGATGGAGCTTTGCGACGTTTGACGTTCCGCAACATGCATGTCGACTGGAACTACAGTATATACCACATTATTAGTCACCCCTCAAATTTTCATTTTTTCGCTATAAAAATCAGGTTTTCTACAACTATACGTTTAAAATGCTATCAGATTGTTTCATTGATGTCGGAAAACGTTTCCAGGCGTCAGATATTGATGTTTTTTCGTGTGAATGCCAGGAAGCTCTAAAATACACGTATCACATTATTAGTCACCCCCTGATACTTTTCAGTTTCTATTGTCTACCATAGAGCACTTTTGTATTTGTAACCTATACAGAACATAGTTTTTAGTTGAAATATGACCATACAACCCAATGATATGGTTTCACATAATAATCAGTCCATATTTGTTACAAAATTTATCTCTTAACACATTATTAGTCACATTCATTAAATGGTTCATTCATTAGTCACATTACATGATTCATCGTATTGGCTCTGTCAATGATTTCTACAACGCAGATTTCTAAGCAGTGTGGCAGATATGACTCAGCTGACGTCTCTGTGCAATTGGTTAAAGCAGAAAGCCAATTACTTTCGTCGCTTGCTCTCAATTTAAAACGCTTGCTCTGACTTGAATCATATCACGTCCAAGATGGGTCGTACGAAAGATGTAACACCGCGACAGAAGAACGACATCTTGAAAGCTCTGTTCAATAGCAATGGTAGTCTTACAATGGAAGATATCGCCAATCGTCATGGTGTTTCCAAGAGGACAGTCCAACGCATCAAGAAGCATGGAGTAACGTTAAATAATCGCATTGGACCGAAACGAAGGACGTCCGTGACTACTGATCGCGCGATTGTACGACAGGCAGTTTCAGAGCCACAACGGACACTTGAACAACATACCGACATTTTACGAAGAGGTGGTGTTAACATCTCAATCATGATTGTAAGTCAACGTTTAAGGGAAAACGGTTTCCGCTGTGTACGTCCGAAAAATCCTTAAATAACCTGCAAAGCAGGACAACCGCTAAGTACGCAGAAAATACGAATATTTCCAAGAAAAAACTGCAAAGTTAGATACTAATGATTGGTAGAATATACAGCAGGACCATCGTGTGCCGATCTACTGTCGACAACTCGATAATATGAAGCGTAGGCCTATGGACCTACGTAAGATCCTATCACCTACTGCTATTAGGATAGTGAAAGCACTTAACCTAGTAATTATTGTGCATCTTCTAGTGACGGCAATTCACATTGGGAAGCCGAATTGTATTGACAGCCATCCAATCATTTGTAGAACTGATGACATCAATGTTGACAAAACAAGGAGACAATTCCAATATTCGCTCAATCGATTGATCTAAGACGATAGTTTGCTGATCTATGCGACGCGCACTTCACGGACCTTTGCTGTTCAAAGGACCAATCTGAAATTGATGACGCTCGATAGGATGATCGGGCTGTGATCACAGAATGAAAACAAATTTGATCTAACATCTGGGGTGGCCCAGATGTAGCTGTTGTTGTGGCAAGATGGATTTTATATTAAATCGCAAATCTATTACTCAATCTTGCCTCTACTAACATCACTATGTTAAACATATGAATAATAAATAAGGGTATCACACAAATGTAATCAGTTCATATAATAACTTTCCATACACTGGATTCTTGTCGATTTTGGAAAAAACCGGTTCCCGCCGGATTTGAAATCTAATGCACCCATGGTTGATATTTAAATATCATTCGTTATGGTTGAAGTAAAGCATCCAGCACAGAAATGCATTCATTCAGTGAATGTGTTGAGAGTATCGCCTTCCTCAAAGAAACACACAGACGACAACAATAACCACGCTCATAGCCACGCAACTTAGTAAATTTTTGAGGATGAATAAAATCATCTTTATTAGTTGATTTATTAACGAATGAAGTACTTTTTGAAATTAAGTACTCCAATTTTCTCATGAATGTCGATCAGTGTCAATGCACTTATCGAATAAATTTTGATACAAAAAATTAAGTCTAGAATGAATGTTCATTTGAAGTTTCTTATCCATATAAATTTGAATATTTACTTTTAATAACAAGAAGATCAAAGAAAAAAAAGAAATTAATCAATTTGCTGAATACAGCAGAGCCTGAGATAGTAGGAAAGTTCGATCCTCCTGATCACAACCGTAGAGAAATCATCATCACAACACCTTATCCAAGGAAATCTGTTGATTTATAACTTCTTTGGCTTTCCTGGAGTAACATAAAAAAGTGAGCACGACACACCAATCATTTCCATGCTAGGATATTCTCCTATACTGTTTGATAGAATATTTCCTTCAAAACATTGAGAATGTGGAGTCTCATCTGGAACATGAACATTCATATGTTCCATAAAAAACACAAAAATCAACGGAAGGAATTAAAATATAAGTTGGCCAATTCCCTAAATCTTTATCAGTTTTATCAATCAAAGAGCAGAATTCCAATCCCAATCTCATAAAGTTTTGTAATGTTATTCTACAAAACTTGTAGCAATTCAGTTAAGTGAATTTTGTCGTAGATCATCAGGGTGTCTACTACATCAGGAATTTTCAAATCCAGGAGATATCCAGGATATCCAGGAGATATTATTGCAAAAATCAAGGAGCCTATCGAAATTTTTATGATGGTCATAAAATGACCATCTCGTGTTATCGCCATTTTAACAGTGCCGTTACCTACTAGGTATTTCGTATTTCTCTTTTTTCTGTTTATTTTGTGTCTAATAGAACGCCTAATTACAAAGCATGAATAATAGCCGTAAAATCGTTTTGTCTCATTAAGGCCTAAAAATAAGTGCTGCTATATGTTTCAACACTACATTGCTATATTTTTCAAACACTCAGTTATAAAACGAATTACGCTTTTATCTGGTTTTCAAGTGGTCACAAACTAGTCTTCAAGTTTTTGAGCACCGTAGCTCGATCGTAAAGTTCACACTGTTTCTCTCTAGTGATCGAATTTTGAGTTTCAGTATTGTTCAATTCGCAATCCAGTTCAGCAACACGTTTGCCTTTAACTTGCTGATCTTCATTCCTTTTTAGTTCGAGTGCCATTACACGTTGCCGACATAAATACTTAAGCGATTCAATCAAAGAAGCAGTTAGCGAAACATGCAGAACCCCTCCATAATACTGAATGGCGTTATGGACCACACGTTTCGCCAAGATAGAACTCTCATGAAGATTCTCTATTAGCATAATCCTTGCTTATGTTGAAAACACCTTCTACTGCCGCTTGACCATGGAATAAGACCAAAACCTTCCTCACTACTGCCCACAGGTGTTAAGAACTTTCTTTATTTCACAGAAGACTGTAGTAGAGGTCGTGCAATCGAAGTTTGTCGATGTCAGATTGATTTCTAAAGAAAACATTAAGCAGTTAAATTTTGGTATTGATGCATGCAGTACCAGTGAAATTTACCTGTAGTTCCTTTTCGTTAGATCTGATTGAATGAAGTCGGAATATTCCTGCTTTGCCCAATCAGCCAGAGATACAGAAATGCAGTTGGAATCAGTGTTGCGATTCTTGGCGTAGGGTAAAAAAAACGCGCAAGGTCGAAAAACACGCGCACATGTATTTCCTTACAAATAAGCCAAAATGGCAACTATGATCGCCAGTATTTGATGAAACGAATTTTTACAAAGCTTAAATTTGCAGATCAGATAGTAAGAGCTTTGGTATTTTTCAGGACAAGTCAAATACACACGTGCCTTAAGTGGTAGATGCATACGAGCAGTGGGCCTATAGGCTATCCATTGAGTGAGATGTTAATGAACCTAAATGATCTTTGATAGGCTATACATGTGGCTTATCTAGAAACTGCATGTAATTTGAAATTTTGATATCTTGATTTTGATATTTTAGAACCAAAGTTTTCTATTATCAAAAATTAAAAATAGAAGTCGAAAACTTAAAAAACGCGCAAAATGGATAAAAATGGAAAAAAACACGCTTACACGCGCAAATTGTCAAAAAAACGCGCGCGCGTGTAAACACGCGCGAATCGCAACACTGGTTGGAATCGATCATTCTGTTCAATAAAATGTCAAAACGCATTTCGCAAAGCGTTGAAGACTTGGTTAAAATGACAAGCGGAGAGTGATGCAGCGTCTTTAACAAGATCGTGTTTCAGCGGACTCCTCTCAAGTATTTTACAAGGCGATAAGGCAATAGCGAGGGGCTTGACCAAACTCCAACATTCTGCGTGGATGAGAATTATTTGGGATGCTGCGTTTGGCTCCGAATTCCAGATCCACTTGCGATATGTCCTTCAGATTTGCATCGTTATTCAGATCACGTATCAGAATTTTGGAAGCGTCTGTCCCCACTCCCCACCTCTGGCATGACCGATGCCTTAACGAATCTTTTCAATGTACATTATCTGTGACAAGGCCCATTAGAAAACCGAGCAAAAATGGAATCATAGGCTTGTCGTATTGAAACCGCCGTAGAAATGGCTCAAACTGAGACGCTACGGAGCTGAAAAAATGCAGCATCGCTGCAGGAATGGGTCATTGATTGCGTCAATGACTGTTGCGAATGACGCTACATGGGGTTGAGGTTTCACATCGACACAATATTTCTCAATGTTCGTAGAATCTCTATTGCTCTGTTACATACATCTTTGAGGAGCCGTTCACGTTTCCGGGTTAATTGTAGAAATTTTACTTGTGTGCATCGATGAAGATGCATCAGCATTCATTGAAGATGATGTAGTTGAATTCAAGGATGTGGGAACGTCGACACTACGACGAACAAGATTCACTAACTGATAGTCATTGAATGCAGCTACAAAATAGGAGTCACTAATCTGTTTTCGAAGTCTGAGACACCCACCGAGTTCGAAAATTCATGTATACGAAAAAACCTTAAATTAACACATGTAACCTGAAACAGAAAGAAAACACACACGAACATTATTTTACGCTATCAAATGAAATCGAAAAGCACAAACGAAGATGAAGTCACCGAAAAGCATAATTACATTTTGTTTACACTATTGTAAACGTTAAAGAAGTAGCTCAGGACGTTTTCACAACTTTTAATTTCGACGAAATCAGGATTTATCCAGGATATCCAGGATATCAAGGCCAAATTTTCAAAATCAGGATTTATCCAGGCCTTGTAGACACCCTGATCATGGTTCGGTGGCTGATGGCAAAGACTATCAGCAATCCTAAAACAAATATCATTGGTGGAAAGGGTGACTGAAACTTCGCCTCGCGAACATCAAAGCGGCATGGCACTAGGCATTCTCCTAGGCTCCTTTGTATTCTCCTGGCAATAGGCTTAATATGAAATCAAGCTTGCGACGATTTCATAATTCTAAATATGCAAATAACCTGGATCAATCATTTCTCATCAATTTGTCAGAGTTTTCTCCCTCTAAACGCTTTCTATTTTGACAAGCATGGAAATCATTAGTACTCGTTTATCAAATGGTGAAATCTGAATTGATATACAATGCCAAACAGTTATAGACACGGAACAAGTAACACATCCAATCACTCACAGCAATTCAATTCTAACATCTACATTGTGTTATATCAAAAAACCAGCTCAATGTCATTAGTGAAACTCAAACAGACCTGATTGAATATTAGGAAGCCCAAACAGGGATGACACAGAATTGTAACTATTACCCATGAATCCTGCAATAAACAACAAAATTGATTCAGTTTCCGACATCTAAACACTGACGCTACTAGATAGCGACTATTCATCAAAGATCCTGTGACACACAATGGGATGCAACTACAGCGAAAAATGTTTTCAGCTCAAAAGCGATCTCTATTAGATCTCAAGAAAAAAGGAAAATCGGAGCCCGAGGATTATATGCACAAGTTTGAAGTATTTCATTCGACTAATTTTGCAAAAAACATAAAACTGGAAAAGCCGGAAAACTGCGATCCCTCGGGTAGAAGGGTCTCATTTAGCTATATCGATAGTTGTTCAAACCTAACCACAATGAGGTTCAATAAGCCATAACTTATCTCGTTGGCTTTATTCCGTTCAGATTTATATAAACATGCTATGAAGCTAATCACTGGTGTGTTAATCTGATTTAATGGTATTTCAGAATCACTGGATGAACCCCACGTCAGATGGTATATATCTATCACACCTAGGTTATGCAAGAACTGCTGAAGCACTTTGCAACAAGTACCTACAATGTCGATTTACTACACTATAGTTGACTACATGCATTCAAAAAAAGTACACTTCTATTTCAAGAACTTTGTGTGTACAAGCTCTTTGATGGACTAGAAGACGATGTAAAAAGCCACTGATAAATTTGGGTTACACTCATTTTATGTCACCATGTCTCCTGATTTTTTATTTTTTAACTTTTGCCCTTTTGCGTGTTTTTTAACTTTTGTGCGATGGTCTTGAAACCAGTCAGTATATGCCCTCTACGTGAGTCTGCCGGTCTAAGCGTAAGGTTTTATCCGCGTATTAAGATTGTTTTCTAATAGATGTTTCGAATATCCTCTTTAGGTCCTGACCAAAAATTATAGTCGAAATATTAGCCATAACAATTGTTTTCCTCGGTTGATCCGTTTTGTCACTTCACGGAGTGACTGCGCGATCTCAATTTGCTCTACTATCCGAAAATAATTCGTAGTAGTGGCTCACTTTCCGATTGTATACAGAACGATGATCAAAAGCAAGTTCTAAAATAATTTCTTTACTCTCAACTACGATGCAGCAAGAAACATTAATTTATTCAATCCCTAGTTAGAAATGCGTAAGAAAAAAGCAAACAACTAATTCTTACCTCTTCTTCCGCCTATAGACAAGCCTTCGGCGGCCAATAGCTTCTGTTTGCGAGTAGCTATATAGTCCATGGCTTCATCCAATTCAATTGTTGTCAGCATACGTCCATCAGCAAGTAAATTCATCAAATATATCACGTGGTCAGTTGGAGGTACAAAACCTTCAGGCATTCGCGAATAATCTGGAGGTGGTTCCAATCTTTTCTTTTCTCGCAAGGTTTGCAGGTACGCATCAAAATTGTGTGAAACAAATTTCAGTGCATCATCTAATGGCATATTACGATGCTCTGCAAGAAAAGAATTTAATGTCAGACATAACTTATATGCATGGTCCGCAAAATAGATATGATCAATACATTTTCTTTCAGAGCTATTCTTACCCTTCAAAAAATATGGAATCCTCAAAACTTCGGGTACGCGTTTTGAATGAAGCATGGAAAAGACCGGGTTATACGAAAATCGGATGAAACAGGATACAAACCGAAATACTCTTCCGTTTTTAGATCAATTCGAAGAATCGTTATATGTCGTTTTGCTTGGTGTAGGAGGTGACAGCAGCTTCGAAATATATTTTACGAGACATAAATAATTTAAAAGAGAACAATCCACAGCTCAGCTGCAATGTTCCAAGACGATGTTTTGAATTGTAATGTTTATTCTGTTCTTCCACAGAGAACGAATGAAAGCACGGATCGGTTGATGACAGCAAAGTCAGAAAACATTTATCCTTTTCTTAGACATATCCAAAGGCATCCACCTCGCGAAATTGTTTTTGTGTCTATGCCTCCTCCAGCGACATATCGATCAGAGATTTCCTTTGTTTGCTTGTGTCCCCGTTGTCTCTTGATGTGTCATTGTCCCAGTGCGGATTTAACTTTTTACTCCACTTTTAAGTAATGCACATTATATCATTAATTTTCGATAAATTATTGAGATCTCCCTTCCACGACACCCGAAGAAATCACATTCATGCACTTTTGTTCATATTGCACAGGAGATTGACGACTTTAATTTGTATTCAATATTACGCAGTTTGTTACTTCAAGTGCTCTTCTGTACTATATCGAACAGTAAATCTATTTGTGTCATATTTGTTAAAAAAAGATGGAAACCCAGCCAAAATAGCCAAATCAACTGTTGTTTCTATCAAAACGCTGATATCCTTCAACCAACATTATGAAGCTGCTCTGAGGATTCCGACTATTTGAAATAGAAATTCTCTGATAGTAACAAGAGATTAGATAACAGTGCCGGTCGAGGGATTTAAGTGTCTAAATTAACAAGATAGTAAATTCGGCTAGCAAAAACTTTTGCAATGGGTTTCTACCTTGAGCTGAACATGCATATTCCTCAATGTAACAGAAGAACTGATTTTACCAGCAGTAAATTTCTTACAGTCCTTTCAACGATGTCCAGTCTTTCGACTCACTCGTTCATTATATGATAATTTTAACATATTTCTTCAAGACCGCATTCGAAAAAATTACAAATTTCCAAAATGGTGGACATGCAAATCAAAACATCTGGAGCTCTGATGAAAATACACCGGAAATCGTTGAGAAAACTGCAAGTATTGGGAAATTTGAAAGCTAAATCAGCTTTTCTGGTACACTGCTACCTTCGTATATTTATTTACACCGATTTAATCTAGACCGAGCATCGGTAGAAGTATAATACATTGATTTCCAGTAACAAACATGGGTTGATTTAAATTCCTCTGAGTGCGCCGAGCACGTCAACATGTGAAAAACATTATCAGATTGCAAAAGTATGTCAATAAAGATCATACGACATCACTTCGATTTTCACCTTCAGTCAATTGCATTTTTGAGCATGCTTCAAATTAAAAGTACGTGAAGTTGGCAGTGAAAAATTCTCAGTGATTTTTTTCATGCCCAATTTTCTAGATTTCAATAGAGCTTCACACCCTGATTTCACGCATTTCTATAGTAGATTAGCGGCAGTGAGCACAATGAACCAGTTGCACACAATAAGATAATACGAAGTTCGGATAGTGTAACATTTTGGATGATGTTAGAAACTGCAGAAACGTCAAAATCTCATTTATAAAACTTTTTGTTTGAATTCAATATTTTCTTTTAAATTCAAAGAAATATAAGTAAGACTACATGAGAATGGTTCAGCAGCTAATCTCATGCTGCTATGTCATTACCACACATGCACATCTGCGCAGCGCCATGTACATGTAGAAATAAGGCACCCTGTGATGAGGATCGAGACTCATTTAAAGGAGTTTGGGAAAAGTCAAGATTTAGTGATGTTACTTTCATTTTTATTATTGATCATGTGAAATTAATTTCTATCGCAACTATCAATTGAAGAGAAACGTCTGAGATAGTAAGCTAGAAGGAAATGAAAATCAAATTCATGTGCCTTGCGGCCCACTATTACAGGCGGACTCAAAACAGGAACAACAGCATTTTATAAACAAACTGAAACAGGTTTTCAATGCATTATTAAATAGGATAAAAACCCGAACAGAAATATGTGCGTACACTATGGATACTATTCAAGAGCATGTGAAATGTAGTGTATATATAAATTAGGCTACATTTGGACATGAGGACGTTGTGTCAGAGCCTGCGGCGCCAATCAGAGCAAAGCTGCTAATTTTTACGAACTTTTCGACCAGATAAACAACGGATTATCATAAAATGTCATTCTAATTATTGTGCTTAGATTAAATTGATGAGATGAAATTCAAATTTCTGAGCTTTTTTTAAAAAAGGCAATAAAAACAGATTCACCCAGTTACAATAGAGTATCAACCAGCAGCAAGACGTGAGCTCATACATTTTTCATTAATCCAATATGCCCTAAAGTAGAATGTGACACACATGGTAGTTAAAATATAGTAGTTAAAACTACGTGTAGCTCTATTTGACAATGCGATTGACTAGTTTTTGCGATTGCATTCTTCTGCATACGAACATGTACCTGCATACAGTGAGATTTTTATCAGGATATCAAACATGTTTCAGTCGATGTGATACTCATAAATGGCAAATTAATTAGCAGCCAGCTTATGAACAAAGTTTCAAGATTCGTATTCGATATAGTCTCTTAATTATTCTGATCTTGCTATACATGTACAATTGAACATGCACAGTACTTCACACAAATACTGAAAAACTTAGTTTTCTTGCAAACATGATAATCACAATTAAATCGAAGAATAATAACTAAACAGCTGTGAATATGACTGCAGCTCGTAAGCATTTAGAAAGACGCTAAATTTCCGATCTTGCATTATTGTTCATTTGCTTTTAGTGCTCATAAACTGCAGCCACATTCCTAGTTATTTGGATGTCATCGTGCTTATAAAATTTTGATCATTATGGTTCCTACCTTAGAAAAAAAAAGGTTACTCAATATTTCTAATTATGCACTGCAGATGACAAAATCATAGAATATTTGAATTATATTGAGATTAAAATTTGTTACTTTGGTCAAAGTTCATTGCAGATTTGCCACTGATGATCATCACATCGACTTGGTATCAAAATATAAATCTCATTATCTTTTGTAGGTTTCTTTACTTAAACACTGAACAGAAATAGAAACTCTGGGAATAACCAAGTGTTTATTTCGATATAAAATATATAGAAAGTTTATCAATTATGCAAATTATATAGTGATGTTAAGCTCCTACCATCATTTATGTAATTTGTAGACCTTTTATATTTTCTATCGAAATAAACACTTGACCTATTCCCAGATTTTCTATTTCTTTTCTAATACACAGTCAAGGCATTTTTCACATGATTATGAACAGATGCGATGTTTATTAGTATTTCAGTTTTCTAAAGAAGCAAGCAATAAATACACAACTTCGTCAAATGAAGGAAATCACTCAAACTAACAGTGCAATGCGAAACTACACTGAGCATCGAATAACAACATAATACTCGCAGACTTCACGTTTTATTCAAAGATTGAAGTAAAAGTCTAAATCTCGACATCGTTTCTCGAAGAACCTCAGGGCTCTCAATATGCCTTGCATTTTTTAAAATTGTAATAAGATATCCATTATTATATACATATATACAATGTCCAGAAGTGTATTTCTGAAAACACGTGTACTTGATAGTTATGGAGTCATACAGTAAAACGAATCGTGATTTCGTATTGAGGCTTGAAGTCGTCAAATTTACAAAAATTGGTAGCATTAAGATTCGTCTGCAGAAGGCTCGAAAAGTCAACAGACACGATCCAAAAGCAGACCCGCGAAACTTCAACCTCCACCTCCTCGTTGAATTTCGTCATGATACTGCAATAAATTCATGGATCGAACATTTTCCTGAATTTTTTGACTGCTCTTGTCTCAGAACCATTTTTCAATCGGAATGCTTCGACTTATATCACATGCTGTCAACGAGGGTATACCATTTTTTTTTATCCTCGAACTGGATGCGAAAAATTCGTCACTGTGTTCTGAACGCAGACCACTTCTTTGGTTACATGATATTAGTTTTCGTAATTTATAAAATGATAGAAATGCGATTGATTAAATATACACGTTCCTTTTCAGCTCTCATGCACTGTGATCAAATCATTTTGTATTTTTTCCAACAGTGGTTATGAAAGCACAAAAAGTTAAATAAAATAGGAAACAAAGGTTTTATTAAACGATCTTCACTTTGGTACAATATTAGAAATATATATTGCCTTCCGTTTAGCAATACCGAAAAAAATACCTCAGAAGTTCAATTTATCATGATCATTCACGACAAAATATAGCTATAAACTTGATTGGATGCATTTCTGGCACTATCAGTGTATTTTGTGTTGAAAGAAGTATTATTTGCTGCAGTTTAATGTTTTCCGATACTAAATTCAATGAATCAAGATATCATGAAAAGTGAAAATGCAGAATGGATAATAACATCATCAACCAATATTTCACAATTTTGACCCATCAACGGCCCATGAACTCTAAGATAATTTCGTCCATAAAACCGAAAAATGCTCATATTTGTCCGCGAACACCAACCTAGCCTCTGAGTAGCATCTGATCATTCAAAAGGCTCACGTAACATTTGCTAGAATTGGTGTGCACGCACCATCGAAATTACGCCTTATCATCGATGTCCCATGAACCCATGATCTTCTCAGGTTAACCCTTGACCCTTATGGGAATTACACAAGAAAATTTTTTTTCAAGGAATTTTTCATAGAATGATTCATGGGAGCTGTCCACTTTTACGCTCATCGGTCACAGAGACACCAATGTCCCGGGCCCCAGAAATCAGTTCTGAAACACCAGATTTAAAGCCAGTTCCGCTAAAATGACTTCACTTTATGATGACAGTAGCACCCAAAAGGGTATTCTCAGTTCCTTGTAGCCGCTAAAGGGCTAAACGCATGTTGTGAGTTCATTCAAGTTATAACAGTAAATAATTCAACTGAACATCATAAATTCTGCAACAAGCATGACTACACAAGTACAACCACGTAGAATAACGTTATAAATTTATATATATTCTCTCAGTTTAAGCGAGAAACCCATGGAAACTTAGCATGATATGATTCCATCACCGAATACTAACTTGTTTCAAATGAACGTCATGAAACTGACAACTTTCCAAGTATCCTGGAAAGATCGGAGGTTTGTAAACAGGTGCTAGACCTAGCTTTGTTTCCATTTCTTTGCATCTAGTCAAAGAAAACGACAAGCAATTGGTGATATTCCAAGAACAGCGATATTATAATACTTCCCGACAACAGAACAACATTTTCAATGAAAGTAGGCGCTTTTTGAACACAAATGCACCACCCTTTCTTCTTATCACGCTACTAAAAACTATTTTCTGAGCAGCACCAATCAGTGGAATGGCCAAACTCTTCAGAGCAGTTATGCGTCAGGTTAGGGAAAGCATCTTGCGGAATATCATTAACTCATCCATGCCGTCACTCCCTCACAATCAACACAGAGAGTTCCCGCGAGATTACTTCAATACTTTTCATGAACTATTTTGTAGTGCAGTAGATAATTTTGGGAAAGCCAGGTGTTTAGTGGCAAGTGGGTTATAACTTTTTTAGAAGTGTTTTTAGCGAAAGATTGATTTTGAGATTCAACAAATGCAAGTATGAGGAAAATCGATTGTTCAAGACATAGAACAATTAAGAACAGCACAAATATATAGAAACATGAAAGTCTCGAGATGATGTGATGACACCGTTATTGAGTGGAAAAACTGAAACCTTTGATGTCATTTCTCACGATAGACTATAAAATACGAACTGTCATAAAATTCCGGGAGATAAATTGCAAAATGCAAATAGCTATTGCCTTTCTTAGGAAATATCCGTATTTATTCCTGGAGGTAAGTAAATTAATGTGAACATAGTAGAGGTAGGTACATTCTAAACATAATTACGAGATCGTGAAATGAATACGTTTTATCCCACTGATATCATGGAGATAGATGTTGAATCAACTTTTTTTCAGCTGCGCATATTAAGTTTGAATATCATCGTTTAAAACACGCTCCACAAAAGCAAGCCCATAAAATAGATGTCACAAAATATCGAATCAACCAGTTTTTAAAGTTTTGCATTGATATTACACATGTAATTATAGTCAGTCAAATACATTTGATGGTGGGAGGTGTCATTCCGAAGGATTCCAGGCCAGGTGCCATCAGGTGACAAAGACGCCAATAGCTCGCTTCAAGCGACGGACGAGCTCCGTGCACTTAACGGGGCAGTCTAAAAGGTCACAAGGTGAGTGAGCTTCGTGTAGGAGAGATGATTTGTTTTGTCGCATGTGATTCAGAGGTAAGAGAGAAATGAAGAGTGGACAGAAGGGTTTGTTTTGCGTAAATATTCTTTAAGGATTGGTGATTTGTCGTTACTGAGTTGTACGAGTGTTCTGCATGTGTGTCGATTGCTCTGATTTGTAGGTCAAATGCAACACCTAAGGAATGCTGATCGCAAATCCAATGAGCTATCTCCGTGAGCAGTTTATGAAATTGGGCTATTTTTCCTTTAAGTTTATAGTGATGCTTCTTTGATCAGCTAAATCATGAAGCTGTCGAAGTATCGCAGTTGCAAGCATTAACAGTATTTTTGTCGAGCTCCTGCATTGTTCCATGTTTATTTAATGGTTCATAAGTTTCATAGCAAACTTTTCAGAGTCAAAAATCGAGATTTATGAGCGTGCTATACAAATATTTTCAATTCAACGATACACGCACGCTTGGACCTGTATATAACAGATACACTGAGAGCCTCATATTGAAGACGCGGAACTTTGAAACTTTTCATTCTTACACCTCTTTCGTTCCTACACCTCTCATTACTCACTCAAATGGCTCACATTTATAACATATTTAAATATTCACAAATGAAAAGACGGGTACGTTATTTTGTTTTTGCTACGCAAACGCTTCGGCCAAATCTTTTTTAAGTTTAACACCAAACCTGAGACTGTTGGGTGCAATGCAAAAAGGAGTGAAAGAGACGAATTTAAATAACACGGCTTCCACACGCTGAGAATGAGTTTTGATTTATTTACATTTTCGCAAGCATTTTACTAAGACGTCCGATTGAAGTGATCTTTGAGTGCCGATTATTCTGTCTTGAGGATGAGATGATCATGCTACTATCAACAGGGAAACTTCAGCGGTCGAGACTGAAAATTATTAAATCCACTAGTGTTATCTTAGGGCTATCAAGATTGTCACATTGGAATATACTGTCAATTGTGTGATTTACAGCTTGTAAGTGTTTGCCATCATTTTCATGTTCTAGCATTGAAGAGAAATGAACAGATATTAGT
This sequence comes from Prostheceraeus crozeri, assembly GCA_907163375.1. Classification (NCBI taxonomy): domain Eukaryota; kingdom Metazoa; phylum Platyhelminthes; order Polycladida; family Euryleptidae; genus Prostheceraeus; species Prostheceraeus crozeri. The sequence continues at coordinate 23,653 of CAJQUW010007250.1, forward strand.
ATAGAATTCAATGTCACTTCAGCCATGTGTTGAGCCTAGATGAGCTTTAGAGGAAACACAAAATGAGGAATAATTTCAAAATCAAGCGTGGTGTGGGTTCTCTTGTTATCTTTCAAGTTTGAATCGGGTGAAATGATTAATCTAAGTTTAATACTTAATTGTAGTTCAATTATACAGCTTGACATTATTATCATAACCAAAAAACGAACACCAACTTCATCATGGTCAGATACCATTAATTTACAGATGCTAACTATGATGCTAAAACGTTGGTTCCCACAATTTCACTAAGCTTTACAGGAGGTTTCATTAGGTTTACTACGAGGAAAATCTCTATCATCGTATAGATGCGTATTCACTGAAACAGAATAAGTCGCTCGCTGCGACACGTGTTCGAAACAGGACGATTATCAAACATAATATCGATTAGAGCGTGCTTGGATTCGTAAAATTGACACCAATGAGATTGATCTTCAGCGAAATCGACGAAAAAACGAAATCGAAAAATCAACGAATGTAGACGACTTAGAAGAAATTTTACTTGGATGGTTCTTCGACTGGTGAAATGCTAGTTGAGCTGCTTATTTGGAGACTGAAAAAAGAAATAAATCAGCTTATTTAGCAGTTCTTTCACAAGGAGACATCCTGATTAGAAAGTAAGTCAGTGACTTATTAAACAAAAGCCATTCAGAGACATCTATAACTGATGGAAAATGCAAGAACCACAATCCTGTGAAATAGAGCATGTTGAGTTAAATGAAATAACCTACTTGGAAACAGGGATATCTTCATGAATCATGCGCATCTATATGCTTAACCAGTTAATTGCCAGCTTATATGTTTGCCTTTGACCAAATACTCGATTTACTATTGCAGAATTCAAATAGAAACTATAGAGCAAGACCAATCATTACTTAGACCAGTAGTAAGCACAATCCAAATCCACACAATTCAGATTTTCATCTTTGAACACAGCTTACCAAACAGTGGATGCACACTGAGAATATCAAAATGCTAACAGTGAACCTGCATTTTTTTTGTTGCTCGACATCAGAACGCATTAATGTCTCTCTAAAATGAGAGAAAAAACTGAAATTATTCTTCGATTAAGTTATATCAAAATAGTTTCAATAAAAAAGCCTCCGTTTTGCCTTTGGCTTGTATGCAAAGTAAAGATTATATCTCTCCATTATAATATCTTCACAATTTATCTAAGTAAATTGATGTTGAATTTCTCACTGCTTATTGGCCATGATGTTGACTTGCAGAGTCGGGCATTTTTGTCGAAATTCATCGTTTAGATACATTCATTAATGCTGCTAGCTTTGAAAATTTGTCTTAAGTCAATCGTCTACATGTAATGTCAAAATTTTAAGGATATTTCATCTAAATATTTATCTGCAATAGATGGTCAAAATATTTCCTAACAACAAAATTTCAAAATTCTTCCATGATTTCAATACAAGTGAAAGGTTATATATTTTTGTTTATCTACATTCAGGGAGGAAATCGAAGAAATCAAAATGGCTTTTTTAAAATCAGCTTTTTTAATGTAAAATTATTGACGAATAATACAGACAGTTGTCCGATTCGCAATCCCAATATGGTGACAGCACATCTCTGAATGGCTTTTGTTGAACTCTGCATCACACATATTCATTTAGAAATTGTACTACAAAGTTAAGACAAGTACTAATTGAAAAAATTCTGCTAAACGGGTGCCTATAGCAATTAGTTACGCATTTATACTTACAGTAATCATTTTACAAATAACCAATATCATGGTAAACCGCGTTAGCACAAATAATGACGGTTAAAAGTGGAGTGCCAAGAATGCATCACGTTATCACGTTTTCTATTTGGGAATATTTTCTGGAGATGAATGAATGCCAAGTAGTTTTTTTAAAAAACCATACATTGATAAGCATTCTCTTAGAACTCCACTTTTGACTCCATTGCGTTCGCCAATGTAAGGACGGACAATATTAAACGATTTAATTTAGAAAACATCAATTAGTTTTTGTTGATCAATTCATTCTATAATGCAAATCAAGATAGCATGATAATTTTTTATTTATGCTGATTATTACTTAGTACTAATTGCAAACATTTCATTACAATTAAACACATGCATCAGAAGAACAATCAAAGGAAACAATTATCATTTACGTATTTGAAGCTACATTTTCGTTTCGGCGATTTCCGGCATACGCCTCTAATTGAAGCATTGTTGACATATTATCCTAAGCCTTTAAATGAAATATTGCTCAGCTCATTCACAACTAGGAAAATGTATTGGTATATAGAATTTGATTCAATGCTTCATCAGTCATATCTGGTTCAATCTTTGATTTGGAGTCCCATGCGAATTCGCTTATTTCAACAGCAGCCAGGCACGTCGCCGAAGCTGTATATGATACGGTAATCATGACCGTAAAATTTAAATCTGAATTCGGAAGTTCCTGACAAATTTGCGGTTATACTGGAGACAGCGTCAACGAAAAAATGTGTGAATTATTGTTAAGCGCACTTATTTAGATCATATACTGATCATTAAGAACTGGCTGTTGATCCCTCTGATATGCGCGAAGTTAGTCTATTGTTGGTTCTTACCGATCATAGATATGAAAGTTGGTCCTCTACATAAAAGCCGCATTGTCGTCGACACGAGGCAACAACCACCCCGTGGCTTATGCGCTACTCAGTTGGTCAACACTTTTGAGTTTCGGTAGTTCTCAGTCCGGAGACTCCTTGCAATGACTTCCTTGGGGACTCGACCTCACAACCAAGTGATCGCACGCTCCTAGCCACTAAACCACGCGATGTAGATATCAGCAATATCCTTTACATCTGCCAAGTATCCGCACTATCTTTCATGTGTGCACGCATCAGCAACCTACACTTCTCGTGAAGTAAACAAAATGTGAATGCTGTGAAAGAATGACAGTAGAATTTCAGTGCGATCTCAAACCCATTGCAACAATCCTTTGTATTAAAATTTCAAATATGAAGGTGCCAAATGCACAGTAAGCACTGTCTCATAATTCCATTTACAATGCGTCTAGAAATACATACGTATCTATATTAGTTGAACCGAAGTTTAGTAGCAAGCACAAATTATATGATAATATGTTCCTTGAATTGTTGTCAAAACATGTGCCATTGTGCAGATTGAATTAAGAAGCAGACATAGAAAGTTGTACGCAAATAAAAATATATGATTATGGCTGTGTTTTGCTTGATCGAACAACAGCATGAGAGGAATATTCGTGGGTTATTCGGGTAAATGAACAGCGACATCATAGGCCAGTCATTTTGAATCGACTTGTGTAATTAGCTTCATGACAATATCTTCAAGACATAGAAAATTGAAAAATAAATACAGACGACCAGTAATACATAAAAGTTGAGAGTTCAGTTTATTTGACTTTATGACTTGTTGAATTCAATAACCTCACAAGTTATTACGAGTTACGATACTCACCTTGTGGTGTCCCATACAGCAATCGCAGTGTGCAGGAGGCGTGCTGTTCGTTCTGGCGGGTGATTATGACGGCATACAGAACGCCCCGCGCAGTTAGATCATCCACACAAGGAACAACATGAGCTTCTGCTTTCAGCATAACGATGTGTGTCAACAACGATATCTTCTGAAGACGACGTTCGATGGATTCGGCATAAGGACTGAAAAATCAAGGTAGGATTGAGCCAGGAAGCATCGAAGATGCACCAAACACGTGAGAGGTATTGATTCTGTTCAGAAGAATATGAATATTCGGTAGGTTTCGGAGTTATACCGTCGTTCAGAGTCTATGTTAATGTATAATATTAATCTTCTTTTGATATCTGTTGATAAACAAAGACATTTCTATTAAATTGTTTTTATCCTTTAACTGCAAAGGAATACATTAATTATCAAAATATGTAGTCATTCAACTCAGATACCGACTTATTTCAAGAAATCGCGTGCACGAATACAAGGGCCGTATAGCCAGGGGAAGGAAGGGAAGTGACAGTCGCCACCGCATGGACAAGTCAGGGGAATTTTCTCCAAAGAATGGCATAAATTGCGATGTGAATGTGATGGCAAGTCAAACTTACCCTCTCCCCTTACCAAAAAATCAAAAACTGTTCCACGACCATTTCTAAACACCATCGCAAATAGATTGCAAATGATCTGTCCGCTTTAAATTATCATCCGCTATCTGCTGGCTCATAGCAAATTGATTCAATACTGTTACGGCCAGAACGGCAGTAACAGAAATGCTTAGCTTTCTCGAACTCCATTGTGCATCCTTGTCAGACGAGTACATCCATGTTGATCATCTTAACTTAACAACAGTTTCTGCGTGTATTTAATGTAAGTGGTCATTATTGCTTATGCTATATTTGGCGTGTCTAAACTTTCCGCATTGAACACAATTTACACAAGCGAAGCAGATATGCAATTCAATAAGCAGTTACTCTTCAAAATTTAGATCACTGTGCTACCTGAGATCATGGAAGTTCTAGCTATTATTTTCATGACTGAATCAACGTGAACTTTGTATAGCAAGTGAAGTTGTAGGCTACTCCGCAAAAAAAAGAATTTCCATCGATTGAATTCTTAGGTAACTGTTGATTTTTCTTTCATTTTATATAGTTTTGACATTGCTACCAGATATCTTCATCTAATTTCATTCAAATTTAATCATTAGTTCAAAACTCGGCAGGGAAAACCTTCGAGTCTACACTTCTCTGAAATTGCAGCGGTGTCGTAAGCATATGGAAATTTCTATTCACTTCTGTCAACAAATCTTTTAACTTCTTTAAGAGTGGTGAAAACGATTTACGGATGGAAAACCGCCATTTTTTATTGATTTGACGACATGCTGATGAGATTATCTTCATACATTGGGAATGTGGAGTACTGTCGTTCGCATACCGATTATCGCCGGTCTACAGTTGCCAAGACAAAATGACTGTCAGGGGCACTACTGCGGTTTTTAGAGGTGATGGAAAAACGAGCCTAAGTTTGCATCGCTAACCAAACGAAGAACTCATGAGGTAACTTCTGTATAATTCGCTTGAACAATGGAAATAATATCTCCAAGAATGAATACTATTAAGTTGTTGGAGCAGCTGTGAAAGACAATGACACGGGAGTAATATCGAGAGTGCAGCCATAAAACATCTTGTTCGATTATGCTAACGACTATATTAGTGATTTACTGTCTACAAGAAAAATAATACAGACAATCGTATTGTTTCAATCAACCAAAAACTTCACAAATCATCCGTCATCAGACCTGCCAACCTTGAAACATGAAAATCGGGGACAAATTTTATTACCGTAACTACCCGCGTATAGGACGATACCATGTATAGGACGCAGTGGATATTTGACCCCAAAAGCGATGGAAAGACTGTGTGCTCGCGTATAGGACGCATCCTAATTTTAATCCTTAATTTCCATTATTTTTTATAGAAACGGTATCATTAAGTTAAGTCATCTCCATTCAATTGCTACGATCACAGTGTGTGCTGATTCATGACTCACTCATCCTGTCAGTCAAAAATACTGATATATTGATAAATTTTGCAAGTATGAAATGCTTATAGGAAATTTTTGATTTTTGATAAATTCATTATTTTTATAATAAATGTGTCCATGGATAAGACGCACCTGGGCTTTTATGTCAACTTCTGAAGAAAAAAGTGCGTCCTATATGCGGGTATTTACGGTATTACCAAAATGGTCGAGTAGCAATCCCATTTCATCAGCTTTTCAACTCCAATTAAGATTTGGAATCAAAAGTAGAAAAATATCACTTATAAATGATAAATACGTCTATTTCATAACAGCAAGGCAACTGTGGACCTCAGCGTTAAAAGACAATGCCACTAAGAAATCCACAAACTTCATCATCATGCATGTTTCCTTATCTTATTGCGCGAGCAGCGAAAATTTTTGAAATATGCGTTCTTAAACGATCTAGAATTCATCTTAGGTTAATAAATTCAAAATCCGGGACAGCATTTTAACTTTTCCGGGACATCCGGGACGGCTCCAAAATCCGGGACAGTTGGCAGGTCTGCGTCATTATGTACAAACAAGGTTATATTTTTCAGCCATTAGGCGGAAATGCTTTGTTCAGAATACTATACCACTGAATTTGACAAAGCGAAATTTGACTGTGGGATGAAGTGAGCGTCAAACAGTAAAAAATTATCTTCATCGAACGTGGAACATACGTGTATTCATGTTGTGCATAATGAAGCATGCATCTTCAATCGCTTAATAATCCATAATAAGATTAAGCTGCATGCATCATACAAATTGGCAATATCAGTACATCCTTTGTTTGATGCTCAGACAACATCAATGATAGCATGTCTCTATTAATCAATTTCATAGTGCAAGGAGGTCAGTTAATTTTCTTTAAATGTCATTTCAATAAAGGCAACATTAACTTGCCAGATATTGAAGGTATTCTACAATGAGCTAGTTATTTAATCAGACATTATTTTTGTGGAATTGAGTCATCGACCTATTATGGCTATGAACGCTGTTAGTGAACCTCACACCAGCAAAGTTCGTTCGTGGGAAATTACCAACTTGAACTCATCACGAACAAACATAACATAATTCAATTTTAGTCTAAATCATCCAACTGATTCAATTCAACTTTGAATGATATTAAGCTTGTTACTCATTACAATGCATTCAGTCAAGTTACATGACATAGACATCAGATAATATAGCCATAGGCTTAGATTGACGCACATGCATATCGTATTTTTACCATCAAAATTGCCATGCTATTATTTGACAGAATGTTTGAATTGGCGGAATTTTTTTGGGGCATTTCCGCAAATCGAAAGAAGGCTCAACGTACAAAAAAAAGTAAAAGTCTACATGTTACTCACATCAGTCCCGGTTCCATGGCAACCACAGCAGCGTCATAAGGTGGTTGAGAACTCGGAGGAAGGGCAGCTGATGCTGGTTGACGAGGATCTGGTCCTGCGGGAGGACCAATGTTCCGAGGAGGATAGTCATTGGGTGGTACACCTGGTGGTGAACGAGAACGGCGACTGTATGGTGACATGTCTCGAGTATTGCGACTATAAGGTAATGAGCGACCAGTCTCTGACCCACTGAAATGAAATCAGCACCAAATTGATCATATTGAATCATTCTAATGATTAATGCACTTTCAAAACTACGAGACCTACAATGCGTTCTCAGTAAAAAAAAAACAGCTGTCAGATGTAGTGATTTATTTTTCTCTGGTGACAATCGCCACTTCATTCCACAGACATAGTACTATTAAATATATCCCTCTCCTCCAATGATTCGTGTATCAAAAATAAGCACGTCTATCAGTCACGTTGCTTATGTGAAGATTGACAAAATATTGTCTGATGAACGCCAACATTTACTTATGACTTTTTGAGTAGCGACGCTTCTTTCGAAATTCCGTCTCAATTCAACAGATGAGACATTTACAACAGCTCAGAACTTGCCCATGGTCATGGTTCAGCTCTTTCAATGGATTGCCATCCTGTAATGGATTCAATGGATTACCTCTTTCTGTAATTGCCATCAGAATGACCGAGGGATCAAAATGACTCAACCAAGACGACTTAAACTTAGATATACGAGTAGACTCTAACGCCTTAATATAAATAATTACCGGTTGATACCGGTCAACAGCTTTTTATTAAAATCTGCAACCTGATAAAGCTGTGACCACAGCTGTGCACGATAGATCGATTATGCTGCTGTGCAATATGATGCAATAAAGGACGCTTACATGGTTTACTTAAGTTTTTCAAAATTGAGATTCGTGAATGTTTTATGATCTATTGAAAATGTATTTTTGTCGATGACTTTCAAATTGAAGTTCACTGATGCAGTTTTGAATTTGATAGGTAGGCTAATTAAATTACCATTTAAGATAAGATAAGAATTACTTTATTTGCCTCGCAGGATGCGGCGAGCACATTGACAAATTTCAAAGAGCATTACAACATTGGAACGTATATTAAATACGTAATAAATACATATACACTCGTATAGTCATAAAAACTGTGTAATGTGATAAAATGCAGCAAACGTCAGAAACAATATTTTATAAACGACGTAGAATATCTAGACGTTACAGTCCTCGGCCGGCGCAAGCTACCGTGAGAAAATCACGAAGTTCTTACATCATGACGATATTCAAAAAATTGTCTGAGAGGATGCTCAGGGTGGGTTGACACATTCTGAAATTATGTTCAGAAGGCGGAAGTCCATATTGCAATATTTTATTGATGGTTCGCTAAGCTCATCGCTGCCTCTTAGAGCGGACACGGCAGATCAAGTGACATCAGACTATCGGGAGTGAACACTACGCATTTGCATATCAGTCGAACAATGAAAACGGTGTCTGAATAAGGCATGTAACAATACAATAAGATCACGTACGAAGTTAATAGAGTCATATCACAGATGATGAGATAGCGAAGGAAATAAAATTAAATAAAGGGAAAGAAAAGGAAAAGTTAAATCAAAGTACAATCATACAAATACTCTTTTTGAACACACAATACTGGTTTGATAAAACGAATCTGTACAGCCTCTGCAACACGTAGCTCAAATGGTGAGCGGCACTGTCTCACTACTTTAAAAAAGTCTTTGTTGGGAGGTATGGAGCAGGTTGAGGCATGGCGTGTCACGGCAGAGGTTGGGAGGGCCCTTGACCGTGGTCGGCTCTGTTGTTGTAGACACCACTTCGGTAAATGCTCATCTATCCTTGTGCCCAAAGAACGTTCCGTGCGTCCCAAGTAGCCTGCTCCGCAGGCGCAGTTGTAGGCATAGACCACACAAGAACGGTGAAACGTCGGAACTTTGTCTTTGGGGGCGTTGGGTGCTAGTGATTGAGTCCGGTACCACACTCTCAACCGCACGTGAGTAAAAGCGCGCTCTACCATCTTCACAATGCTGCTCGCTATCTGAGCTGAGGAGTTCCCGGTGTACTGAACCGCAAAGAATACCTCTTTCTTAGGCACAGTGGGTATCTGAGGACGCACTACAGGTCAGTACAGGGCACTTTGCGGTTCAGTACACCGGGAACTCCTCAGCTCAGATAGCGAGCAGCATTGTGAAGATGGTAGAGCGCGCTTTTACTCACGTGCGGTTGAGAGTGTGGTACCGGACTCAATCACTAGCACCCAACGCCCCCAAAGACAAAGTTCCGACGTTTCACCGTTCTTGTGTGGTCTATGCCTACAACTGCGCCTGCGGAGCAGGCTACTTGGGACGCACGGAACGTTCTTTGGGCACAAGGATAGATGAGCATTTACCGAAGTGGTGCCTACAACAACAGAGCCGACCACGGTCAAGGGCCCTCCCAACCTCTGCCGTGACACGCCATGCCTCAACCTGCTCCATACCTCCCAACAAAGACTTTTTTAAAGTAGTGAGACAGTGCCGCTCACCATTTGAGCTACGTGTTGCAGAGGCTGTACAGATTCGTTTTATCAAACCAGTATTGTGTGTTCAAAAAGAGTATTTGTATGATTGTACTTTGATTTAACTTTTCCTTTTCTTTCCCTTTATTTAATTTTATTTCCTTCGCTATCTCATCATCTGTGATATGACTCTATTAACTTCGTACGTGATCTTATTGTATTGTTACATGCCTTATTCAGACACCGTTTTCATTGTTCGACTGATATGCAAATGCGTAGTGTTCACTCCCGATAGTCTGATGTCACTTGATCTGCCGTGTCCGCTCTAAGAGGCAGCGATGAGCTTAGCGAACCATCAATAAAATATTGCAATATGGACTTCCGCCTTCTGAACATAATTTATCAATTTTCGCATACAAAACAAACATTCTGAAATATATTCTTTCACATGTTGTCAGCTGCATCAAACAAACTGACCTGCCAATGATACGCATAGCCCTGCGCTCAACACTTCCGAGTCTGTTTCTTAAATATACAAGAATATTGCAGAAAGCGGAAAAAGGATACAGTAAGATAGGCCGAATGAAGCTGATATATACAGTAAGAAGCACACTGCATGGACAATTGACACGTTTGAGATTGATTAACAGATACAGTCTCTTTGATGCTCGCTTAATGAGATAATTTACATGCGTGCACCATTTCATATCTCGGAATAGATAACAATCCAAAAGAAACAATGATTCGCGCTTCTGAAAGGAATTGTTATTAATGAAAACACTCGATGTAGTCAAATTTCTGCGTGTTATAATGTCCATTATAAAGCACTTTGATATATTGAGTACAAGACCGTTGTTTCTTGACCACATCGCTACATTGTCGATCTCATCCTGTAGTTTGTCATCACTTTGGTCTCGTATGCAATGTAAGATAGTCAGGTCATCTGCATATTTAATGAAAATGGAATTCGAGCACATGGATTTTAGTGACTCCATTACCAGACAAAACAACGCAGGAACCATAACGCCTCCCTGGGCCACACCGCTCGGCACGTTAACCCAAGACGAGACTTCACCACGTAAGCACACTCTTTGAGAACGGGATGTCAAACAGCTCAATATCCACGTAGTCAACTGAAACGGTACGTTATATCGAAGGCAAGAATTCAACACAGATGAATGCAAAAGCCTGTCAAAAGCTTTAGAAATATCAAGAGTTGCCACCCGAACTCCACCAGAAGTGCTATCCAAGAATTTCAGAATATGGAGATAAATTGAAGTCAACGCCACACTTGTACCTCTACCAGGCCCAGGCAAATACGCGAATTGATTTGGACTAATGCTACTTTGAATGGATGGAATCATCTACTTAGTACATATCAATTTCTCAAGCACTTTTGACAGTGTAGGTACAAGTGATATAGGTCTGTAATCACTGACATTTCTACGTGAATTGCACTTCGGGATCGGTATAACGGAGACCATTTTAAAGCACAAGGGAACGCGGCCCTCCAAAAGGCTTTGATTGAAAATTTGGGTAATAGCTGGAGTAAGGGCCAAGTGACAGTCACGGTACACCCAATAAGGTAATCCATCAAAACTACTCGCTTTCCTCTTTAAATTTCTTAGTTGATCACTAACATCCTTCTCATGCAATTCCAATTTCAAATCTGGCAGATCTTGCTCTGAGAAGAAAAGTAATTGGTCATCAGAATATTGAAAGTTATTCAGAAAATGCTGATTGAAATCTTCACATGTCAAGGTATTAGGAATGCAACTTTTAGCGCTACTTTTTCCAGTTGTCTTCATTGCTTTCCAAAGACTCCTTACACAACCGGAGTTTATTGCCTTGATCATATGATCGGGTTTCAGGTAACATATATGTTTGATGACTTCCTCACGTAATCTGTTGTATCTTTTATGCTGACCATTGACGAAAATTTTTTCTCTGTCATTTATTAGGATCTTCAGTGATAAACTCATCCATGGATCCTCCACTTCTCTAACACGAACTGTGCGTACGGGGAAAGTAATCAAACACACCAAAAAGGCATTCCTGGAAATAATTTGCAGAATCATCCAAATCATTAAAGGAATTGAGAAGCCCAAGCCAGTCAGTATTATGAATAGTTTCGAGAAAGGAAGCCATGCGACCATTATTAAAATTTCTCACTTTGATCTTTTTGAATTTACTCGAATTGTCATGAGTTACACTAGGACACCATATGATGGAACAATGATCAGAACGACCAATCGGAGCAGTAACTTTAGGAGGTTCATAACCCTCATTAGTAAACAATTGATCAAGAACTAGATCAACTCTTGTAGGAACGTCAATCAATGGTTTCAATGAAGTAACACTGGAAATGCGATCGTATTGATGGGAAAGATCATTAAAATCCCCCAATAGTACAATACGAGGCCGGATCCGATAGGATTCGTTGATCATTACATAGTCAATTATGTTCGTAATAAAATTAATTGCATATTCATGTTCCGAGTTGTTGTTCCAAAAGGGGTGATAAATACCAATTACCAATAATGAAGTATTCCGAAAGAATAGCGGCAATATCTCTGAATTGCAATCTCCCAAAGAATGTACCATATGCTCATCAATGATAACTGGAGATTCACTTATCTTTGAGTAGCTAATCACTCCACCACCAGAACCACTCTGCCTATCTTTTCTATAAATTTGATAATTCTTAATCGCAATCGCATCATCCAGAATCTCATCATGTAACCAACAACCGTATGCATGAAAGTTGAACTAGTAAGTCCAACTTCGACCAGGGTAGTTCGACTTTCTCCAGTACGACTACCCAGGTCGCATGCAGGATGATTCACTTGAAAAAGTCGAACTAGTCTACAACACGATCGCTGTCTGACGTGAGAGACTGACGTCATCTTCTCAGATTGAACATTATCATTGGTTAGCGAGATCAAGGACATTCTTATTCATACACTCAATTGTGTTTGCACAGAACAGCAAACATACTATTTTCAATGCGCACGACGGAATGGATGAGAAGACGGAAACAGTGTTCCTGCACATACTTAAGGAGCACACTTTCTCCTTAAAAAAGGCCATATCAACGAAATGCGACAGAAGAAGGAGATTGGATGGACTTCTGTTCAACAAAAATTATTTGTGTCAACCGGCAAGAATTTTGATATTGAGAAGTTGAAGAAGAAGTGGAATAACATACAGAGTAGAGTAAAAGAAAATATTCGCAAACGAAAACAGACCGGTGGTGGTCGAAAAATTGATATTTCGGAGAATGACAATCATGTCATGGACATCCTAGGAGAAGCCAATCCGGTTTTGAATCAGTGCCCTGGCGCCATAGACACATCCAATAACGAATCTGTGAGTTTTACCGAACTGCAGGAAACTTCAAATTCTATCGTAAGTCAAACATCAGTCGTCACGTCATCTCCAGTATCTGCACCTACATGTACATAACAAAAAAATTCTTCTTCCCAGAGACTTCGCTTGGAGGAACAACGATTGAAATGCGAACAGGAGCGACTACAGGTGGAAAAGCAGCGCTTGCGAGTTGAAACAGCGCGACTGGAGATAGAACTTCAGCAGGCTTCTTCATCGTCCGACATGCAGAGAATCATTAGTGACTCGTATAAAATTATTGACAGTTTTTGATATTTTTTATTACATAAATATAGCGTATCTGCACAGCGTATGTGTTTTATGTGAAATTTATCATAAATTAATTTCGTAATATTCATGAACTGTCTTCATTTCTTAATACAACCGATCTTTTAATGATCGATTTTTAACTGCTACACAATTTTATTCATTATTCTTTTTATTTTGCATCATTAAATTTTCCGATAATTGAAGTTGAACATATAAGAATTTGCGTAGTAAAGGGAACTACTGTTAACACCTGAGTTAACTCGGGTGTATACTCCGGTGTTTACTCCGACCTCGGGTAAACGGAGTTAACACTTACATTTACACCAAAGATGAAATTACCCAATAAGAAGTAAACAGACGTTATGCAGAATCCCTGTCTACTATGTTCCATTCTAAAAATCGGATAATAAAAATAGCAATTTTCCAAGTTGCTACAATAGACTTTACTAGAAAAAGCTTTGAGGAAAAATAATTATCATTCTAGAAAAAGCTCTCAAACTAATAATTATACACCGACATAGACAGATTTTGTAAGCCCTATATTAATGTCACAACACAGATGCAAGCCAAATCTGAAGTGAACATCAATTAAGTTGCGAAGCAGCCTCCAAGCTTGCCACGCTTCCAGCCATACGAAGATGATCATCATCTTCCAGCATGTTTCCAGCAATTGATGCATCACCATCTGGTTGTTCTGACTGTGGAGTTCTGTCAGATTCATCCGTTTGATCGGGATCTTGCAAACGCTTGGCTAAATTGTACAGACTACAACAGGCTACAATCGTCGGACACACTCTCTTGATACTTATGCGTAAAGGGATGTGGAGAGCAGCAAATCTGCGCTTTAACTGACCAAAAGCTCTCTCGATGCAATTTCTCGTAGATGCATGTACTCGGTTAAAGCGTTCCTCCACATGACCTTGGGGGTTGCTGAACGGAGTAAAGAGAAATGGATTCAGTCGATATCCGCCATCACCAAGTAAAATTACATCTAGTTCTCTGCTCAAAAGTTTGTTGTAGACAGTTGAGTTACGAAAAATTCGAGAGTCATGTGTACTCCCCGGCCACGCTGCAACGATGTCCAAAAAAGCACAGTTGTGATCACATATAGCTTGAACATTGATTGAATACCAGTTCTTTCTGTTCATGTATTCCTGTCCAAATTGAGAAGGACGAATAATTGGAAAGTGTGTACAATCAATGCATCCAATAATATTTCCTAAACTAGAAACTTGGTGAAATCCGTGCTTCAATTCTATGAGATCGTTTGGAAAACGTATTTCTCCACTCATTCGTCGACAAATTGAGCGCGTTACATCCAAAACTACGCGTGAAACAGTAGTTTGCCAAACACATAACCAGGCGGCGAGGGAAAGTTGCATAGATCCTGTGGCGTAGAACCGCAAAGCTAAGCACACTTGTTGAAGAGGCAGTAGAGATGTTTCTAGATGTCGGGTGCCGCAAATCAATTTCTAGGAGGTCAGTGATTTCAAGAATATTGGTAGATTGAAAGCGAAATAATTCCTTGATTTCTACGCGATCGTAACACTCCAAAGGATTAAGCCTGTCCCTTAACTTTCTTTCCCTGCGAAGTTGAGAGGGAGCATACATTTGTAGTTCGTAATCCATTACAGAAGCAATTTGGCGAATGTCAGACGCGTCTAGTCACCTAACACCTTAACTAGATATAATTGAAGTCCAACTAGCTAGTTCAACTGTGGAAAATCCTTTGTGCATACTACTAGGTAGTTCAACTTGGGTTTTTAAGTCCAACTAGGCAATTTACTACCCAGTTCGACTTCTGTGGATACGGCTGCAGGTTTCAAAAAGAACTGCCACATCAATACGATTTTGGTCCATGAGCAATGTCACTTCTTCCATTTTGCTGAATAAGGAACGTACATTTGCAAACATAAATGTTGGTGATGAGCTTTGCGATCGTCTCTGTACTCTGTGAGTATTCACACACTTAATAGATATGAGGTTGGAGTGACACACATTTCGCTGTATACATGGATGGTAATTCCGTTCACATTGAGAGGAAATCCCGTTTCCATGGCGGCGAGTGACGCGTACGGGGATGGGGAACGCAATTTGAGGATTGGGAAACATGTGAGAAGGCTGCGAGCATTGAGATAGCGAATCATCACCGTGGTCATTACACGAAAACACAGACCTAGGATTAGGGAAGACTGCCTGCTTTCATTCACTCACCACTACTTGCGCTGAAGCCGCGATTTTCTGTTTACATCGACTAGGTCTGTGCACGAAGACGTCGGTAGCGAGAGAGAGAGAGACTGGGAGAGCAAGCAGCTTGTGACGCGAAGGGAGCCGATGTCTGCAGTAATGAAGGGGAGGCTGCTTCTGACAGGTGATTCACAGGTTGATGTAAGTCAGGAGGTGCAAGAATGCGATGGAACCACAGCCTTCGTCTGACAAGTCGTGAAAGAGGAGCAGCATGTGGGCGAAGTTTTAGCGAGGCAGCTCGAGGCCTGACACAGCGATGTGAAGCAGACATATTGATATTGATGAATTAAAATTGAAAGTTGGTGAGAAATGATCGAAAACTAGAAAGAGGCGATGTTGGTACGATACGCAGATAGCGCTCCAGACGAGGAAAATATTGATACCAAAAAATATGTAGATAGATCAATACCTATTGACGGAAAATATACAAAATATGATAATTGGGGAAAACATAACGCGAGAGGCGAGGACGAACGACCGTCCTGCCCAAGCGCTAGACGAAGAATGTTTTAATTAAATTTTAAATAATAATATTAATTTATTATCAATTAATTATTTAATTATTAATTAATAATAATATTATAATAAATTTAAATAAAAAGAATCATTTAATTAAATATTGCACCAATTCCTTAGAACAGGGCAATTCGGCTATACATTGAATCATCGACCTTAGTTTCAATAATTTCGAAAATTAAAATCGTCATTTCAAATAGTATGCAGAGGATGCACGCACGAAGAGCTTTTTAATCTCTGCGAGCATTCAAAAAACCTTGAACACACCATGTCATACCGGCTAAATTAATCACAATATCCTAAACAACGTGTCAGTAGTGTTTTAAAAGTAGTATTTGATGAACACCAGGATAAATGAACTTAATATGCTAATTGCGTGTCTCAAATTGTCTCCGAGCATGGCTGCATGTTGAAATAAGGAGTCGTATCGATGTTGAGAGATGTGAACTATGCCTACTGTACATTCCTGATGAAATGGCAGCTATTCAAGTCTGCTCCCAATTTTCATCTGAGGATGGAACTCGATATATTATTATCATATTTTCCAAGACACAAAACAAACCTCTTAATCGTGTCATTAATATTAAGATATGTACTAAGCATAACATAAAATTTCAAAATAAACCATGCTTTCGACTTTCAAGTATGCAACATTTTGAAAATTTACCACATTTAAACTATAAATCCCCATGATATCTCCGAATTACGTCTAAATGGTCAAATACTGAGTAGATGTTTACGATTGCGATCAGATATAAATAAGCTAGATTTGAGCCCAGTATCCCGAAATAAAAGTAACAATTCAAAAATGAATACAACACAATAAGGACATTTCCAATTAATTTGTGAAACAATACTCCACTAATATGCAATCTAATCTTCAAATGAACTTATGCATGCAAATTTTTCGAAAGATAAATGAGGCTTCTTCATTGTGCCATTATTAAAATATCTAATAAATAGTATTTCGATAACTTTCAAAAATATATCATGAATCCGACTTTCCTGTCAGAAAAATCCAATAATTTTTGGGAGAAGATTGAAAATTCGGTGAAACTTGAGGTCACGAAAGTCTCGAAAATCAAGCACTTTAGTTTTTAAAGAAACAAAGCAAATTTGCGACAAGGAGGTTCCATCCCCCCTAGGTATGGCTATGGATAGAGCTAACTTACCTTCGGATGTCTGGTGAACGCCTTCTATCCCGTCTGTTGTTGAGACTCATTTTGACATCTGAAAAGTGAAAGTTGCATTCAAATTCCTAAATACTTTGCTTTTTGAAACACCGGAATCGTTAAAAATCATCACATGGTAATCCGTAAAATGTTTCTATCTAAAATCCATGCATTATAAGCGTACACTTTTGAAACATACGTGCCAAAAAATAATCTCATCAGCATTTAAGTAAATAAGTATCATTATTTTCATAATAAAGCTTTCAGCAGAACAGCATAGAAGGATTTTAATAAGTGGAGCAGAATAGGACATCAACAAAAATTTGGAAGATATAGTAAACCGAGACTTGAATATACAAATTTGAAATATTTGTGCTACAACAATTTCATAAGAATCCGGCTTTCAAAACAGTGGGAACCCTAGCTCAAATCATATTTAATAAGGAAATTATTCGTTGACGCTCTTAACCTATGTTTAGCTACTTCGAAGAGCATACCGGATTGTCAGACGGCCACAGATAGCTCGTCAGCTATTGTGATTTTAAAGGTGATGCACACGAGCACACCAGCTTCTTCGGATATAAATATTATTCAATCGGTCGCTTCTTGTGTTTGACAGAAATCAGTAATAATGATCAAAGGGTCACAACAATGTTAGCCTTATCTTATCCTTTGGCGTCAACAATTTTGTCTATTCTACTGAAATTGGAAACCTCGATATATGATAGATATTTAAATTTTCTATACAATTCCCATAGTTTCTATGTTTCATAATTTTAAAATGGATGTATATAATTGAGTTTTAATCAATTATAGAGCAAACTGAGGTATAAGAGGCTCATTCGAAATCTATGGTATTGTAAATGATCGCTGTTGTCAATGAGCGCTTGGTGTCAAAATAAATCCCATGAATCTAGTTTCTGCAGCAACAATTTCTGATCAATCGCATGAGTAGGAGAAAATTACTCGTGATTAAAGTTTATAGTCACTTGTTATGATACACGCTGCCTTCTACTTTATATTAGATAAAACTGGTGGAAACACAAATTATAACCTTCAAAACATTGACATACACATTATTATGCACAAATGGCTCATAATGTGAATTCAAGAAATTTAACCTGAATTGTATTGACTGTGTATTCAACGGTATATGAGTGCTACCGATTGTATGACCAAGAACAAAGGCGCCGCGATGCAAAAAAGATGTATCTTTTTTAGATTCACTATCATTTATTTGAAAGCTAAATTGTTCACTACGTCAGCTGTGAATAAAAAGCAGTGCAATTTTGCATCTTTGAATTAAGTGAATTATTGTAGGGCAGACGTCTTTTTCAGAATCTTTTATCTATACATCAAATAATAAGCCGATTGTCCTAAACAACCAGTTGACACTCACTGATTACGCTTAATGCACTACTTCATGATTTACAGCCCAAGGTATAAGTATCGCTAGGTATACCAGATTGACAGCCAAAATGACTTCACGGACATTCTTTTCAAAATAATGTAGATTATTCTCTTATGCAATCAATCGCACAGAAAATTAACATGGTCATAATTAAGCTAAACTTGGTTGCACATTTGATGAAGATCGCGAATCCTAGTCATCCGCCTTTTAGTTAAATCAATTGTGCGTAACTGTTTTAGCCAAGAAGATAACATAAAAAACTGTAAAAAATTGACAATAAACTTAAGTTTTCAAAAAATAACAAAGCTTACACGACCATTAATAATTTGCTCATACTATCATGCTGCTTATCTTTAATAGTTGCTTACTTCACTACGCTGAAATCGATGTTTGAAACAAAATCATTTTGTTAATATTGAAACGAGAAAGATTGAGATATTTAGTGGCAGTCATTTGACTTCACAACATTAGCTTACTCATGGTTTTCCCGTGAAACATTGTCCTGTTTGTCGCTTCAACGGCATTAACGGCTTCTTCGGGCTTTTCGAATTGAATGAAAGCATATGACTGCTTGACGGACATACCTAAAAATAGAAGAAAATGTACATGTCATTGGTGGCATATAAATTACATATAGTGAAGTTTTAGACGCATGCAGAAACATTTCAGGTGTCGGCTATTTTAATTTACTTTATTATTCATTCTGGTGTTTTAAGTGCAAATCATTACTCTCATTCAAGCCTGTTTAAAATAAAAAGCATATAATGTCAAGTAATATATATATACTGAAAATGATACGGTATGTAGATCATTTTCATAGGCTTCATGCCTTCATAGAAAACTACTAACCATAACAACAAAACTTCAAACATTAACAGGAAGAACTAATTGAGCCAGAATCATGAATAGATGAAATCGAAATTGTTCTGGTTGCTAGCATGCTTGTGACTGCAATGAAATTGCAACATTGCAAAGAAAAGATTATCAGATTTTTACAATTCAAATTATCCATATTTATTAACATACTAGCAACAAGGACCACTAGGTGATAGGTCTTCGAAAAGGCAACGTTTTGCCTACCATTCTATCCATGATTCTATCATCAAACCGGAAAGTCTGCATATTGTAATTTACTTTAGACCGATAGCGATTACTATAAAATCGTGACGATATTCCATCTTCTCAGTCCGATGATGCATCGTTGGATTTTTGTAAGCTCCGCAGTTCACATATGATTACAGCTGTTTATTGTGAACGATTTCATCGTTTTAGTTAAATTAATCAATGAGGATACCGTTTTATGGTCATGTAAATAGCTGTTCATATCAGAAATTTCAGTAAGATTTTGTTCATCGTGATTCACCTTCCATTGGTTTCCAAATGACACGCTTGTATGGGCGCCTCAACATCAATGATGCAGACAAAAATTTTTAGATACCTCGACTCGATGATCACAAATGACGGAAGTTGCAAAACAAAAATAAAGAGTCGTATTCCCCAGGCTACGAACGTGTACAAGATCTCAGCAACATCCTACTAAACAAAGCGATGTCATTCCAAACACATTTGAATTCGGAACTAATTGACAACATTAACGTAGTCGAAATCTGTTTCCTCAAAAGAATGCAGCGGATATCTGGACGGCAGGAAAATCCAACGTCGAGGTCCTCCGGCAAACAACTCAGCAGCGAACATTGCTCAACAAAATCAAAAACCGGCAAGTACAATTACTGGACCACATAATGAGAAAGGGGCTATAGAGCAGGTCGCGATCTGCGGAAAAATCGAAGGGAGTCGTGTGCTCGTGGAAAGCAAAGAAGAACATTCATGGACCAAGTGGCAGAAAACTTCAACATCAATCCTGGCATCAATCAGGAACCGCACAAGATGGAAACAGCTGTGCAACACGGCAGCCGAAACTTAGAACAGGCATGGAATTGGATATTGCATGCATTGTCTTGTTTGTAAATGACGGTGACATGTGTTGGTATGAAAAACACTTTTCCGTACTGAATCCATCACGAATCAGGACCGGGTATCGTTTCAATAACACAGCAGCTGTTTTGAAGAGATAATTAAATCGCTGATTGGTGAAAATCGTAGTTCATCTTTTAAGACACTAAATTTTCCATCCAATGTGCCATTTGTCATTACTTTTATAGAAGTTGATTCCACATTCGAGAAATAACAAAATGTGAGAATGATTGTTTCTAGCGGCGTAGGGGTTGGATTAAATGATATAGATTAAACCATATCACAATATGCCTCTCTTCGCTGCGTCGTTTTACTGAACGAAATCTCAAGGCAATGGCGGACAGTTTTGATCGCCGGCCAGTCATCTTTCTTGTCATGAAAATTCACGTTTGCAATAATGTTATGTTAAACAATTTTCTATCGCTCTGTAGGCGATTTGAAACTTCCTATTTTTTATAAAGCGATTTATCGTTGAAAAAATCAGATTAATGATGACAGTAGCTGCGTTCCATATACAGGATGATTTCATTTCAATTAATTGTCAGTTGCAGTAATAATTACACTTTATACTTATCGGTCTAGTATGAACGCGATTTAAAACCACTCATATTCACGAAATGTAACGAAACCAAGCATTTTCATCTCATCAGCCCAATACGAAGGTCCCTTGCTACGTTACTTATGCTATAACGCTAGCTTCACATGAATTAGCATCATCATTTGATACTCGTCGACATCACAGAGACCTCGTCAGTATCAAAGACTTCAGCACGGTACAACTGAAAGCATTTGAGATCATTGGCGACTCTAACTATATACACTTAACTATTTATTGATGATTTATCAGCAAGCGAGTATTCCAGATGACCATTATTATCCATGACGTCATTATCATGGTTGCTGTTTCGAGCAGCTTCGAAGCTACAACTCATTTTCCTTATTACTCATTACAGCTTTCACTTTATTTCTCATGCACATGTTCAGCATTTCTTTTCTTTTTGTCCTCCTTCATTAAATTGTCTTCCAATATCTCTTCCACACGCGTCAAAGACTCGCTTCCATTTAATTGTTCTCGCCCTTTTATTTGCTGATGTTCAACACACGCGCACCAATGTGTGATACCTATTGTCCTGCTCTTGAAGCTTGGAGCCGCGAGATCATCGACAAACATTGCATCCCAACACATTTGTATCATATGCGAATCGTGCAGGTCTGTGCCATATTGTGTCGTATATCGTAACTGCTTCTGTATGTCCTTGCTGCGATTATTCATGTAGGCCTACTGACAATGTGCATAGTTGGACTTTCTGCATTGGTGGAAGAGAAATTAGCGAAACAGTGACTATGCTGATGAAAACAGACACGCAGTTCTATTTACATATCATAGATCACTGAGTCGGTGCTTTAGTTGCAGTTTGTCAAAATTTTACAGAAACTCAAAGCCTCAAATTTCTTGGTTAGAAAAGCCAAAAAATCCAATTGAGTTTTTGTTGTGACAACCTTGACTTTAGACACATTTTCTCAGTGATGTATTGCTCCAAAATTAGAGTTACATACATGCAGCCTATAGTCACTGACTCCATCCTCCCATCCTTAAAGTTTGCAACATAGATGAAGTGTCTTTAAGTCTGCGGTACACATTTTCGCACTAATGGAAATCAATTGTAGTTACACGTATGGTATGAGTAACTCTTATGCAGTCTATAGATCTACTTACCAATTATCGTTCCATACTTCGTGAAGAAATCATTCAAGTCTTTCTCAGAGATACGTTCCATCGGTAGGTTTGCAACAAATATTCGAGATTCCAGTAGTTGTGGATCATCTGCAGTAGCGTTGTAACGAAACATATTTCGACGATCGTCCATCTCTCGGTCTCTGCCTCTCTCATTATTTCGAGATCTGTCTCTATCCCTATCTCTGTCGCGGTCTCGATCACGATCACGATCACGATCTCGGTCACGGTCCCTGTCGCGATCACGATATCGATCAGAATCTCTTGCACGATCTCGATCACGATCTCTGTCTCGATCTCGATCCCTGTCCCGATCTCTATCTCGTTCTCTGTCTCTGTCACGATCTCGATCCCTTTCCCGGTCAATATCGGTTTTACGTTCACTGTCCAGGTCCTTGTTTTCAGACATATGTATGCTGCAACATATACAAAATAGTTCAAGCATTGAATCATTCATATTGAATTTCGAAACGAATGTCACTGAATGTAAACCATGATACTGCTATTTGAATCAATTTCAATCTGATCAAACCCCATTTTAGCAAATGATGTCTTCAGGGTTGGCATATTAAAAAAACATTTGAAAAGGGTTTTCTAAATAGGAAGATGGGTTATTTAAAATAGTAGATTGTGTTTCTTCTATATAAGGCCAGGATTTTTAAAAGAAACTTGTACATCATCAGATCGGAACTTCCACACCCTACCTAACTTTGAAACTCCATCTGGTGAATGCGCGTGGTCTCAGACTTTTGTAAGTAGTTGTAGAGATGTCTTACTCAGATTAGTAAAATTTTTCAGTTATTCTATATTGCTGTTTCTGGGTGCTTTCATCAGTCTGTCATATCATTTAATAATCACCATCGTAAGAGTTTCTATACCTTTTTAGTAATTTTTGTAGTAGTCACACTTTTTGGCATGAACATTTTGGATCATTGATTTTAGTATGACGAAAGCATATATGTGATATTATACGCTCAGTTGCATCACTAAATTTGTTTTCATTGGAATAAATACTTAACTAGATAATCTTCTGATGTCAAAGTTACTTACAATTTCATGTGGATGCACAATTAGTAACCCATTTAGACGTTAAGCCTGAGTTATGTCTTCTTATCTCATACCGAAAGAATTGTCTCGGTAGTATTAAAAGAATAAGACGTGTATTTCAGAAAATGAAGAAATATTATGGCCTGAGTAGTTTGATACAAAAATTAAAATACACCGTTCAGCTTACGATTTGACATCGAACATAACCTACTATCAATATCTGTCTCAAATTCGATCGTGCGTCTATCAATTGGTGAATGAATTTAAAACCCACCTATTTAAAAAAAACCAGGGAAAACTCCACCTATCTAAAAATACCCATGGGCTTTATGAGTTGTTGAAATAGGTGTGGGTTTTTTTTACCAATACTGGATGTCTTCAACTGATCTTCTTCCAAAGTCACATGCAAAATTTAAACGCGATAGTCTTAGATTCAGAGTTCGTCCCAATTTTCACATTTTTTTGTCACTAAATTGGATTTTGATGGTACCTGGACGTTTCCTCAATGCATGGGTGGGAGATAAAATGTAAATTGTCTATAATACTCATCTTTTGTTGAGCTTGTCTTAGACGTCTCCGTCAGAGCAGCACTATGTTCCGCTGCG
This sequence comes from Prostheceraeus crozeri, assembly GCA_907163375.1. Classification (NCBI taxonomy): domain Eukaryota; kingdom Metazoa; phylum Platyhelminthes; order Polycladida; family Euryleptidae; genus Prostheceraeus; species Prostheceraeus crozeri. The sequence continues at coordinate 47,455 of CAJQUW010007250.1, forward strand.
TAGTTGATCACGGTCAAATTTTCGGCTTTGCCTTGAAATCTTTTTTTCAGAATTAGGCATATACAGAATCTAGCATATAAATTGCCCCCTTCCACATCAATGGATACTTTTGCAAAAAAACTGTTGTGATGTCTGTGTTCCACAATTCTGAATTTCAAAAACTGGATTTTGTTGGGGTTTCTTCGGGCATGTGGAGTACCCTATGTATCCGAGCCAGTGAAGTCGTTGAACCAGTAGGCGTGAACACGGCGGTTAGTGAATGACACTGCAACTCTTTATTGGTGACGTTATCTTGCAATCGAATGTTGAGAACACGTCGCTGGGCACGATTATCAGAACTCATTGAGTCCTTTTGCGTGAGTAACAGAAAGAGCACAGGCTTCCGGGCCGTAGAGAAGCACTGAAGGAAAACTGACGCTATGAGGTCTCTTTTTATTGCGATTGTTGATGCTTCAGTGCTTCCAGAGAGGCTTTTAAGATGAAGATGAGCGATCCTATCCGAAACCCAAACCTGAAGGCACGGGTTGGATTATCTCTTTTATCATAAATCCGAGAAAAACCAAGCTCTTACTTTTCGGGTTTGAGCACACAGATTTAGGAAATCTGTCACTATTGATTCATGCATATTTCTTCTCCGAAAGGTTGATGCGATGTCATTCTTACATGTAGTGCAATGGTCTGGGAAATTTTCGCATCATGTAGCATTTTATCGAAGCTGTTTCACAATATGATAAAACAAAATTTGATACGATTTCGTAAGGTGTACTATATAAGATTTGATTTCAAAAATATCAAAATATCATTTCGATTTGAGTCGACGGCTGAGAACTTTCTGCGGTAAGTAATTACAGCAGCGTCAAGAGATGTTTGGAAAAAAGTAAAAGCTGGTGAGCGGTGAAGTATTTAGGAGCGCTTGAAGGGCTAGGCTACGTGCTTCAATAATCCATATATTTTCAAGTTCCAGCACTCTTTAATTGGATACATAAAAAGATCACACACCAGTGTTAAAAAGGAGCGAGCATCCTGTATCATGCTCTCGATGCCGCTGCTAAGTGTCAGCCATGAAATGCAGTCTACGTCAATGTATGATAGGCCAATATGCTGATCAAAACCAGGGTAATGAACAATTATGGTTTTGTATTTGCTTACTTTCCTAATGTAGATCTCTGACCTCAAAAATTGGATCATACAAACTTAATTCAATATCGAAATGAAATTTTACTGTAATGATAAAGCTATGAATATGTCTCTATAGTGAATGTACTTGCATTTGTAATAAATCTGTAGTCAACAAACAAGAAGTAGAATCGATCGTCTCGACGATCGAAGTAGAAAGGAAATCGTTTTGGTAATCCTTCGACTTTGATCACATTTGACTTTCTTGAATCTTTTTAATATTTTTAGTAGACTTGCGCAGCAATTACATGCACCTACATGACAGCATTTATAATGTAAGATCTACCATACACGCACAACGTTTCTCCAAGAGTGCAAACTTTTTTTGTTGCATGAGAATATAGATGAGTTTTGTATTTAAAATTTGAGTCTCTATATTAATGGTGTAAATTGTTCTCTAGGCATGCATGTATGGGCCAACGGTACAGATGCTATCAAGCTATATAATTCCAATACATGTAGATAAAAACACATTCTCAGAAGATACTTAAATAGCTTATTATAGCAAAAACATGAGCGAACGAGAAGTAATCCGAGCAAGAAACCCAAGGTCACATCTAATCTAGAATAGCTTGACGCCGAAATCCCCTTGATCAATCATTTCTTTTAAATCTTTCTCAATTTCGGTAGTGACAATCAGAAATGTGATAAAGGTGCCGGTATATGTAGGTACTCATAGAGATGTAAGCATCATTAAATGAAATGTCAACACTTTTGCAAAGATGTCATTTAGAAAAATATCCAAGTGCGTAAATTTCCACAGACAGTACGGAAAGAGCATTACGATGAACATCAAATGTGAGCTCCACACATCATTTTTCCGCTCGAATACTGATAGCATACATGCTACATGTCGGCTTACATGCTGTATCCGTCTTCTGCAAGGTGCTTCTCATGTAAGTGACTCTAGCATAAGTTATTGCAACTACCAAATATTTGATAGCCAGCTAACTATGTATCGAATACGGTACTACTAGCTGATCCCCAGAGCCAATGGTTGGATGGCAATGTCATTGTGTATTGACATGTTAGGTCGATGATCAACATGAAATGGCGGAAACAGGCCGAAACATAGTAGACAAAATATCTCCGCTCGGACGTGAGGAAGAGAGGAAGCGTCTAATAATTGGAAACCATTGGAAGGAGAAAATTCAGGGATGAACGCTGATGGGTGTTGGCCCATACAATAAGGCTGTTAAAAATATGTTCACGGCAGTCTTTAAAGTGCGTTAGACGTCATGATCCAAACGAGATCCGTCAACTGGAGGGAGTAATTTCATCATGGATGGATTTTCTGACCGAATCTAGAATCTATACTAAACCGTAATATAGACTCAACAAGCATCTTGGCCTGTCCAAACTTCTCATTCATGTTTGAGAAACTGGGTCCCTTGTGGAAGTGTGCATTAGACAGACTTATAGGAGACCGCGGAATTCCTCTGATCCGTGAAAAATTAGTCATTAGTGCTTGAAAACAAGTTTTTTGCTCAGAATCTCTTAATCTATAGGCCCTATTTATTCAGAGAAAACATTGACTTTTTACTATGATTTCGAGAATATCTGATCTTAAATCCTATGATAGCTGATGTGTAATCGGCCAGCCTGTCGCCTGCAAGTGGCTCTTGGCTCGATCACTAAAAAAGTCTAGATAACATGGAAGCGTAGGCTCGAATCCTGTCAATCAGGCATTTTTGCACTGCAATTTGACCCATCGTTTGTTTCACTTGTCTTGTTAATTTGATGTATATTTCCAGTGCGACAGAATAAACATGCTAAAATGCACACCATTTATTATTGATGATTATCAGTGAATTTCGGTACATTTATCATGATCGCATTGATAAACCATCATGATCGTACTTATTGACATAATAAAGACAATTTAACAGTGGTTGTTCTTGGCAGTGGTAGAAAATTATTTGTTCGAGTGCTACAAAATTAAGAGACCATTCATCAGAGATTGTACAACATGTTTTTCTATTAACAATTTTTCTCTGGCACTCCTCAACCGACAGTGGAAAAATCTGACTAAAAGCCAGAGGATGGTCAAAGCCCGACCAATGCCTCAGCTGCGTGAGCATATATAGAAAGTATATAACAAAGTTCAGGTCAACTAAACAAATGAAAATTTGAATCCAATTTGTTGGTAACCACCAAAGTGAGAGCCAGGCAGAACTAAGAACTAGCCATGACTTTGCCTAAATAGAACCAAAAGATGGAACTAGCCTTATTTTATATGATGAGAGCAACTTCATTTTGTCACTATGTAAAGAACTATTAAAATGAAAAATCTAGTGAAAAAATTGAAAACGAATGTTTTCGGATATTCCTCTCATGTAATAGCATGACATTGAAAGAAATTTACATAGTTATTTTGCTTCAAACGATTGGAACTGAAATGAAATATGCACTGATGAATTTGAAATGCAGAGATTTTGGCTGAAATAAAACTAACGTTTTAATAAGCTATTTCAAAATCTTTATATAACTAATCTACTTAATATTATTTGATTATCATCACCTGATGTATATCGTTAATTTGTCGTATTATGGGACTTTATTTGTGTAATGAAAACCTAAGCAAAATTATGTGCTTCTTGATAGCTATAGCATTTAGGAACTTTCGTAGTGATAATGGAACTGTATCAAATACTTCTTATTTCTGACGCATGTGCCTGTCGATTGACTAAATTGTGGTTGCCTGTATCATTGTTTGCTGTGTGTTGTAGCATTTTTGGCATTGTGCATTCGTGATCTTAGAATGAATAACTGTGGCAACTGCGTGGTCTCATAAATTGCTCAATTATGATCTTGATATTCGCCTGCAGGGACGAAAAGTCCTAGATATTAGTGCTATCAAGAAACACATCGTTTTACTTCGGTTTTCCATCACACTAATGATGTCACATATCTAAGGCTTATTCCAATTGATTTAATATGAGACTGTTCATTAGCTAATAATCATCCCAAAAAAGTTAGATCCGTTTAATTTTCCTCCCACACAATTATAATTGGTGATCAGACCCTGCAAGTACAATCAAAAGTTCGTCTTGTTTTTTCATCAAGTCTTGATGCTATTTCGAACATAAAGTATCTCAATAGCATGTTGTATGACCTGCATGTGTATGCTGCTCCATCGTTTGAACAAGTCTGAATTCATATGATTTCATGCTCACTCTGTTAGCTGATGAAAAGTAGAAATGTTGATCGCTTGAATCAAATTATTGCGAAAATATTTCTCTTGCGGTGATAAAAATCATCCAAGCATTCATGTATAATAGAATATGAATCTAGTCATTTAAATAAATGAGTGAAGTAGGATTGATAAGGACAGTGACGCTCTCCATCCAAAGGCCGCAATTACAATTCTGATGCAGCCATTGGATTAGCCAGTTCTTTAATAAACTCAATGTTCCTATCGTGTCAACGAACTACATTTAACTACTTTAACTGGATAAAGATGGATGTTTTAAGATTGTTTCCGTAGACCTGCTAATTCTCATTCCAACTGCTGCTATACTCCCTGATTTCACACAAAACACTTACGCTTCATAGAAGACTAATGGTGGCGGTTGAAATGAGACAATTGTCACAAACAGGAGCTTTCAAAAATTATTTGCAATTAAAGTGGGTTGAGCATCATCATCAAACCAGTTTGAATCCGGTTTTGTCCGCGACGAACAAGGGTGGCCAGATGTAACTCATTGCACCGAAACCCTTCTCACACCTTGTCTTTATAGTTTTTTTCATCGGTTATTTTAATTTTAGACTTCAATAATTCCAGTTCAGTACAATAGTTTGCCTCTGAATTTTTATTGTATGTCTTGTTAACCATGGAAATGAATATTCGGTATACCAACATGTACAGGCATTAGGCATGAAGTATACCGCTCGTTAAATGCCTACATATCGGGCATATATACAAGGTTATACTTACTACAACAGTTAGTTCCTGTTTTAGAATGAAAATTAAGCAAGTTAAAATTATGCAAGTAGTTCATCAAAATATGAAGTATTCAAAAGTATACTACACGTTGTAAGGTGAATATAATTGCCTACCGCACCACAACAGAGCTCCAAAGTCCTGAAGGTAACAAATTTTAGATTAAACTGCGGCCTATAAAACGCCATTAAAAACCTGCGTGTAAACAGTGTCAAATTATGCATATATTTGTATGAAGTTACAGAATGATTAGTCGTACTAGGAAATCTTTCATAAATTGATTTTTAACAGGACTCTAATTAACTAAATTTCAAACTTGTTAAAATAGTATATACCGTACATATCATCCAGTATTGGTTCTTCATTATAACTTTGACTCGTCTACAAGCTGTAGGACGAGTCAAAGTTATAATTAAGAACCAATACTGGATAAATAATATCTCGTGGCACAATCTGGCAAATATTGCCTCTTATTCAAGTACATATCATCATTCCTGGAAATTTCTCTATGTAATCTCACATCATGTATACTCGTATTTTTAAAATCCTATCCTGCCTAGACCCGTAATTAAGAGCATCGCAGAAGACAACTTAAAACAATTATAGTTCATCTTAATTCTGAAAAATATCAAATTCTCGGAAAGCAATTACCGACTTAAATTTTGTGCGACAAATGCTGAAAAGTCAACACCCACGAGAAAGATCATCTAAAAAATAAAGCGAAATCGGTTGGAGCCAGGGAAAAAACCAAGGTGCTCGGTTCACGTTTTCTTAAAAAAGACACGATGCATTTCGTGCACCTCCGGCGCACATGTTCACTCGAATAATGAAGACATTGCACAGTTGGTGACAGACGCTCAGACGATGACATCATAGCGCGGATGATGTGTAACTACAGTGCTAAAATAAATAATTTACTCAGACGAATACTACTAAAATTAAAGAACAAAAGTAGATGGACAAAGTCAGAAAAAGGAAAAAGAGAATTGAAAGTCTAGTATCATAGTACCTCACTCCACACAGATCCAACGTTGCATTCCACCTTGTTGACACTGTTGAACTTCTTGGACCACAAAGATTCTTTGATGACACGTCTTCGGTATATGGGATCGCTGTCAACTGTACCACAATTGTCCCAATCAATGTCGTGGCCACTGTCAAGAACTTTACCGGAGCGGCTCAAAGAGCACAAGAGAAATGTCAGGAACTTCTCCACGTCCTCGGAAGTTGACAACCATACGCGTGACAGTGGCCACGACATTGATTGGGACAATTGTGGTACAGTTGACAGCGATCCCATATACCGAAGACGTGTCATCAAAGAATCGTTGTGGTCCAAGAAGTTCAACAGTGTCAACAAGGTGGAATGTAACGTTGGATCTGTGTGGAGTGAGGTACTATGATACTCGACTTTCAATTCTCTTTTTCCTTCTGACTTTGTCCATCTACTTTTGTTCTTTAATTTTAGTAGTATTCGTCTGAGTACATTATTTATTTTAGCACTGTAGTTACACATCATCCGCGCTATTATGTCATCGTCTGAGCGTCTGTCACCAACTGTGCAATGTCTTCATTATTCGAGTGAACATGTGCGCCGGAGGTGCACGAAATGCATCGTGTCTTTTTAAAGAAAACGTGAACCGAGCACCTTGGTTTTTTCCCTGGCTCCAACCGATTTCGAAATATAATGCAGGGACTATTCAAGCAAAAAATAAAGCAATCATGGCAAAATTAATTGCCGCGTTAAAAACTAAGGCTGTCATGCGGATCCATAGAAATATAAACAATCTTGTTAAGAATAAGAATGATGTAAATGATATAATGTCACTCTTCGTCAAAAATATGTAGGAAATACATGACATCTAATGAGAAAATATAAATGAGAACATATGTCTCGTAGAGAAAAACAGCACTAAAAATTGCATAAAAGAGTTGCACGCTAAATATTAAATAAAAGCTGGAATGCCAAATTTTTCAATCATAGTCAGGCACAACGCTGATGACTTTTGCGATTGTTTTGCTGTACCACAGGTCGCGATTCACTTTCAAAAACAATTAAATTTCTAGATTCATGGGAGTTAAGTTCCGTCGATGGTCGTTGAAACAGTATCTTGCGAATAAGAAAAATCTTTCCACGACGTTGCTAGTAGGAGGAAAGAACCTGCAATCGACGTATGAAGAAAGTGTTGTTCTTCTTTTTTTATTCAACACTGAAGCATCGAGGTCTTGAGAATATGATTATTCCTTGGAAAACGTAAGTGGTAGCATGCGATTTTGAACACTTGCAGCTTCAGAGGCATTGAGAGAAGTTTCTCTGTTATTTCAATTTTTTCGGACAACAGCTTCGAAGTTTTTGGAAGTAATTATCCCAACGCTCTGCGATAAATGCCGTGCGGTCTCAGGATGGCGCTTTGTTGCTTCATCCAGGGCTGCCACTCTTCCGGTTTTATCCGGAATTCCGGCTTTTTTTAAACTTAACTAGGTAGTGGGAAAATGTTCTACCAAGGAACAAATAATTTGCTTTAAGCAGTTTTCTTGAGATCGTTATGAGGCCCTTTAAGATAGTGAAGGGCCCTTTTGACATCGTGAGGGGGCCCTCTAGAGATCGTTATGAGGCCCTTTTAGATTGTGAAGGGGCCCATAAAAATTTGTGAGGGGGCCCTTTTATGATTGTGAGGGGCCCTTTTGACATCGTGAGGGGGCCCTCTTGAAATCGTTATGAGACCCTTTCAGATTGTGAAAGGTCTTTTTGACATCGTGAGATACCCATTGAGATTGTGAGGGGCCCTTTTAAAATTGTGAGAGGGCTCTTTATTGTGAAGGGCCCTGTTGACATTGTGAAGGGGCCCTTTTGACATCGTGAGGGGCCCTTTCGAGATTGTGAATGGTCCCTTTAAGATTTTGAGGGGCCCTCTTGAGATCGTTATGAGGCCCTTTTAGATTGTGAAGGGGCCCATCAAGATTGTGAAGGGGCCCTTTTAGGATTGTGAGGAGCCCTCTTGAGATCGTTATGAGACCCTTTTAGATTGTGAAGGGCCTTTTTAGATTGTGAAGGTGACCTTTTGACATCGTGAGGGGCCCTTTTGAGATTGTGAAGGGGCCCTTTTGACATCGTGAGGGTGCCCTTTAACCTGTTGAGCCCCAATGGTTGGCACTGCCCGTCATGAGATAGTTTCTACTACTGACTGGTTTCTGACTCTGTACATGACCATAAATGCCAATGACGGGCACTGCCCGTCATGATCAGCATTGTCGCATCTGCCCAGTTATTTCTGTTTTTCCTACAAAATTATTTCAGTTGTCAAATCGTTTCATCATTTCATTGATTCTGTAGTGAAAATGAATTTATAAAATGACCAATATCAAAATGTTTCAATATTTGTACTTGGATAAGGAAGACTGAACTGGTGGTGTGCATAATAAGCTCATTCCTGAAAGACCGGAGGTATTCTTTCTTACAATATAGGGAAGTCATGAATGACCGGATGTTGGTGAAACAAATATGAACAAACTTTTTAACATATTTAAACGGATGTTATCTTTAGACTGAAGAAGACTAAAATTTTAGATAATACTCCTGATAGATATCTCCATTAAGCAGAATCACACTATATACAAAACAGAGCGATCTACTTGAATAATGAACACACAGCCACAACTCGCGCTGTGCTATGAATTTCTATGCCTAAAATGTATTTGAATTCGCAGGCATGACCTTGATGATTTAGTCATGCGTCGATCATGTAGGTTCTCTGCGATTACTGCGGCAAGTCTGCTTCCAGAGAGGAGTGAGAAAGGAAAGAGTTTTCATTTGTCCAGAATGCCCTTCAACCCCGGGACTTTGTGTGAACCCATGTTTTGGAAAATTTCACTCTTAATACAAGTGGATAGCTGTTGCTGAGTTGTTTCTTGTTTTTGGTTATACGAAATGAACATACGTTTATATTTGTGTTCGTTTTTGCTTTTTGCTATAGAAGGTTATGAAATTTTACTTGCCCTTTGATATCTCAGAAAATAAGTAATGTACAATAAAGAACTCGCACTTTGAAAACTAGAAAGTTGATAACTGGCAAATGTGTGTATTGACAACTTGATTCAATATTTCAAAGAATGAGTGCCTATTTTTAGTCAATCAAGAAATACAATATTTAGAGCAGTGTAAACATAGAATTTACCATGACGGGCAGTGCCCGTCATTGTCAGTTAGCGACATGTAGCTCACTTCTTTTCTGGTCAGTTGAAGTCATGGAAGCTATGACGGGCAGCGCCCGTCATTGGCAGTTGAGGCGGTGTAGCAAATACAAAATTTGGGCTTAACAGGTTAAGGATTTTGAGGGGCCCTCTAGAGATCGTTGTGAGGCCCTTTTAGATTGTGAAGGGGCCCATAAAAATTTGTGAGGGGGCCCTTTTAAGATTCTGAGGAGCCCTCTTGAGATCGTTATGAGACCCTTTTAGATTGTGATGGTGACCTTTTGACATCGTGAGGGGCCCTTTTGAGATTGTGAAGGGGCCCTTTTGACATCGTGAGGGAGCCTTTTAAAGATTTTGAGGGGCCCTCTAGAGATCGTTGTGAGGCCCTTTTAGATTGTGAGGGGGGCCCTTTTAAGATTGTGAGGAGCCCTCTTGAGATCGTTATGAGACCCTTTTAGATTGTGAAGGTGACCTTTTGACATCGTGATGGGCCCTCTTGATTTCGTGTGGGGACCCTTTTAGATTGTGAAGGAGCCTATTTAGCTCGTGAAGGGGCCCTTCAATTTTAAACAATCATGGAATTCAAAGCAGGTACTTTCTAAAAATCCGCGTGACCCTTGATCAGAAGATCCTTCTACAATTGCAAGTCACTGATTCCTTCGTCAATCATGAAGAAACAGGACTCAACTCAAGTGATCAAGATTCCGAAATAAGAAATAATTTTAGGTGGGAATGCTTGACGAAAAAGTTGCGCTACGTTAGTATGGAGATTATGAATTGAGTTTTGATTGCTTTGATGCTCTACAAAGTGCGCCTTTCAAGAGGCGTGCTAGATAAAGAAAAGTATGAAAGAGAAATCTATCAAAAGTTTCATGAATACAAGGGAGCGACAAATGAATATGCGATTACCTGTTGCAAAAGCAGTTAAAGTTCGGCTAAAACACCAATGAAAATTGAAATATTGCAAGCAACTGCATAAGTGATAAGCATTTCCTTTCGTATTGATGCTATGTTTACTTATGCCATGGCGTTTGAGCTTTAATCAAGTAGCTGGTACAATCTTGTTTAAATTTTTTTCTAGGTATGTCATTGTTTTTTTCATTTCTTATGTTTGAAATACAAGAGATGAGAGAAAGGTTTGATTTGAAGCATTGCCGGACCTACAAGCACTTTTCAGTCGGAACTGCAAACGTTTTTGCTTCTTAGCCGTCATCATTACAATGTACCCTATTGTAAGGAATCAGTAATTCCCCGCGCAAACCATCTGTAGGTTGATGTGCTTGAAAATTCGGCAGCTCACCTTTGTGCTATTTGCATTCCTGTTTGCAAATATCAATTTTTGAAAACGAGCATCTAGACAATGAGATTTCAACTACATGCATTCATCAATTGTAGATGTCTGTAGTTCGGATGAAAATTTATCTGCATGTGAGTTTCTGACTATTTGCAAGCATACTGACTGCACGGCTAAAACTCCAGAAAGTTAGTATACTACTTCTCGTAATGGCTTAAATCAAATATCTCTCTCATCTCTTGCCTTCTTTCCTTTCGTGGTCTGGGTATCATTTTAGATTAAATATCATTAACTAGCATGGTGTCTGTAATGTGCGATAGTTTTTAGTCGTCAATTTATGCTGTGTGACATGGATTAATGTTTTTGTGTAACGTGGCGGATGATGCTTTACTTTGAACTTTGTTTATGATATAATTATCTTTCCTGTTAATATAGAAGATATCCCACAGCAGGGGCTACTATAAATAGATAAGATTCAGGACGGTAAACTCGCGATGTGTGTAATTGAGCTGGAAGCCGGTTTTTACTGCTTACAATACGTTGACTAATAACTTGAAATATCTATTTTTCAGCATGATTTAGATTTAAACTATATTACATAGGCCCTACCAATGAAAGCTCTTATGTCTCCACGAGCCTGAAATGCACGTAGCATATTGCATTAAGTAGCCTTGCCAACATTGTTAATAAGCTAGTCTACTACATGCATCAATACTCATGATAAGCTTAACTTTGAGAGCAAAAAAAAACAATTTTCATCAAATCAATTTTCATGTAATTTGTAACATGCATCGTACTATGACGCTAATTTTTTCTTTTTTCTTTCACTTGGTACACCACATTTATCATTTACTTTAGTTGCCATTTCTTTCAGAAATATGTTTGCAAAACGCTTGCAAACATTTTCATATTTATCAATTTCAAAGAAGCTATAATACAAATATTCGTAACATCGAGAGAAACGATTTCCACATAAAATTTTGCACTTATTAGATGAAGCTGTAAAGAAAGCGTAGCACACAAGAGAAAAATGAAAAATTTCTTCCGAAGGGTACACTAAGCCACCTCTGAAAACCAAAGAAAGAAACTCGCGATCTTCATTAATTTTGAGCAACTTGAATCGATTGAAGATCAGATGCATCAATAGGAGGAATATTTTCTTTTCGAGAAACATCCACAAATGTAAAAAAGCACTGATCGCTCCGTGTCGGTAATAGCATCAATCAGTGATGCGGTTGAATCAAGTAGAGCCAGTTCCTCATCGCTGAAATCTTTCGAGCAACATTGTGGAGAGTGAGCTGACTGTGAAGAAGCATCAGTATCTGTATCCAGCATCTGATATAATCTCATCTGTTGAAATCTAGCTGTTAAAATTATTCAAAAACACAAGATGCGGATCTTTGGAAGTTGTAATCGGTCTTCCGTCGTCGTCTAATAAATGAATACATGCCGTCGTACTTTTATTGTTGATTATCTTCCAGAAGCGTAGAACAAGAGAAACGAAACAAGCCGTTTCACTCTTCTGATCCTGAAACAAAGCGGCAACAGTTTTGTCATTGAATATTTGTGTCACGAGGTTCACCTTCTGTTTGTCAAATGATGAAGGATTGAGTGCGCAATGACTGATGTTGATCCTTCGCAAAGCAGGATTTTTCTCTTTGTTATGTAGTTCTACAAGATCTGCCCATTTTGCAGTCAGTAGACTGTCCTGGTTTGGTTGCTTAAATGCTATAGTACCTCATTTTTCAGTAGTCCAATTGTTGCGAATACTTTTGAAAATGTGCACCGGATCAAATAAAAAATTAAGATCACGACGTGAATCAATGGGATGCTCAATCTTGAATGAAGAGTCTCACGCGAATTTTTCTCTGAGCAATTTGTGCAGCTTCCTGTTCGTTGAATGATTGTCGCTCATGATTGCAGTTACATAACCTTTTGCTTTCTCAATATTCTTTATGACTAATAATAGATATTCCATTAGATATTTAGCATTCAATCGATAAACTGGCACGAAACGAACAACAGATGATGGCCCGCTAAAAATTGGCTTCACCATGAAAGCGAGGACAGTTCGTGCTACATCTGTCGGAGAATCGACTGAATATCCGATAACATGTCCAGATCTGTAGCGCAATTCCGGCTGTACAAACACCTCGTCGAAAAGTAAAATGCCCTTTCTTTGAAACTGTTCAAGTCTATCAAATACAGCATGAGCTATTCTTTCGGAGTAAGACTCAGTGCCAATGTCAGATGCTCTCCAAATTCTTAGTCAATGTATTGATGCTTGGAAGACAAAGCAACCGTCGCAATTTGATGTACGAAGCTCGACTTGCTAAATAAAAATTGAGGGTAATATGCATGGTGTTAGATGAATACCGACGACCTTCTGAAGATTTTGCTGACAAGATTAACTGTTCCAGAATGAATTCATATTTCGAGTGGTCTAAATCCAGCAATGAAATAGTCTCTGTGATTATTCGAACAACAGCTTCCATTTCCTCAGCTTCATTTGGCGAATAATCTCTCACTCGTACTATAATTGCCTCTAGTAGTTGAGACCACTTTTGTAGTTTGTACTGAAATCCAAGTAAATCCTGTAGAACACTCAATCGCACACCTGCATTCCTCTTCTTTGCGACAATAGAGTAGTCAGATGATATGATGATCTTATAATCGATGGTTTCATATGAATCATCAGAGAAAAGAAGGCGGATCAAATGATCACTTTTCACAGCAACACAGTTCGATTCGATGAATTCTCGCTGAGATATTTCATCGCTAAATGCGATTAAATCAGTAGGAATTTCATCTAAAAGCTGAAAAGAGTCAAGTTGATCCACTCCAGCACGACTGTATGATGTTACTCTTCTGCTATTGACATTTCTCTCCACAATATTTGCAGTCTGACGTGAAAAGGAAGGTGGACAATCAACGAACACTGATGGAGGACAGTCAGGCACATCACGACCAAATATCTTTTTCATAGGAATGTCTTGAGGCCAATGACGGCGACAAACGCCCATATTCTTTGTTATACTGTCTTTAGCGATTACATTAGGTAAAACTGACAGCCACCTGACTAGTTCGATTGAGTTTGCAGGGAATCTATAGATAGAGCACCTTTCCGAAGTCGATGAATAGTTGGATTTGCAGCCACCGACACTACACTTTCGAGGCATCGTAGTAGGATGATATTCGGCGTAATATTCGAAGACAAGGATGTCGGTGAAGTTAATATTGGAAGAGTAAAAACACCAACACTCGCTCGGGTATCATGCAGTCCTTCGGAGAGACTCACAGAAAGTGTTTCCGCTGCATTGACTTGGCTATTCGACAACAAGTGCTACTGTGTCGAGTGATGTTATTGTTTATGAGTGACTCAGCAGGCCTCCATCCAGCTCTTCCACACACTTACCGAGTTGATCGTCCCGGCCATCATCTATTTTTAGTAGTCCCTGCCCACAGTGAGCCCCAATGTCACTTTCTTATAAATTCCCTATTCTCTCACTGATAATTTGAAATGTCAATTAGCGACTCAATGATGACTTCATTTAAGATATTTATCATTCAAAAGAAAGTAGTTGTTTACACTAGTAACAACGTGACAATTTATTTTCTCCTTGCTCACGATTTGCCCGAACACAATCTAACTCTTCGGTCAGCAGCACAAGAGCATGTCTCCACACAATTGCTCGTCAATCTGGTGAAAAAGGTGCAAATTTTGTTTTCCAGTTCATCCTAATGCACAGGATAACTCCAATTCACCATTTCCTTGACGTGTTCAATCGAAAAAAGTCACAAGGCATAAAATGTGGCAATATCGGAAGCCATTCCATAGTCTGTCATCACGGTCAATCCATGATTTAGGAAAATTATTGTTTAAATAATTTACGATCAGTCGGTAGTAGTGCGCTGGCACTCCATCCTGCATGAGGATGCTCTTGTCCTCACTGACATCTGGTATCACTTTATACAGTATGGAAAAGATGTTTTTACTATTCAATGTCAGTTTCTCGAAAGAAAAATGGCTCAATTGCGCTTCATAAGGGAATGCCAGTCCATGCATTTACACTCCGTTGATCCGTGGAATTTATGTTAAGGTATTTGCTGTGACCAGACCGCTCTGCAGTAGCAGTCTTCCAAACATCGAACAGCTGAACAGCAATTTCCATTGGTTTCATGAAAAATCTTATCAATAAAGACGAGATTTTGTATCGTGTGACGTCTTGGTATGATTAATAGAAAATGACAGCTGCACGAGAATAATGCCTTTTAATTTTGAATGTAAAATTTTTGAACGAAATGAAGAAGTTTATTTTTGAAACAGTTAAGCTGATTTTGCGTTATGGGGGGGGAAGAGTCTCAGTAATACATTCTATCTAGCCTTCAAAAGTAGTTCTTTTGAAAATAGTAGTTTTCCGAGTCATGCATTCTAGTGAACCTGGTAAAAACTGATGATTGAAAAAAGCACCAGTAACAATATTATGCCATTTATTTACTTGCTGACTGAGGATTCCTTAGCATCTTTATTATAGCAGACCCAACTTCTGTCTTAGCGCTTTCAAAATTAATCGGATTGTGGGATATCGAATGATCGTAATTTTTTTACTTTAAGGGGGCCCACGGCTACGCACTTTGGGGGACCCTTCTGATTTGACTTTCCGATTTTTATTTTTGATAAGAGTGGCAGCCCTGTTCATCGAACAACAGTCTGCCACACATCTTCTCTCTGTAATGTTTTAGTGACAGAGTCCATCGCGCTCGGGACATTTTGCAGCTTGAATAAATTGCTAGTTTCCCTCGGAGATAAAACAATCGAATAAGTCTGGATGACTTTCCATGTCGGTTAAGAAGGGTTTCAGTTCGAAATAACGATTCACCATATTAGATGTTGAGCTCCATCTGGTTTGGTCTCTCATAACGGCGGAAATATGTCAGCTTGCGCAATTCTCCGGCCAACTTCAGGTTTCTCATGGCGATCATCAATGAATGAACTTTGTTTACGTCTTTTTCCAATCTTCGAGCAATTTATTCATTGCCAGGTTGAAGCGGTGTGAAGCACATCCAATGAAGCGAGTATTGCAGAGATCAGATAGGCTTTTATTCTCGGCTGTGTCATCACCGATAATAGCCACGTTAGTCATTATGACTTATTGTATGTATTTGACAGCATCCATTCCAAAAAAATTATTGTGTTCTTCCTCGGTGAATTTAGTGAACCAAGCAACACACGTAAAAATCCCAATGTTGAATCGTTCGCAGGGTAGCTGGCCAACCGTCGATAATTAACTGGTGCAAATATATTCGGTAATGTTTGTGATATCTTTTCTCGACGTCCTTCACAACCAGCTCCATATACTTTTCAGTGCGTTAACTGAAATTGACGAGGTATTAGTGTACTTTCGTGTCAGAGTATTGCTCTGACATTAAAAGGGTTCATGTCAACGCATACCCACTCGATCCATGAATAGATATTGGTAGCTTTTGTTGTATTCGATAGTGATGTACCGCTGAGACCGGAGAATTTGAGCGTTTTTGTGGTGAGTCGCCCGCGATATTCCAACCAGGATGTTGCGAATTTAGGTAGTTGGTTAAATTGGTATCAATTAGTACTTAATTATTTGCGACCAATTAATTACAATGCAATTATTTTTGATACCCCTGGTCAAAAGTTGTCAAGGAAATTAAGAGCGATGCTAAATGACATTCCTACGATGCATGAGTGTAAATAACCAATTGTTTATAGTGAAGTTATTGGTACGCAACTTTCAGCATGATAATCTTCGGGAATCCGCGGAATTCTGTGGGACCACAATAAGTAGGCCTAATGTATTCTTTATTATATTTTGTTTATGACCCGTTGAAACGTAAGTTTCTGCCGTGGTCCTTCATTCCAGGTCCTAAGAATTGCTGCTTCAACAGAAATCGCCTTTTTCCATTCTGAAAATCGACTCAGATTCAGCTTGATGAATTATTTGCGTTGACGGGCACTAGCAGTACGTGAGAACTCTCTGAAGTAGCCTGAGGTACTGATATATTCAATTCATGGAGCTTTGCATTTTAAACATTCATACTCTGCTCAAATACATCAGCCAACCAAGATAAAGAAATGATATAAAGGATATATTGCAATTTATGCCACAGAAAGCAATGACACCGATGTCTATCTTAACACACCACGCATGACCAAAGTCAATATTGCAAACGGTCCAGTTTCTTCCGAACTCTTGCTGATCTTCTCAAGACGGGGACTTCTCCGTTTTCGTCTGGCCCGGAATCCCCTAATGCCAACTGAGACTGATCTTCCATTGAAGTTGGTGAATGTTCCAACAATTTCAGCATCTGTAGATGACGTGCGGTTCCAGTAGTTATGTCCGACCGATGAACCAAGCGACCCTGTTGATCAATAAATGTATTAGCTCCACACGTTCTGGTTATGGCCGAAGGTTTCGGGATTTTGTTCTCAACCCTGATAAGAGCATGCATCTTGCTTTCGGAAGGTCTGAATTCCGCACAAAACATACCGCAGTGCCTCAAGGTTTCAAGAACACTTCTGAGCTGGTCTTTATCCTTAGGTGATTGATTTTGATTGTGATTGATACTGAAATTTTTTATTTTTTTATCATCTGGCATTATTTTACGATCACTGATTTGGAATCCAAGAAACTTCACAGCAATTCGCTCGATCTGCGATTTGTCCTTATTGATTTTAAATCCATGTTTCCTAAGTCTTTGTAGGTACTTCTTGCAACAGCACATGATGTTCATATTCAGTCTTTACACCAATAATGATGTCATCTTGGTAACTGGCAATTCCAGGTAGATCTTGAAAAACCGGATTTAATGATTTCTTGAAAGATAAATGGCGCAGCTGAAACTCTAAACTGCAGAATATTGTATGCGAAATTACCAATATGTGTTGAAATGCACGATAACATTTGACTCTCGATAATAATTTAGCCTGTAAATAAGCATAGGTTAGGTCAAGCACGGAGTAAAGTCTTGCACGTGAGAGACGTTCCAGCATCTTTTCTAGTGTTGGAATCTTATACTCATCAGGATCAATAATTTTGTTGTGAGTTGTTCTGGCATCACCTTATACAATATTTTATGCACATGCAGATGCAGTGCAACAAGGGCGGCACTAAAACTGGACTTGATCAGTAGCTGCTCCGATTCAAAGTTTGAACAGCATGCATATATGAAACTAATGAACATAATCATATTGTAGCATTTCAGAGGATGTAGTATACATGTAAAGACATCATGAAGATATCGGAGAATGCATAAAGTCTTGCTGCCTCCATGATGCACTGCATCTACATATCTATGCATAAAATATTATTGTATAAGGTGATGCCAGAACAGTCCCCGCGATGTAGGTTCCACAGACTTCATGCATCCCAAATATACGCAGCACATAAAAAATGGCATCAAGTAATATTTCTGATGATGACTAGAACTCATCGGAGCGCGTCATCGAACGATCAGTTTTCTTCAATGCCTTCCAAAAGGCAGAGCTTAGTAATCGGTCGAAGTTTGACACTGGCTTGAGATCTTACCTCGGCTGATCTCACCAAACCATCGTTCCTTGTGTGTACACTATGAACTGTAACGAATGGTCACGTGGGTAATGCTTCATCTATTATAAGCACAATATCGCCGTCTTGAATGTTCCGACGTTTCCGCACCAACGATGTCGAAATTGCAAGAGAGTCAAATACACCCGAGTCCAGCGCCTCCAAAACACGTCGGCGAGAAATTGAGGGCACTTTCATCTTTTTATATGGCTAAAATCTTTCTTTGAAAACACGTGTTGAGGACAGCAGTGATTTGATCGCAATAACAGAATTTTCGAAGGTGTGAACACATCGGGATCACGAACATTAGACGATAAGGGTACTAGAGGCCTGTCATTAAGAATTCTTTCTACCTCAGTAAGAAACATAGCTAGGCTCTCATCACTAAGCATTTGTCTACCCACTAACGAACTCAATATCGATTTTGTAGAACTTATCATGCGCTCCCAGAATCCACCTTCATGTTATTTTGTATGTGCATGATTTCGTATTACAGCAGTTTGGAAAATATGCAAAATAACATGCCAACAATGCCAAAAATGTTACATACGTAGGTCAAGCCAGGGAGCTTGACCTACGTATGTAACATATGTATGTACGTATGTACTAAAAATAGATATGACTACCGGGAGGTTGCACGCGCGCTGAGTGAAGGAATAGCCGGAGGCCGATGTTATTGTCTCAAGTCACCTTCATCTGTGATTGCTCGTTGTGGTAAGAACAACACTTGAGGGCGTGCGTATAAAGGCGAATAGCAGCTCATTCCATTTGCTTCGTCGTTGTCACCCATATCATCATGCCAAGGAAATACAATGTTGGAAAATGCAAAACAAACTATCTTACATCACATACATCTCTAAAACACCTGTATATCGTTTTCGCAATATAATCAACGTGCATATGCCAAAAGGTTTCTAATTTGATCTTTTCTAAATTGTGATACTTCACAGTGTTGACAGTATAATGTATCAATCTTATTATCGATATATTTTTTATTTTCATGTACGTATCGCATATAACCTTAGTAAAGTAATACAAACTGTACTTAATGGCATCGATAAAGTATTCATTTTATTATAATCAGGAATATCTCATAAATTTTAGAATCGAGGGAACTGAACTGTTCAAATATCTTCAATAAAGAGAAAAGGCTCACTGTTTTCGTATTTCATATATTTATGTAACATAGCACAACAAATACATCGAGGATGAATTGTACATAAATAATAATACACATAATCAGAACTCATGATCGTGACGATCTTCCGGAAAGTTTGCTCAATTTTCTCTCAGAATCGTCCTTTGTCCGATGTAAATCATTGACTTTTCTTACAAAACCTTTGAAAAATACATTTGATAATCTGACAAAGATGTTGTCTTTATTGTTCATGTCAAATAAAAATGCATCGTGAATATCTGAAAAACACTTGACAAAATGTTTTGTACACTTTGTATCATCGGGAAATGAACTGAAGAATGCGTAACACAGAAGGACTAAATTAAACAATTCATTGGAGGGAAATTTGAGTTTCCCTCTGGATACTAATATTACAAATTCACTGTCCTCTGATACAGATGCAGAGTCATCAATCCGGTCTGGAAGATTTTCTTTTTTACTTATGTAACCTGAGCCATAAAAAAGAGCATTACGTTCTGAATTTGATAATTTGTCGATCATGGCATGAATATCATCTATGATGTCCAACTCATTTTCACTTATTGGAGAATTACAACAAGTATCAGAATGATTGAAGATGTTGGTGCAATCTACCTCAAGAGTGTGGAATAAGGAAAGTATTCTGAATTTCGCTGCGATAAGAATCTGCTCATAGGATATTTTGTACAAACCACCGAACATTTGACGATATATACCGAACTCACCCTCTAGGTCATCACTCTGTAGATTTCCTAAAAGAATATATTCGACATTTTGATCTTGTAAAAGGGTTTCAGATATATCAACAATGCCGTCGAGAGTCTGTATCAAGCTTGAGCGTGTCTCTTTTGTTAGAGTAGTTTTTCGAACTTTTCCTAACACTGGCGACATATTGTTGAACATATCTCTCACATCTCTAAGAAAAGAAAGTTGCGAAATAGATGTCACAGGCTTTCTATCATTGTCATTCATATGCAAATACGCAGTCAAGCTTTTGTTGTACTTCCAAGCTTTTGTTAGTACTCCCTGGTCAAGCGAACATGGGAAATCTCGGAATCATGAGATCGAGAATCTACGAACACTTAACATCACATGACTCAGCTGCATTCCAACATAAACAGACTCACCCTGGATTAGTAGATTTTAAGTGGAAAATAATAAGAACAATTAAAGATAATTGCGCACGAGTGGCTGCCGAATCCATTTTCATAAGAAAGGAAGCCAATTTAATGAATGGGTGTGAGGGGAGGGGTATTTTATCCTTCTTATCATAGTTTTGAATATTTTATAGTTTTGTGCTCTTCTTGAAATTCTATCATAAATATCTTTTCACTTGCACATAGACTTTTGCACAGCCATATAATTTACTTTTCTCAATGTGTTTTTAGATGCTTGGTTAAATAAAATTTCTTAAGGTATTTCCTCCTTCTTTAGTGATAGATATCTGTAAATTTTACATTAGTTAGGGCCTACATTTAAATTCTGTATATTATGATCTATGATGTTTGTAAAGCTTGATTTGGCTCATTTATACGTGACCGAAACTTCGTGCAAGTAAAAATTTTATACCGATTTTGAGGCGTTGTTCGCAAAAAAAGAAAAGAAAATAGTAGAATAGAAGGTATGGCCAAGCTTCTAAAACAGTCGTAGATGGTGTATAGGGTTGTGTGTAGCTCTATGATTATGCATGCAATATGTCAAATGAAGTTAAGACTGAGTATTTTGGTATCTGATTTCTTGCTGAATATATATTTTGGAGAATTTTGAATTGTAGTTTTATATCTTAAGTGCTGCTTGCTTGATTTGTACTTTGAGTGTCAAATTGCTTCACTTGTCATTCTGACAATATTTCTGATATTTTACAAGTTTTTTCTTGTTTCCTTCCATCCCTTCTTTTTCTTAAGTTTTGCGGTCTTATTGGCACACTCGCTAAGTGTTCGGCCTTGCGTGAGGTTGAGCCCTGAAAGTGCTAACTGAAGTCAGCAGGGAAGGCATCCAGAGTAAAAATATCACAGCGATTCAGCACCGTCCAAGCACCCCAATGGAGAGTTGTGATGTAAAGGATAGTTTCTGGCGGCGACAGAGTAGGATGACGTCCAGTGACGGGCCGCCATTGGAGACAGGGACGCGTTGCGTACCTAGAAATTCAGGCAAGTTGTATAGATGTAACAAAGTACAAGAGGGCCTAAATACATTTCCTTCATCTAAACTGCGACAGGCAAATGACACTTGATTTCATTCTGCAATCTGAGATTTCGCCTCGTTTTCAACAATTGTTAGATCGTGGATTTATCTCTTGACTTGCGTCGCATGTGCAATGAAAATTCAACAGACGGAAAATGACTGCGCGTCTTGGTGGATTCGAACCACTGACCTCTGGCATTCTAGGCCAACGCTCTGCCAACTGAGCTATTGACGAGCGACAGAACGACATAAGTCCTTAATTGAAGAACCCGCGTAAGAGAATCCGATGGCTTCATCCCCCAAGACAACATAGCATTAACCGTCAAGCTAAACTGCTGAAGCAAGTTATCAGTAATTCAAAAAAACAGCTGCTCTCCATGGCATGCGAAGGAAACAGCGCGGCCTTCAACATCCATTTGTTTTTAAGCGTGAGTCAGAATCTGCCAATGAGGGCACGTGTTGAAAATCGGATAGGACGCCAAATTATATACTGCGTCATACATGTTGATTGCATTTGTCAGTTCACAGTAAGTTATTTGAAAAACTTTTACTTCCCCTCTCTTTCTTTTGAGAATAAAGAAATTCTAAATGAAGGGAGACCACTACCTAATCTGACCGCTTCAACACAGACTACGAAACAATTTGCCTGTCATTTCTCCACCATATAATGTTCAGCATACCGATGAATATGTGGTTGCGAGAAATCAACGACCTTTTTTGTTATCCGTGTCTTCTACTCAATTCTAGAGTGTCATCTATCTGTACTACGACCGGATTCCAAAATATACAGAATTTTAGTCAATGAAATTTTTTGTGTTAATTAATAATCGATTCTGTAGTATCCTTCAATTTAGAGCTAAGGGCATCCTTAACTGCAGGTCATTGCATATAGCAGAGTGAATAATGCGTACCTTAAGCCTTGATCCATGGCCTGTCACTGGTGATGTCGGAAGGTTTGGTAAACTAAAATTCGATATATTAGTTGGGAAGGTATCTTAAAATTATGGTGTAAAAAAGTAAAATCCCCAACTTTGCTGGCAGTCCAGCCGAAGTCGATCATTGCCCATGCGAAAGCGCGTTTTAAAGTCAAGCCTCCAAAAGACTTCAGTCTAGTCTTTTGAGTTTTTTAGCCCTTACGGAAACAGAGATTCTTGACTCTCAGACAGTGAACTGCTCAATCGTATGTGCTTCAAATTGCATATTTTGTGATTTCCACCTCTTTTGTTTATGAAAGCTTGTCTTTTCGCTAGTCATCACAATGTAACAAAATTCAAAAGATATTTTTGATATGCTTTCTACCCTTACAGATAATGGCGGCGTATGCTCAGTCGCATACACCTCCATCGCCTTCATCTTTATGCTCCTGTTCATCGCTCTCAAAGGCATTTCTCCGTTTTAAAAGGGACAACGACAACATTCGAGCAGATATTGAAGAATTGAAATATAAATCCAGAACTCTCCCTAGAGTTTCGCCGGTGAGTGAAATTATTTTAACCGCGTCAGCCCTGTATCCCTCTGACTTTTATGCTCCTATGACTAAGTCGTTCTTAACATAATTGCGCTAAAGACTTCGTGCATATGGCATAAATTTCTAGCAACTGAGTCATCTTCTCACTATAAAAAACAATCTAAAATTTGAACTCTCATTTTTTCAAAAAGTGAATTATTTGAGCATATGATCGAAATTGATGGCAGATGTCTCTGAAAAACGATATGTTTTGATCATTTATCATATGAAGACGATGTATGTTGAAAAAATGATTGATTGCATTGGGATAGTTAAGCGGCATTGAATATAACTCAAATAGAGATTTTGGAAGAAACGTGTAAATTGAGTGCTGTCTGTAATCTTTTACTTGCACATCGTGCAGAAACATTGTGGCAACTGCTCATCCAGGTGAATAAATACACTGGAAACAAATTGTAATTGGTGATAATCTCTTGCGATCCACTATTTGTAACATAAAACCGACAGCACTACTTATAAAGATATTATGAGTAGTGTTTGAAGGTTATTGCTAATATACATGCAATAATTACAAAGATGCATTTTGGGATGAATGAGTGTGATAATCATAACTTCATTTGTATTTTGTAAATGGTCTACAAGTAATTTGAAAGGATTACAATGCTTAGCTTCGAAATAAATTGGCAAAATGCTCGATTTTCAAGACGTACTTTTCCACAAAGGTCAAATTTGTGATATTCCCATAGGCCCATAGGTCATGCGCTTGCAGACTAATCTATATATTGCTATATACCACTGACGATGCCCTTAAAGTGCGCGAATATATTGATGGCTTCATATCCTGACAAAAGTTTTGACAAAATTCGAAATTGTGACATTTGGGCAGAGTGAGAGACATGCATCGATCGACGCTTTCTTTTACTTACTCATAGTTTTTAGGAATTTGTCCTATTTTTTGTTAAGAACTGTATTCAGGATTTCCCGTTTTTGCGCAACTTGTCAAATTTCTGCACCTCATTGGTGGCGAGTGGGAGATTAATGTCAGAGTGATACAGCGTCATTTCCTTTTTCACGAACCCAGTTCTTTTGGGGAATGAATTTCTACAATTTATTCTATCTGATCAGAGAGACTTACTTGTTTATTGCTCATTCGATGATCGACGTCTTCTTTCTCCGCTCCTACTTCTTAGGTATGAATTTATTACTTGCTCTATTTAGGCAGAATCAGACTTGCTTTGATAAATCACAAAGAGTTTGCGTTTTCTTACACCCACATATTTTTGAAATTTACACTAATTTGTTTTATCTATATTCTGCGCAGATTTGTCTCGATCATTAAATACTCGACTTTTTCCTTTTCCCACTCCTATTTTTGGAAATTTCTCCAATTCGTTTTCTCAGGATTCTGCTCAGAGTGAGAGACTTACTTCGATTGATTATAAAAAGGATTGACGTTTTTCCCGCTCCTATTATGTTGGAAAATTCTTTTATTCTTTCTGGACTATGGACAGTATGAGACTTGTCTTGACCGTCAAAACCTCGGCGCTTTATTTTGCATGTTCCCAGTTTTTGAGAAAATATTTTATCTCGATTAGATGCACGACGACCGATACGTGGACACGCTTTGGGTTATGCAAGTCGCACAGTGGAGCGAGACAGTCTTAGCTTATCCATCAATAGATAATAGACTTACACACAGGGATAACAAATTTTCGTTTTTTTCGGCTTTTCCGTTTTTTAGTAAATTAGTCCAATGTAAAGGTTTCAAATTTATGCATTCAAACCCCAGTTTTTCCAATTTTTCTTAGGTAAAATGCGATCCCTGCTTACACACCATTTGGACAGAAGCAAGTCAAGCGTTATTTCAAGTACACATGTTATTTTCTCTGATTTTTCATTGGTCTTTGACCTCAGTCAAGGGAGTAAATTGCTGTTTGATTCAAGTTTGATGAGCGAGAGGGCACCAGGCTGACTCTAAAGAGCTAATCTGACAATCCTACCAATTGTAAGAAATCTTCCATTACCTAAAAAAATACCCCAATGTTACCCAACTTTGGGTAATTGACCAGAGTTTGAGAAATCCTGCTATAAATACATGCATGACTTTGTTATTCAGTCATTCTTTTTCCATCAGAGTTGATAAATTTGTGTCAAGTATTCGGAAATTGTCCGGAAATAGTTGGACATTCGGGAGATTGAAGCAATTGCATTTTCAATAGCCATATCAATTGGAACGCTGTCTATTTTCAGATGAAACGGAAGCAGATAGAAATCTGCATAGACAGGTTGTAATTGTCAAGTCTATGAATATTTTGTTGGAATAACTATTGTAGAAGTGTGAAGTGGTGTTTGATCAATGTTATTTGAGAAATTTACCAGCTTGAATCAGTGTCATTATTATGTATTCAGTCAATTAATTTGTCAATTATGCATTCAGTGTCTTCTGAATTCCCAGTCAAAGACTACTATACATAGTTCTGATCTGCTTCTTAAGTAGCCACTTCATGAATAGATCTACCACTTATTCACAAAAAGATTCTCGGTCTCATGATGTTCACACAGACAAATAGCGTCATACAAGTTACTCATGCAGGAAAAACTTGTAGTAATTAATTTCCTTTTTGATTGACAATCACAATAAATATATAAACTCAATACAGAAATTCAGTCTTGCAAATCATGTCTTAGGAAAAGTGTAAATATTTCCGTAATCGGTCTTCGATTACACGTACGAACGGGGCGACCGAAAAGAAACAGTGTTAGTTTAACAAATCTCTAACAGCAAGAATCACCCATTGAAATTACCTTGTCACTAACAACGCACTATCTAACAGTGTTTCTGTGCGGTCGCCCCACAGGCTATTCAATGTTTCATGATAATGAAAACTAATTATGCGTGTATATGCCACGGTAAGCTGGTTCCACTTTTTGGAGGTTGCCGCGTTCCACTCGTGGTGTAATCGAAGCTGACTTTGAAGTTGGCGCCAAAATGTGTTCCAACTATTGTTTAACAGTTAAAATGCGCTGTTGCCGATTAAAGCTAAATGATGCTCATGATGTACAATATAAGCCAGGCTGTTGAATGAACAAATCACCAGTTGAAGTGACTCGAGCTGTTTTGATATACCGTATCAGTATATTTGCCAGTTTTGAAAATAGGATCCGGGATCTGTCGGTGCACCTGGGTCTGCGATCCGAATTCGGGTGTTTGAAGAAACCCGGGTATATCCAATCCCTGATTCAAACATTGGTCTAGTCAAACTTGAGACTTTTACATAAGTACACTTTATATTTTTGCTTAAAGCTTAGCACAAAAGAAAGAGCAGTTAAAGTGAAAATACAAGCTTCAGATCTGTAGATAAATTTTCTGTAATAAAATTTTAAACCGAAACTGTGAGTCAAGAGCAGCAGTGTTTGCTAGATCGTGAGCCAACTATGAAGTTGTAGATCAAAATATATCAACGTCGCAGTTGAATTAACATTCATAAAATCTTCTGCCACTCCATCGTGTATCGAATGAATGTCAACAAGTTGACAAGATGTTTTTCATGCCGGAGGATGTCGCTCAATCCAGATTATCTTTTTTAATCAAGGCTTGAGGACGAGCCTATTCACCAAAGGTGTCCAATATCAGAAGATGAAAGGAAAAGAAGCTGAAAATCGAAGCAAGAAAAATGGGGATGGTAAAGAAATGACTAAACCATTGTGTAACTGCAAGTAAAAGACATATAACTCATAAATGTATGCTGATACCAAAGACACAGAAAATGAGGTGGCAGAAAAGTGAATGCACTAATATGAGGATGTAAATTGCATAATAACGAAATAAGGACGGATAGCTGCATGACTCATGGGAAAAAGTTGAAATAATGAAAAATACAATTTTAACAGCCAAGATTGCATAATAGAAATGCATAGGACAAAGGACCCTTCAAATTATCAGGTATTCCGAACTTGGATGCTTGGAATACCTCCAAAGGAAGTCTATTCCACAACGTTGCGGTCCCATGAAAAAATGATCTCTTAAAATCTTCCGTACGACAGCGAGGAATAATCAAAAGTTATGGATTTGCGTCGTCACCTCCTCTTATTCATATGATGAAAGAACAAGGACATGAGGGTAATAGAAGCAAGTTCATCAGAACAAAGACCGTGATAGTAGCGATAGAATATGAGTCTCGATTATCGGGAAATAGGTCGAGAATTCCCGGGAAATTTCGAGAAAAATTGATCTCCTTGAAAAAGTGGAAAAAACGATTCTCATAAAATAATAAATGCCAAAGAAAAAAATCTCTCCCAATTTTACGACTTCTATGTATATCGTAAAATAAATTCACCCAACGCATTTCGTCTACACAGACTGTGTCAAGTGTTACAAACTGTTGCTGTATAAATGGGTTTATATACAAATGTGTCACTGAAAGCAGCTCATCTGTTCAGCTCATGTCGTCTGTTTAGTTTTGGCATGTTCGTCGCAATAAAGCGGGATTCAGCCACCCTAGTAGTAATCGCTGTTTGGTGTTTATCAATAATTTTGTAGTTCAAATTGTTAATGGTCATCACTGTATCACTGGGGACTATCACCGCATGTTCACTAAGTGCACTTTTCTTGTCTTCATACCGTAAACTGCGCTCATGTTCTCTATAGCGTGTATACGAAACGCGTCTGGTGAATTTATTTTACAATATACATAGAAGTCGTAAAATTGGGGGAGATTTTTACCTCCCCTACAGACAACTATATCTCATAAAATAGTTCCATATTTGCAGCATTCGTCGTTAGACAACCCTGCCTGCAAATAGGTGTAATAGTTACTACAGTCCTCCAATAAGAGGAATTACGTAAAGGTTATCGCTTCCTAGGTTTTCAGATTTGTCTATGACCCGTAAATTTTGATTAATCTCCCAAAACTTCACATACTAGCCAATATTTGCTAATTTCCTATTTATGTATAGCGTTTATGCAGATTGGAATAGAAAAGCACTTTAAGAAACAGAGAGATTTGAGGAAAGTGTAATCGATCTCTGCCAGACTTGAAACAAATGTTTCATTGCATTTGTATTTGAGATGCATTTAAATACTTTTTCCAGCATTTGCATTTTGGACTTTCTGAATAAAGTACCTATATTTTGAATCTCTCGAATACTGTCTTCATATCAATGCATGGTATTTTGACAAAATATTTGTGTTTTATCTTGTAAACATATATATGTATTTATTCCCAGCTTGATCTCTGCTTGAGAACTATTCTTTTCAACTTGCTAGTTGCGACGATTTCGAAAATGGCAATGACCCAGTAAAATCATCACAATACTTATGCAGCAATTCAGTGATACTGATAATGAAAGGGGATGTGGTGCTGAGAAATTATGGGATCATTTCCAGTGACAGCTGATGAAATAATGGACAAAACAGCTCAAATGCATGCACATACGCTTAAGCGTGAAAATACATTGAGATGTGCAGACATTTTAGTTGACGCTTCTAACTGACGCCTCTAATTCATGAAGTACTTATTCAAATTGTATGAAATTCTATTTCCCAGTGAAAAATACCATCTGCTACTTGTATCTTGAGCATGTCCTGTACATAACTGCATGATGTCAAAGACTTTCAGACAAAGTTGAAACCGGGGATAATGTAATCCTCAGTTCTTTGAATCAGTCAATTTAAGAACTGCTCATTCATTGGAAGTTCGGTGTAGAGGACAGTTCGCTTGCTGACTTTTTCTATGTCTACACCCCAAGTTGATGCGCTTGTCGAAATCTCGCGGTAGCATGCTTCTCACAAAAGCCGATTTTCCCATGGGTTAAATTTGATAAAGGTAGAGTAGGGTTAAAATGGCGGTAAACGCTAGGATATTTCATTTAGGAAATTTTAAACGCTAAGAAACATTAGAAATGTAAGGTTTTCAATAATGAAAATGGAAGTTTGCTCCCTCTGTTTTTATGCCTCAAAATAAAAATTAAAAATATCTAATTTCTTCAGCGGACGTTTCGGGTCCAGACCCTTTATTAACGCAAGAATGATGGAAACATTAGAAACATTAGATTTTTCAGACAATGGGCTTTAGTAGGGGTGCCAGGTTGAGGTAGTCAGGTCAGGACGTACTTTTGCTTGTGATATATTCTTGCAGATTCGACCTAGATAGACCGATTTCAAGATGTCTGCTCTGGATCTTCTCTTGCGAAACTAAATTTTTTATCGATTTTTGAATTTTGGCTCTCAAGAAAATAAACGTGAAATATGTAGGTGCGAGAGACGTAATGCGAATTTTTGATGCCAACACGAATGCAAAAGTCAACAAACCGGATATAATTCGAATGCTTATGAGAAGACAAATATTTTGGTACCAAAATATGTCATAAATTTGTCCAAAATTTGTCATGCGATCAATTGGTGCAGAGTCATAGGTCAAAAAGTCATGGCGAAATGCCAACGCTCAAAAATTTGAAGCACGAATGTTCATCACCCTCCTCTGTCTAAACCAATAGCACGAATTCGATGCACCTACTATTATCAATGGCAAAATCAATAAATGGGGTCCTCATTCGGAAGTGCATAGCGAGACGAATCTGTTGATGCCAAAAGTTTTATCATAGGATCAATGGGTACAGAGCCAGAGGTCAAAAGGTCATGGCGAGATGATGAAGCTCAAATTGGAGAAAGACGTGTACATCACATGCACATTTCACATGCTGTATATTAAACAGTCTGTATATTGCATTTAATTTGATTATCCTATATTATTGAAAACTACAGATCGTTTTGCTTTTGTCAATAGCCTTGATTGGTCTGTTCAATTTTCAAATTTTGAATTGTGAAAAATAGAGGAAAGTTAGTGAATTATTCGATTTTATCGCGTGAAAAAAGCGATTTAAAAGTATCATTTGTAGCGAGGATGAACATAAGATAACCGCTTGTACGTACAACAACATACAGAAGATAATGTTGGTTCTTCCATGGGTTGCTTTTCCATCCAATGTACTTTCCTGGAAATCTAGGTTGTCAAAAGCGAAATAGGTAAATAATCTCGTCTGATGCTCTCGGGGATGAAGAATCCATAACATCTCTGTCGATGGTCAGCAGGCAAAGCCATGGAAGTTATGTGTCTGTAGACGTCATGCTGACTAATACTGTTCCCAAATCTATTCAGAGGTGTGACTGCCTACTCTTTGTCTGTTTGATGACATGCAGGGCGAGACCTAGGCCTCCTTGCTATGAGGTTGGTATAGAGGTAATTGTTAACATCATATGCCGCCAATACAGTAAGTACAATAATATAAGATTCAATACTCTTGGCTCATGTTGTCCTCTTGATAGTAGCACTCACCCATCCGTTCCCATCTCAAAATGTACATCAAATATCATGTGCGGTAAGCATGTGATTGTATAATTCTAATGTGCAATTTGCCATACTGCATCATGTGATATTTCGAGGCTTGATCTATCAGATGCCGCACTATTCCGTCTTGAGTATTTACTCTTTTCGAATATCTTTTGCCTCATAGTATAACAGCCGTTGATGAAGAGCATGATTTTCTCGAACAGGATTTTTACTTCGTCATCTGCATATTCCCACTCTTCAAGTCGACTCGTAAGCGTCTTAACTTTGGGCAGAGTAGTTGACAAAGAAGTGGTGGAAAAACAAACTGATCCACATGTAGCTCAAGTTGTAGGTGATGAACAGAGACAGTTTAATGGCATGTTCAGAATAAACAATGTTTCGTACTTCGGAAGGTAATACAAGGAGAGACGAATCATTATATGTTCTGAACATAGGCTATTTATAAGCTATCTGAGGAACAATAACAGCTTTTTCAGAAAATGCATTGCAAGCGCTCACCTTCTGATTAGATGAATACAATTTAGCTTTTTCAACATTCATCTCTTGTAATTTCTCTCTGACTCGGTCACGCAACTGAGAAGCAAAGTACACAACATTTTTGTGAAGTAATTTATCCTCAATATGGAGTGCAGCTACGTCAGACGCACACCTACGCTGCCGATCCAGCAGCCGCTATCGGAACAGGACACTGCAACATACAACTACTCAAACATTTTCTGTGGAAAGGAAAGTCAAGAGCTATCAAGTCTGTACAATTCACCAAAGTCCAGAATTTTACGTAGAACTTCAGTGTCATCCAAATTCTTGTTCTTTCTGAAAATAGATTCTTCTCTTTTGCTGTTAGCAACGAGGATGAACTTTCTAGCCTCTGATTTGTCCATGTCTTTTTTAAATTAAAATTCGTCTTATAAATAAATGTAATGTAAGAAACTTAATTTTGCTTATTAAATTTAATCTTAATTTTGCTTATCGCAATGTACTCCCGTTTTTCAGCATCTGCATCATCTGCCTTCAGTTCCTATGTTCCACTGACTTTTTGTTGGTGTATGTATGACGACATTTGACCTGGCACTTAAAGTTACGCTTCGAAAGAAAAGAAAGCACCTTTAAGCTGATCGTCATCAATCAATCGCCTTGCAATCTCATCATTGCGGTGGCTTACAGCATAAAGAAAATTATCATATCCACCATCAGTTAAATTATTGAAACCTGCTATCCTGTTTTACCTGAAAAATAGTTTGTCCAAAATACTTTTTAAGTGCACGTATATAATGTCTCCTTCTAAACCTCAGTTCAGTCAATTCATCCATATTTCTCCGAAATCGTTCACTGAGAGAAAGAAATTCTCTGGTTTGGAAACCCTCCGCATTGTGTATCGGTACGGAAAACGTCAAATGGTGAAATATTATAATCATCATGATATTAGCCGGCATACTTCTCATTTTATATCAGTAAGTGTTAAAGTTAAAAAAAGTAATGATCTTCATTCATCAATGTAGATTCACATTTAGCTGCATGCGTATTCGCACCCATTCCGCTTCAAGGTCTGAATGAAACATGAATAAAAACAGAAGAAAGGGATGCCTAGTAACATTTTACTTAAGAGAAATGAATGTAATGTCAACGTGCAAAATGATATTACTTTTCGATGTAAATGATGTTACTGTCACGTAGTCACTTTTCAATAAAGCGCACCGAGCAAGTAATGGAAAAGTTGCCGTTCATTTCATCACCCCCCATCAACGTGAGCTGGTTTACCCAGAGTGACTTTGCCAAGCAGGGAGTGGGATTGTCTTTCTCTAATATGCAGTACATACGATCACCATCACAAGCTGAAACAGAGAAAACCAGATCTAAACACCAAGCATGACAACGACTTTGAAGTATACATGTATTATCCTGCAATAACAATTAATGAGCTGTCATAAGCAAATGTGAGATATCGTTTACAAGATATAATTCACTAAAGGAAAAAAGTTTCTTAAATTTTTCACAATTCAAAATTTAGAAATTGAACATGCCAATCAAGGCTATTGACAAGGCGATCTATGGTTTTCAATAATTTAGGATAATCAAATTAAGTGCAATTTCTGCATGTCAACCGAATCAGCTTCGACTGTTTAATATACAGCATGTGTATGTTATGTATTTCTCCAATTTGAGCTTCATCATCTCGCCATGACCTTTTGACGAGATAGAACCCTAGCTAGCTCTGTACCCATTGACCCTATGACAAAACTTTTGGCATCAAAAGATTCGTCTCGTTGTGCACTTTCGAATGAGCACCCCATTTATTGATTTTGCTATTGATATTCATGTTCAAATGACAGATTGCCCTATTGGACTAAAGTTGTTCAATTTTCTAAATTTTTTGCATTCTTGAATTTACCTATCGGGGCTGTTGAGAAAAACTAAATCACCGATGACTTTCCTAATACCCTCAAAAACTGACATATATAGGATACTCAAAACGGATAGTACCTGCATCGTATTCGTGCTTTTGGTTTAGACAGAGGAGGGTGATGAACATTCGTGCTTCAAAATTTTGAGCGCTGGCATCTCGCCATGACCTTCTGACCTCTGACACCCATTGACCCTAAAAAATTCAGTTTCGCAAGAGAAGATCCAGAGCAGACATCCTAAAATCGGTGTATCTAGGTCCAATCTGCAAGAAAACACCACAAGCAAAAGAACGTCCTGATCTGACTACCTAAATTTATTTCTAAGCCCATTTTCTCCCATTGGCACCCCTAGTATTGAAAAACCTGGAAATTTGAAGAAATTTTACATTGAAAAACATTTAATTTCACGGTTAATTTAGCTCGGACACGCTGAGTCAGGTTTATGTAGGACAATTTATTACAAATATGGGTAAGAAGCAGTAATGAAATAAGAAAGTCATGATAATGGGGTAGTCCTTTGAACTCGAATGCATTTGATGCCTGATAATCCGAGACACCTTGTGCAAATTCACGACGATCAAGAGTGAATTCTGAATTCGTGCTGATTCGCAATACTTATTCAATTATTTGGAAAATCCATCTGTAATTTTTGGTGCATCTTGATTTCAGCACTGAACAATGCCTTTATCAATTAGTATAACCTCTTGGGAAGTGAATTTGATGCTTCCATCATGAAAATAATATATCAAGTGACGACATCGCGCATTTATACATTTTTGTAATTGTGTTATCAAAGTCACAAGAAAATGATTGCTCTTTATCTTGAAGCATAGACATGATTTAAGGCATTTCGTGGCGTCAAGGTTAGCGAACTTTCATTCTAGGGACATGTTTCCGCGTCTGTTTTTCTGAATTTCAGGATAAGTTAGCTTTTAGCTGTTTTGGTAACATTCCTCTAATCATTTTCAGCGAAACATTAGTGAACATTGGAAGGTTGAAGTGAGTGTTGACCTTCATTTTGAAATCATTTTTGGTTCTGTGGAAATATTATCAATTGGTGTCAGCCTGAAAATGTCGATATAAGCACAAATGAGTTTATTACCCTACAATTATATTAATGTCATTTCAAGTGGCAATTTTACTTTTAATGAAGAATTCATTAGAGACAACATTGATAGCATTTCTAAGATATATCATGTTTCTTTTATAAATGTACGATGTCTGAAATTGAGGCAAGTTCAACTATGCTATTGGGAGTGGTGATGGTGGCTTCTGTTCCTTTTACTGAAATTTTGCATGCATATCACTGGAGAATAAAGCGTTGACGTCATCACTTACCACCGCATCTTGTACGGTGCTGACATGATAAGATATACTTTCCCGTAGACTTCCAATGATACGCCTGAGCAGTGACGTTTTCTTCAATCCATCCGAAATTTATGATGATTTAATTAGCCTTTTATTCTCGAAATCAAGTAGCAATAATCGTATATTCATTTCTTTAAATGTCGAAATTCCGAATGTTTTCTAAGCCTGGTACATACCCATATGGAACTTATCGCAAAACTCAAACAAATTCGAACCGAGGGGAAGTTCAATGTTCGTTGATATAAAATCGACGGCGACATGGTGTCAGTGGTGTGAATGTATTTTGCGTGCCTACATGTATTATCTTATTGATTCATTTGGATCAATCTGGTTGTGACTGACCTTTGTTTAGTCACGGAATCGGACTTTTGGGTTTGTAGGAGTTACTCAGCCTTTCATTTTCAACGAGGATCTTGGGAGAATAATAAACATGAATACCTCCTGTGCACTATGCTCACATTTATGTACTTGAATGTACATTCTTAATGCAGTAGTTTTGCAATCAAACGCACCACAACTTTATTGGCGGAATTGCTTTTAAGGATTTCCAATAATGTCCTCAAATCGTGGCTCTTCTACACCAAAAGATCACAAGCCGAAGAGCGAATCTACTCCGCATTTTTGACCACAGAAGATGTCCACATGTCATTAGAAAGAAAATTCGGAGAATTCTAATTACTATTCATTGCTGAAATTCATGTTATTCAAAAGTCAATATATAACAAATTTCCTTTCCTAATACCTTTGAAGGTGTTACATTTCATTTATTCGGTCTATTTTGACGTACTCGTACGCATGTTTCTGCAATATTCCGCAGTATTTGTTAAAGAAGCTCATCGCAATAGAAAAAAGAGCTTACGGAATTATTGGTTTGCCGTATGTTGAGGAACTTTCTCTTGCTGTTGTTTGTGATAAAACGTGTGAAAGTCTTTTTTCTAAAATTGTAAAACATCAAGAGCATCCTTTGAGTGAACTATTTTCCATCCGTTCTTGTGTGAGAGCTACCAGAAGTAGTTGCATTTTGAATCCTCCGCCCACCAAGACTGAACGGTTCAGAAAGTCGTTCATTAGATTTTGTAAATAGTCTGTTTTTATGTATATTTTTACGACATTTTGTGCAGCCTTCTCTTCCTTTGTCTTTTTGTATATCTCGATTTATGTAATGTGCTCACCAAATATGATCTGTTGAGACAATAAAGATATTATTATTATTATTATTAAAGTCAGCTTGCTTTTACCTGTTCCTAGACAAATGTATTTTTTCAGCGATGTCAAGCAAATCATGATAAAAACAATTTATGCCATAATTCATATGGTGAAGCACGTCGAATTAATGAACCACTATCGTTCTTCATTGTATGTTTTCATAATGGATGTTTCGTTAAAAGTCCTTGCATTTAGGATTTCTACATTTTGCAGTTTATTATTTTACGAAAATTAATAATTCTTGGGAAAATGAATGATTCGCTTGATTATGCTTTTATTGTTTTTCGAGTTATTATCAATGGTGTGATTTTTGCAGCTTTTGCCGGAATCGCGATGTCGTCCACAAGTAATTTCTTCATTTCTTTACGAATGTGTAACCCATCCTGTGGTACCCGTAAAGTAGTCAAGAGTCGGAACTATAACTATAACTCGAAGTGCTCTATAGCTCTGTTCAATGTCGACATTAGGAAAAGAGTGAAGATAAATCGCCTCCCTCAATTCGATCTGTCATCTGTTGATAACTTTTCGGTCTCTGAAGACTCATGATATCAAATTTCTTCTCTGTGCTTTAGTTGTAGCTCATGCACGTGTCTTCATGAGTCTAAAGACGACCACCACAGTGCTATAATCACCCATGCCATCACTTCTGCCTTCACAGCAAGAAACATTCTTCTTTGAACCAAAGCTTTCATAATTCTACATTGATATTAGTCATGATGTATAGAGCTAAGGGTCCGGAATTATACACGACGTTTCAGTTGCAATCGGAGGAGAGGATATTAAGGAATATAAACAGGGAACAGACTGTGTTATGAAAACATCACTTTTCTTCTGAAAAGCAGCAATATCAGCAATAGTTTCAAGTTACTTAAAGTAATAAGTTAATATCATAGAGATAGATAGAAATAAAAAAATCTGAAATGGAAATTGAGCTTCATGCAGTACACAATAGTGGCACAAAAATCGTAAGCTTTTTCGCTTAGATACACTTGTCAACGACAGCATCATTGTGTTTTATCAGCTACATGTGCAATTCTAAGATTTTCAATGGTGATTCATGTCCCAACTAGTTCCACAACCTTGAGTCAATTTCCATTCTAACCACATTCAAATAAACAATTTATTTCTATGGTTAATAGGGTAATGGATCATTGAGACAGCTGTTTCCGCTTGCCTTTATAATTTTATCTTCATGTGGACGTACATGAGCAGTGATCGCATCTTTTTTTCATTTTCTGTGCAGGATGCTTCAATAGCGGATATTGAAGATGGTGACGAACATACAGGGATGCCGTTAATTCAAAGGAAACTTGATCATTTAGCTACTCTTCTTGAAGTAGTTGCGATCGATGTCAAATCACAGCGTGGTCGGCAACGTCAAGACGAGAACCAGGCATCACATTGCTCCCTCACGTGTCCTGGTTGTGGCGTGAAATATCGCCTTGAAGAGGAAGTTTCTACACTGCAGCTACCGACGGAGGATGCCACTCTAACGGTAAGTAATGCCAAAATTATTCTTCTGTGCAGATCAGGTCAGGGGCCACTGACCTCCCGAATTAAGAAGGCAACCGAAGGAAAAGCTTCGAATTCTGTGTTGTGGGAATTCCAAACTTTCAAATAAACTAGAGGCAATTAACACACAACATTAGAACGTTCGAAATGTGAAAACTTCGTGTCACTCAAAGACGATAGATCTGGAGATGACGAAGAGATCGCGAACAGAAATGTGTCGTTCAAATATGCACTGGTCAGCTGAACTGTGTCACTCACTCACTCCACGATTAAATGTCCCTCTTTCCCCATATTTCGAGTGTTGGGCCTATGTCTGTGGATTTGAGAACTTTGAGATCTTTATTCGAAAGAAGGGATGTCATGATTTGTAATGCAAAGGCAATCAACGTCCTCATTGCATCACCAGTTAGCCCGACGAATCTATTCGTGTACGGAGTGTGTTCTCTCCAGATCGGATGGAGTAACTCGTGAGTCGTGCCTTCAGATCATCGTCTCATTTAGTCAGTTAGCTTCACCTGAACCATTAATGATCGTGGGACATGTTCCACATCAACTTACACCGGAAGTGTTAGCGCAACCTTTCCATCCTATCTGACCTATGTATCCTGCTACAATTTATGACTGATGACGTTTCGATATTTTTAGCATATGACAAGTGAATACAATGCATAGACTTGGGCATGGAAACGAAGCGCCAAACAATGCTTCCGCAGAGATAGATTCATTTGCGTATGGCTTAGTCCCGAGCGGACTTGATCCTATCCCAGACAGTGTATTCAATGATTAGCAAGCGATAGTCACTTATACAGATATTCGTCTCTTTTTGGTTTGTGTGATTGGCCAAGTGCGCTAATTGTTGCACACTGACTTTGCATAATGCTGTT
The DNA here is from genome assembly GCA_907163375.1 of Prostheceraeus crozeri. Classification (NCBI taxonomy): domain Eukaryota; kingdom Metazoa; phylum Platyhelminthes; order Polycladida; family Euryleptidae; genus Prostheceraeus; species Prostheceraeus crozeri. The sequence continues at coordinate 85,168 of CAJQUW010007250.1, forward strand.
GCAGTGTCGTTTTCGCTTCTTCCAACTCAATCTGCAAATCGCTTGCAGATCCACTGTCAGCACGTGCTGCAGTAGCAAATTGCTTGCAAGCCATCAGTTCTTTGTGACCATATGCATTCTTCTATTGTAAATGAAGGACTGATGCAATGTCAAAGATGAGTTACTGTGCCCGTTAAAGGTGTGTTACTTCCAACACTAACAAGTACCTTAACTGTGTATGGATGTCTGATAACTTTGATATCTGATCGACGTTTTCTATTGTTGTAACTGGATGTAGATCTATAGCATTTCAAGGGCATTCACTGTAAATAACGTCAGTAACTGATAAGGATCTCCTCTGCAATGCTCCAACCACAGAATTAAATTGTTAAAGAGTATCACTTTGCTAGAAGTGCAAACTGATTCAAAACGACGGCACATGCAGGAACTTACTGAGTGGGCAGAAAGAAATTTTTAATACCTTACAGAGATAGGAAAAATAGTCGTGCGTCGCTTGCGGATTGCTCTGAAGTCCTTCAAAATGCTCCGATCGCCACGATTCCTTCAGATTCGAAGAATTCAGATCATTGCGCAGAAGTTTTCTCGATAATGTTGGGCCATCCGATCATTATTAAAAAAAGTTAACAGGCGCACGAAAAAACGTTCACAAACTTCTCTGTGCAACTTGACATCGACTGCGTCTCTTTGCTGTGTGATCCGGTTGATAAGTCACTGAAACTTCGCGCACAATTTGGCGTGCTTAATGTTGAACTGGCTGCTCATTGTTCTATTGCTATGGCATTATGTCAGCAGACTGTGCCATTTCATTAACGTTACATGTTCCAATGTTTTCTTTCTAGTCAGACAGAAGAAGAGACTACCTGTCTAATTCTGTGGCTCCAACTGACATTTGATTTTGGTAAATATCCATGTCTATTTCAGCGAATTTACATTAAGATGGGTGATTACCAGTGTGTCAACGGCGCTAATCAGAGCAAGAACAGCCAATTTTGCGCAACAACAACAGCTATTCTTTGTCGACAACTGTCAGTTATAAGTCAAACGTGGAATTATTCAATATCGCTTGATTGTAGTTATTTAATGGTAATTCTTTAATGTAAAAGCCGTTGATTACTTGACATCAACAGACACAATCTCTTTTTTTAACTGTCAGATGTCTATGCGCCTACATGCATGTCGGTGCTGTTCAATCTACAGTCATCTGGGGCGACCGCACAGAAACACTGTTAAGTTAAAAAAATCTCTTACAGAATGATTCACCCATTGAAATTACCTTGCCAATAAAAACTCACTATCTAACTCTGTTTCTGTGCAGTCGCCCCTGGCAACTGTTCTTTATTGCTTAAACAAGAAATAAATTACCGCAGTTTTATAAATTACTTGCAAAACGGCTAACGCAGAACAGTGTACAAAATCATGTTACAGAACTCTCGATTAATCACCCGTTCTGTAACCTACAATTGCAGAAATCGCTCGTGGCAGCGAGTCCGCGAACCTCAACGGTCATAACAGGCAGCCCTGTCGAGTGAAATGTACTTATCTTTAACTCAATTTTCCTCCGTGATAAATTCGTCAAGTGGAGATATTATCCACACCGTTCGACTCCTCATGATCTAAATTTGCTGGATGTGTACGTTTAATGCGGTGTCCATGTTCTTATTCGTTAGAATTCAGGCTTGAATCTGCATTACGTTCAATGGAAAATTGATCTTGCCCCCTTGAGACTAGTTCTGGTTGTGAACATTTGTACTGAGGAAAGTCATCTCTAGACCCAAACACGCCGGCAATTTATCTCTGTGGTTCGCGTGACTAATTGCGGCCGGTGGCGTGGGCAGCCAGTTCACCATGTTTGGTTTGTTCAATGCTAAAATGTGTTTTGATCGAATATCGATTGACCCACTCCTGTGGTAGTGGACATGATAAATAATAACGTAGTACCAGACTTGTGCCATTCGCCCTTGAAACTGTCCTGTCCATCAGGTAGCTCTTTCTTAAACACTCTTAATCATTTTTTTTATTATATTAACTTATTTAAACGCTATTTCCCTTATACTGAATATCGAGTTTGAATGTAGTTCGAACGTTAATGCTCAACAAATACACAAATATTTCTTGCTAAGCTCTCGCTACATCCTTTTCAATGATTCGGCGGTCGTCTATATGCTATCAAACTGCGTGATGAAACGCACATCATTTTTCAACTCTCACTTCTTAAATCAATATTTGATAACGGTCTGGTATTTCCATAGCATTTTAAATTTGACACTGTCCACAAGGATTCATGAATCAGACGAATTGTGTTAATTATTCATAGGTTTTCTTGCACAAAGCAGCAGGTGAGTTATGTAATCCGTGGATGTTTTAGTCGTTTTATGTAGTTGAATGTCTTTCCCGTTGATATCTATTATGCATAAGCATGTGTTCACTTTATTGGGGCATAAAGGTTCAGGCTAGTGTTTTTTCGTATTAGATTTTTAATTTTCGTTTTCGAGTTTGTTTTGTTTTGATCATGACTTTTTGCTTTCGTTTCTTAGTATTTCATTATTCTTTGATAACGGAAAATGGTTCAAAGTTCTTAAAAATCACTTTCACTTGTTAGATTAATAGTTCACAAATTTTATATACAATAATTTTTTCATTTTTAACTTTATCACCTCATTTTCAGGCAAAGAAGCAATTGAAACTATAAAAAAGACAAAAGCTTTTCGGCAAAATTTACGCTCTCTTCAATATTATTAGATGTTGGAATGAACAACAAAGATAACAATTACAAAATTCAATGACAGTCATATAGCGTGGTATATAATTGGGAGTATAATTGTAGTTGTCAAAAGTTTCAAGTTTTTTGCAATTCTATTAGCAACAACAAATGAGTAGAGAGAATGGTTCAGCAAATGATGAAAAATCATCTTTTATTATGCATTAACTTCTTAAATGGCATTTTTTGCAAAGCTAATCTATCGACTTATTTTCTAATTTAGACTCTAAATCAATTTCGAATATTCAAGGTGAACAATAATAGATTTTTCTTAATAGTTCTTTCCTTTCTATGCAGTTTGTTTAATGTAAAATGCATAGTGGCAGATTTTCAATTTTCTTAGTTGCAATTTATTGAAGATGAGAGCATGTGAAAAATAGGCTCTCGCGACATCTATGAGCAAATACTGACATAGACCCGACGATCGATTTCGAGCACTTGAAGCTTATAGTGAGAAGGCGCAAGACGCCGAAGACACTGTCAATTTTACCTGTAATCCTATTTTGTGAATTTTTTATCAATATGTGATTTATCGAGCGAATAACTCTTAGCATTTTTGAACCAACGATGATGAACGATAGGAATCTCAATTTCCGATTTCTGAAATATGCTAATGCTTAAAACCTAGCTAAATTACCAGAGCCTTTTCCGAAGCACAGTTATATTGTCATTAGCATGTATATATTTTGATTGATGGTGTTAATATATCTGCAAAGTTACAAGTCCTGTGTTCTTTGTGCGGATGAAAATTTGAGACAAAATTTATGCAACACTTTAACAACATGGGCCATGGCATGGTCTATTCTAACCTTATCTGAACTATTCAATTTATGCAGAATTTCAATATGTTCTAGAAGGTTGCTTTGAAATAGATCTCTGATAAATCGAGACAGTAAGGAAGCGGCAGAATATGATGTTTATGGGTCGAATAATGACTCCCTTTTCTCATTGCATCTGCTGCATCAATTTTTCTTCCTGTTTCACCAATTTTCGAAGGCAATGCAACTCACTAATTTCTCGAAATCAAATCACGAATCCGTTTATTGAAGAAAACGGCCAATCTCACGATGATAAATCGATTGCTCACTGAATTCAGGTGAATATTTTCCAATAATTAGACGATTGGTGTGTTTCGCATGCAGTGATTATGAAAGAATTGCCTCCCCTACTGCGACCCTGAAATCGCTAGGATGTTCGAGGTAATTTGTCGACCAAATGTCAAGTCTGACATGCGATATCAATTCTCTGACGAAAATCATCACCCAGTTTCTCTATTCAGAAATGCATCTCTCAGCGATGAGACTGATGGACGCTCTATCTTGTGCGGAATTTGTTTATGATCTAATTCCTTGTATTCATAGAAAACAGTGCCAGGTAAACTTGTCTTTTGAAGCCAATCGATCAGGAAGTAAAGGGCAGCGGCTGAAGAAATCAACTTAGAGAATAATTTTCCAAATTTGCAAGATAATATTTCACAGTAACCGAATTTGTTTCATTTTAATTGAAGAGAATCAAATTAATCTTTCGAAGCATTTTGACATTCAATTAAAATGCTATCGAAATATTTCTTTGCAAATTCAATTAATATTGCTAGAAATGGAATTTCTTTCGTTGCATTTCTTTGTTACACGTTTCCTATTTGTGGGATTTTAATTCATTCGCAAACTTTTGATTCAATTAATTGTTAAACAATCTTTGTCATGTTTCAGTGGGAGGTAGCTGGTGAAAATCAGGTTTATAATCTGAAAAATGTAGGTAATCAATTTATCTTTCAAATAAATGAAAGCGCGTTAATCAATGACTTAAATGTTAAAATCAAAATTTTATAATATTGACTCAAACGTGACATCAAATTGAATTTTCACATACTTGTAGATCAATTAAGAGAGCAGTTTGAGATAAAACAAAGCGTTATTTATTTAGCGTTTCTGCTCCCTAGTTGGGGCTCGGACGTAACTCAACTATAATACTGCAGTGTTCCATTTTGCTGTGATGCCTTTTGTCCGGATACTCGTCCTGCCGACTTCCAATTACACCCTCGGAGCTCAACCACTCGCTTAAAAGTTCCAAAAAGACAGGTACTCAACCACCTCCGTGCCTCGGAGACCACACATGTTGCTATGACCACGACATTACATGAAATTTTCAATTCATAAAATAAGAGGAGACCAAATGCATTGCCTCAATGCTTAATTAATACTTCAACTCCCATATGAAACATCACAAACATCACAAGTCAATGGATTGATTCTATTAGTTATCTATTATGTAATTCAATTTGATTGGGAAACTTTTTACCTTATGGTCGAAAATTGAATCCACTTTATATTTGCTCATTTGAATTGCTATGTTTATACTTTATAGAATTTAATCAAGAAATCAATGTGCAAGCAAAACTAACCGGAGAAGTTGACTTCGGTTACTGAGAAACAATTGCATAAATAAAATTTCGATCATTGCAGTTTTTCTGCATGAAATTGTTTGTTTAACGTAATTTTCGTCATCTTTTATGACAAATTTTAAACCAATGGCTTTCAAGACGATCTCTAACTATTATTTACTCTGCCATGGAAATGTTTCAAGCCGATTAGTACATGCAGTTGACTTTGTAGCTTCCCCAATCAAAAGTTGCAGATTCTTGTTTGTGTTGTTAAACTTCCGAGTAGCCGGTTTTCCGAGAATTATTCTGGTTGTTAACGTTCTAACACATTCATTTACTTGTCTTTCTTTCAAAATTAATGAATGATTGTTTCCTAGAATACTTCGAAGACGAATTTCAAACAACTCAAATTTCAGAATATGTTTTGCTCATGTCTGATATTAACAATCTCACTTTTATAATTGATGCAATTTTTGGTCTTTTATAATTCGTTGATTTGACGGTTGATATTGTAACTGCCCATCCACCGACTGTTTCCAAATTCTTGAACTAATAGCTCTTGTCATTCTATCATGTGTTGATGGCTCCTTGGCAAGCCATTAGTCTACACAGTCAAATGTGAGTGGTTCAAATCCACCAAAACTCGCTGTTATTGTACGTCTATGACATTACTGTGTAACCGCATTAAATCAGATGTTATGTTCATACTTAACCGTGTGGTCTGCGGCACAGTGGTTAAATGCTTGGCCTAGCGATCTTACGGTCCAGAGGTCAAGCCCCAAAAGTGTCATTTGCAGTCATCAGGAAGGGCATCCGGACTTAAGGATCACAACGCTCCAGAGCAGTGTTACCACTCGCAGCAATAATTATTGCCTGGCAATATATTCATAATTTGTGGCAATATGCAATAATAATCAGATAGTTCATCATGGTTGGCAATATTTTTCATATTCAAAACAATGGCGATATTATGATTTGATGTGCATGTTTTTGAGATAATTAAATAGGTCTATGAAAAGAATGACACGAGTTATTCTAATAGCTAAACAAGACCTGTTATTTACAATACTTGATCGCTAGTCTCTGAGTTTGTACCACATCACTACGTACAGTCATGATTGACCTCTATCTATAGATACCTTTACACTACACCTTTTCCATTTTTATTTCAGATAATTCCAAAACAATTTCAGATCTTTCCAAATGAATTTCAGATATCTTCAAAGTTGAGCTTCTGAAAGATATCTGGAATTCAATTGGAGAAATCTGAAATCCATCTTCAAATGTCTGAAATTCATTTGGAAATATATGAAATAGACATGGAGAGGGTGTATTATCTTCTGAGTGCCTCACGACCTACATCGCATGCATTATGTTCACTCCTGTTTCCCCTTACGTGTTGATGAATAATGACTAGTGTGTACAATCCCGAAGCAAAATATCAATCCCGGGATTACGATCCCGAAACTTTTCTCAATCCCGGGATATCTCGGGATTGATGAAACACTGTTAAATTTCGATTCATGCAGATTGCGGTTTCTGTCTACGATTTTGTCTTTGTATACGTTAGTATTGATTAAATAGGTGTACCGACTGAAATAAAAACTGATAATGAGTTGTAATATTGTAATTTCTAAATCATTTTTTTGTGATGTCGAAGCACCTCATGAAAGTCACGTTCACATTATGCGAGATGAGACATTTATAAAAAATAAGCTTTCACGTGTCATGTACACTTGTACAAAATTCTCTTGTTCATTTCATTTCAATATTGTTTACATGATCAAGAGAGGTGATTTGAAGAACAACAAAATAATAGTGCGTGTAGGTTTCCTAACCGAAACTCTAGCGACGCTATACTTGCATGAATGTCTGTTTGAAATGCCATTGCAAAATGCACATGTCATTCAAGGTGTGATCGCTGATGCGATTTCTGAATTTCGAAGCAAAGGTCCCAGCGACGTTGAAGGCATGCTCGCAATCCACGCTAGCTGGTGGCACAGAACGAAGTCATCCAGCCAGAAATGATAAGAGCTTGCCTCGGACCTTGGTTGTAAGGTAACGACCCAATTCCTTTCACACGACGATGTCCACGGAGGAGGGCTCATTTAGTGAACGACTTGTTGACTTCGAATCAAGGAAGCTGTGCAGCTCCTCGACCAATGTTGATGCAGTCGCAGATTCTGTCTCAGTCGTAATGCAGTTTTGTTCCGAGTTTGAAGAGCCGGAGATCAAGTCGAGAGTAAACTTGGTGCGCGTGACTAGTAGTGTAAGGATAAGCAGAAACGCTGTGAAAGTCCCCATACTCAATGAAGATGATGTCTCCCCCGTGTCGAATCGCGTGCAGTCCACACGATTTCTTTTGCTTGTGATATAAATATTTTTGCAATTCATTCCACAAGTCTTCTTTTTTGATGAAAATTATTAGTTCATGTATCGATTCCATGAAAACAATGTTTTTTGCAATTCAATTCAAAATCAGCCTACGCTGTAAGCTTATTAGCATCTGGAGATAGCCTCCTATGATTGTTAAGGTTTTCACGTTCATGGTCAGTTGTTTTTGGGAAACGTTCGTGCTTCTGTGTGTTTTTGTTGTTCGCACGTTCACCTGTTAAAGTATCGGGTACCGTAGTTCGTGTATCCAACATACAATTATTTTCCTGTAATTCATAACTTCTTCTGACTGCTCATGTACTTGTAGACGCTTTCCCAAGAACATATTTTGGCACTATTTTTGTCAACTGGCAATAATAATCTTATTAGGTGGAGTGGCAACACTGCTCCAGAGTAAAGTCTGACTATGTCAGCACGTCCAAGCCCCAGTATGGGAAAGTAATGACGTTCAACCATCATTTTTATGCTCGCACTTCACATATTTCCGATCATGTCTTGATTATATTCTTTTACTTGAAAGTGTGATTCCATCCACACAGAGCCAATTTGGAACGGCCCGAGAAGAAAGGATAATTGTGGAAGAAGAACAGGAGGCGGTACCGGAGCCTGTCGAAGACGAAGTGGATGGTGAGAATGCATCTCTCGAACACCCCGAACCTGTCGAGGAAAACATTGAGAGTGAAGAAACCGAGTCCGCTTCTGCAGAACAAAGTCATGATGACCTACAAACACAGGTAAGATTAGAACGATCATTGTACTGACATCAGCGCCATGGCCTTGTGGTAGAATAGATGATAATTCCCGTGCTGGGAACGCTATTTCTCAGATGGGATCCGAAAATAGTCTGTTTTCTAGTAACGTTGAATTATAACAAAAATATGAGGGTGGTGGACAGAGGATGAAGCTTAAAGCATCAGAAACTTTTTGATAATGTAGACAGTTAGACATGGTTAATTCCCAAATCCTTTCCGATTTCTCAAAATCCTCTGTGTTTTCTTGACTAAAACTCTGTCGCATCAAATTCTCTTTTGCACTGTGTCTGCAAAGTTTTGAATTGTTGTCTTTTTTTTATCAAGCAAGCATTTTATCTTATGACAGTTAAATTTTTTGCAGAAATTCTCTTTTGCACAACCTATCTATTTTGGAGATGATTTACTTGAGATGACATGGAATTTGCGATGAGAGGCATATTTGAATGCTTACACATTTTTTCATTTAGTTGACAAAATTTTGAAATTTTGGCTTTCATTTTATTCAAGCTGCAAATTAGTGCGGTCATATAATAAACTAATTAGATGACTATGTATAACAGAGGTTCGTTGCCGGTAGTAAAGTTTTAAGAAAAAAGGTTATGACAAATATAAATTCAAAATTTAAAGACAGCAACATACGACGGTGTTTTTTCCGCAGTATAAGGGAAGCTCAGACAGTCTCTTGAGATATTTGTTAATTACTCTGAACGGTCGACACTGACATGATTCGACTTTTACAGCAAATAATTTATAGAAATTTAGCTTCTGTGCGGTGAAAGGAGGTTGGTACCTTGTGAGTCTTTTTAAAAAACGTTGTTTTATATTTTCATAGACGTCTTAGTGCATATTGATAGCAATTAATGTGATTTTTATCGTCATAGTAATCAACTTTATCGTCACAATTGTAGATGGAACACGTATTATCTTCTAAATCCTTTCATCTCCAAAAACAGATGTTACATGTTTTCTACTAGTAAAAGGCGATTTGATGAATGACCATCACTTACAGCATTTTCACCTGGGAACAAGTATAAAAGGAACTTGAGGCAATTTCTAAAGCTTTTTTATTGCTGGCCGGATAGCTCAGTACGGTAAGGGCCAAGCATCGGCAACGAGTGGCAGACTGTCCAGGGTTCGAGGTTTTTCTCCTCGTGAAGTGTGAGAATTTTTAAAGTGTCTGGATGATTGCGAACACACTTGACAGTACATAATTAAGACGAAAAGTAATGATCGATGGATATTAAATCAAAAGTTATCAGCAAGTGTAGTTGAAAACTAACTGTCGAATATAAGAGGAGCTACATAAAACAGCTGGTGTGGCTGAAATGTGAGTGTCTAACATAAGGGGAACTACAGTGAAAATTCGATCATGATGAAACTATGTACGATCACGTGTGAGGATTATTTCAGCCAGTGAAATATGTGAACATGTGACACTGTGGTTACATTCTGCTTGCAGAGGGAGCGATTGGCGGTGCAAGATAATTTACGATACAACTGCAACCTGACTTGGCTGCGCGCCCATCAATTGATACATGTGATGCAATCTACTGTTTTTACCATCTGAGAAACTCAGTCATGCGTTCTCCGTATGTCGCTGCCACTGACGTATTCAAAGGGACCCCGTTTTCGTGGATTAGTAGTAGGCTGATGGTTGAAATTCTATACTTGACCTGACATTCTCAAAGATGTTCCTCTTAATTACTAATCTGACATAAATATGTACAAAGTCGAGCTCCAATCATGCCTGAAATTTTAGCCTTTATCTGAAAAATTGTGTAAATTTTCTCTTTTGACAGTTTTTTGGTTAAATAGTCAATGAAAGTAGAGGAACTATTAGGGCAATCGTCGTTAAATATTCATTTGGTTCACATCGTTTATTCACTGAATATTACAAATATTACAAATATTTCTTAGAGGTATATTTACTAAGATTTGCTACAGATTAATTCACTGAAAGCTTACGAAAACTGGCCCGATGTGATACTTCCAGTCCGGTTCCGCTTTCTGCGACTTCCAATGACATTCGGACTAGGATTTACAAGTGCTACAAATTGCATCACTGAATAGATTAAAAAATGCAGATTTATTTGTGCATGTTGTATCAAAATTGTTTGAAAATTGTTTATTTTTCATGATAGCATAGATAAATAGATCTCCGATTTAACTAGCATTGTCCAGAACCATAATGTCATAATTATCATTATATTTGATAGATATTGTAAACATACAAGTATTCAAGAGATCAGGACAAAGCTTATACCTACTTGACCGAAAATCTAAGTTCAATTTTTTAATTGTCGTTTCAGTTAGTTCTTATTTATGATCTTTAAAAGAGATAGTCACAACTAACTGATTGCACAATCAATAAATCCTAATCATAGCTCTCGAAACTCGACCACAAGACCTGAAGATTGCACGGCCAAGGCATCAGCATTGTGTCACGGAGATCACAAGGTTGTTAGACTCTTTCCTTGTAGAAATCTTCGAAACTTGTGCTTTATCGTGAAGTGAATTGAACTAACATGTAACCTTGCCATCAGATTATATGTTTGTCCATGATTTGATTCTGATTTCTAAATGTAATCTTCTACTCTACTTTTATGCCAACACTAGTGCTAGATAAAGTTCCGAATTCGTCAGTCACACGTAGGCAGTCAGAGAAAGGAAAATATTGTCATGCTTGTCCATTTTCAGTGTCATTCAATGCCCGTCGCAGCCGCAGTATGAGAAGTACTGCGATTATTAAGTGTCAAAGAATCTATGCAAAGAACCAACTTGATTGTGTAATGACTTCTATAAATAGGCCATGAAAAGAATCAGTTTTCTGCGTTGTTGCTGAAGAGAGATGTCATTTTGAGGATGAAGGTGAACTTTCAACACGATCTATCCCTTCTTATGTAGAAAGTGTCACCGTAGCTATTGTTGCTACTTCAGAGCGTGTGTGAACGATGACCTCTCATAAGCTAAGTACACCTCGTAGTTTCTAACATAGGAATATAAAATATACTGCCTGCTACAAAATGCGTTCTGACCGAGAATATTTTGTTGACTGCGATAATCAACCACGACAAATATCAGACTTGTCAATGAATGTAAAAGGGATAAATTTCAGTCAGAGATTTCATTTGGTTAACATGGACATGACGGGATGGACATACCTAATACTGGCGCCGTGGCCTTGTGGTAGAGTGTTCGCTCTGCCTCCGAGAGACCTTGGTTCAAACCTTGGTCGGGTCAAATCGAGGACTTTTAAAATTAGGTACACTCTGCATTCTTGATAAACACTCAGCACAAAAAGAATGAGAGTGTACAAATGACAACTCGGTCACATGGAAGAAAGGCTCTGTGCCTAATGTGCTTCCAAGTATAAACAAACTTCATTTATTAAATATGCGACTCATATTGTGCTCAAAATCAAATTAAGTGTCCGAAAGTTGTGTGCAAGTTCGACAGCACATTTATCTGTGAATGAATACTTCACGATGAGAATCTGTGTCTTTTATCTGTGTTTTATTCTGTCTCTCTGCAGCTACAGACAAGTAACAATCGAGTGGTCGAACTGGAAATGAAAACTTCTGAGGTAAGACATGTCTTATTATTAGTGCTTTCTTCTGAAAGGATGCTGTTACTTTGTGTATGACATTCATAAGTCATACATAAATCATGTGTCATCACAATTCTCACTATATTTAGTTTATCGCGGTAAGATTCACGCACAGAAAAAAATCGTTTCCGTTGTTTCTGTTGCTTCATCCGATTGTTGAGCAAGCATCTCATATTCGTCGGTCGAGACAGCTCAATATATCAAAGGCAGCGTATCAGGGATGCGGATCATTATAGGCTTACCTGAGCCTGATTTTAGTGATCAGTGCTGTATCAAATCAATCATTTTCTATGAAAGTTTGCCAACTTTGCACATTACTTGTTGGTGTGTGCTTCACACGGTTTTTCTCCAGTCTCTACCAGGCAGGAAAATCCCCATCCTTCTCCAAAAATATGAGTACACTTTCGATTTTAATATGCGCTATGGAGGAGCCATCACACACGATTAAAGTGAGGGTAAGAGGATAATGTTCTCAAGTAAACTAATAATATTTTACTTTTGTCTCTGATGTGACCTTTGGTGCATAGGTGTGATCGAGGCCAGGAAGGCTTGTCTTCTCTACTAAATCACCGAGTGAAACGACAATTCTTTTTCACTATCACGGTTTGTTCCCTCAACTATTACAAGCTTTGCATGCACTGCTGTCTCTGTACTTTTGTTTACGGAGAAAGTTGACATCAAATCAGTGACAGCTATGCACGAGGATAAATAATCTGTATGTATTATATATCGGGTGAAGTTTTAGTCCGGAGTCCTATCATTTGACAGGACTCCGACTCCGGCAAAAATGATAGGACTCCGACTCCGTATCCCTGTAGCGTGTGATCCTTACTCAATTCAGTACCTCGGGGTTTTCACGAGGTCAAAGAGATATTTCTGTGCGCAGCTTGCCTGCTGGGAACTACTTTTCATGGTGGTGCCAGGAACAGGGCGCATAGAAATGTCGTTTCGACCTCGTGAATAGCTAGAGGCACTGAATTTGCGCAATAGATTTTCCGAGGTCGCCTGGACGCAGTTACTGTTATGGTCCTTACTCCGTCAGCCCGGAGACACGTACAGGATTAGCCATAAACCATCCTCTGTATATCTTATGATCACGATCTGTCATCAGTCAGAAGTCACAAATCATTGCTAATGGTTTCCTCTTTGTACCGGTGTAATCAAATGCAACTTATAGCTTATGCCGTGTATGTATGTCTTTTGACCTCAGTCCGCCCCATGGTCCCCCACCAATCGTGTGTCTACATATGAGCAACCAGTGCCGCTTATGCAGCGCTCTTCATCATTCGCATAAGAGTGAAAGATGTTCTATTCACTACTGTTTCGCCTTCTGATCTACACATGGGCAGCGGTCTACGTGGAATCGTGGACAACTTTTTGTCTGCAAGCCTCTGCTAAAATGGAGTAGATCGTTAATTGTGCTTGAATAATTCTTTCGTACCTTGACATGTGTCCCTTTAGATTTCTTGTATGACTGCTTTTTCGTATTTTTCTCTAGAAAATTTCCTCATCAACCTGAGGCATTATTTCCTTGGGGTAGAGGATAATTTGGCGCACTAAATATAGATCGAGGTTCCGATATCATGTTCGTTTAATGAAATTCCAGATCGATTCAACTTCAAATCAATCTAATCATGATTCGATGTGGTTGAAAGTACTGTCATGATTTCTTCCGTTCAGAAATGATCTGTAGTTATAAATGACTTCGATGATTAGACGAGAGATGTTCGCAACAAGGACGATAGAGACTTTATCATCCCATTTCCCTATCCTTGATCTACATGTGTCCATGTAACAGTGACTCATGTTAGGTCATACCAGTAATGTTGCAGCTAATCTTGCTGATTACTGAGATAAATATCGCCACTTTTCGAAATATGCATTAAAGAAACCAAACAAGTTAAACAGACAGCATGACCTGATGTTCTGGCAGTTCCTGTCATCGATGACGATATCAAAGCAAATGCATGTATTTCATAGATTAGCCACAACCCGTCAATATGCCTACTCGAAGCTTCTGACAAAATTTGTTGCATCAACATTATAACAATAATCACAGCGAAAAGGCAGTGAACTGTGTTTTTTTGCTTTCTTGTAGAATAAGGAATGAATTGCAACTTTTGTAGATGTTCAGTTATTCTAACTACGATGCGTGCATGCACTATTAATCAGATTTGTATCAAGTACTCATGAAATGTGATTGTTTACAATTACTAATTACTCAGTTTTTCTTCAATTATTTTTCAATTACTTAAGATAATTCCCGGTTCTAAATTTAGATTTTGGAAATCAGTTTCGTCATAATATTCTTTTAAAAAGTTACCGATAATAGTACCCCTGGTACACATCCAAGCATGATATCACGATGTCGAATTATTGGCAGTTATCGTAACGCATTATCAACGATGTGAATAAAGTAATTCATACTGCATGTTGAATGAATATTTAACAGTGTTGACTGTAAAGTAATTGCAATCACTTCTCAATTACATGGCTGAAAATGTAATTGATAAGAATTGCTTACTGCAGTAATTTTAATTTCAAATACGTAATGGTAATTACAATTGCAACACAAGTCCGCTATAAGTTGTAAAATGTGCGCTATCGCAAAAGTGATTGTTCCATGTTTAGTTAATATTTCATTACTACTTAATTTTATGAGCAATACAAGGAATTCGATGGTTTCATGCCGCCTAGCGTAATGTTTACAGACCGTATCATTGTACTTATCTTTGCTCTAAATTAAATATTTGAGATGCCGTGTGGTTTGCCATTAAGGCTAGAGCTAGAAGTCGATTTTAAAGAATGGCGTGCGTTATTAAAAGTTTCAATATCGAACGCTGGAAAAGGGCTTTACTGTTGAATAGAATAGTTCCATGTAAATTCTCAATATTGTGGATTTTTCAGTCTACTCAAAAGATAGATGAAAATGTAATTACACGAATTTTAGTTGCCTACTTAATTTTTTCGTTCTACATCCCGTGTCCATCCTTCGAAGGGTCTGACGGTCTTTCCTCGTAGATCTTCTTCACAAATTACGATTTGTGTAGTCAGACTTGCGTAGCTGCGCAAAATCGTGCAGTATACACAGCTGTAATAGGAGCATCAATGATCTCCGCTCTCGAATACTGACAAGAAAATCTCCCGTTGACGACGACCGCCTGAATGAGGCTGTTGTAGAGCAGGTGCGGGAACCTTTTCACAGCGCGGGACACAGCGTAACTCCAAGGGCATTTTTGGAACATGATAAAAATACGAATATCTTCCATGATTGCTTATCATCTATTAAACATCGCAACAATTCAAGCATTGATGTGGAGTCTGAAATTGCTTCAGAGAAGCAGCAATGACGTGACGGCTTCAATAATGACAGCAAGCAAACGTCACGTCAGACGTGTGTTGTCCTAGTTTACTGCCTTTTTTGCTTAATTCATGTGTTCGCGTCCATGGCGCCGGTTTATCTGCCTAACATTGGCTGCAGTTCAACCGTGTCACGACCAGCCGGCATCTCAGTGACACATGCCGGATCTGGTCCGCGGTTCGGAGAGAAGAGTGACACGGCCCGGATCTGACCCGCCGTTGTTGTAGAGGATGATGGAATTTAAGTCTCTAACAACAAGATGATGTACAGCACCCTATTTGGAAGAAATATGAAGTCTATGTGTGGGAGACGCCCAAGAGGACTGGAAAGACATGGAGGAGGATATGAGCAAATATGCGAGTGAAAGCAGCCGTTCTGTCGACTTTTACGTTGCTTTACAATGCTTCACGTGTTACTGTGAGCGCCAGAGTTCTTATTCTTCATCTGCAGTCTATTTGCAGAATGCTAGTTTCGGTTTAGATATTCCTATCATTGATCCTAATGCGTCTGGCGTGGTTTGTCCTCTATTCAGTCGTCTCTGCTTATTTTACGTTTCATTATATTTCTGTGAAAACTTCTCAAAAGATGGAACTACTTTCAAACAAAATCGATTGATAAGTTTCATCCTATCATAAACGACAAGAACGAGATTGAATTTTCGTAAAACATTGTTATTTCGTTTTTTCTGTCTGGAGAAGCTACGCTTTACACAGATTGTCTGACTAATCTCGAAAATATTTCAACACAGCGGCTTAGAATACAAGGGCGTCCTGAAATTGAGTTTCAGAAAAGGCGAATTATGAGGTTCCGTCAGAGATAAGTAACTTGTCGTCTCCCTGAAGGGAAACTTCAGACTACTAATTGAAATTGCATTGGAAGACATCAGATTATTCTGTGAATCGAAGGAATAGCGACCCTAAGTCGAGAAAACTTCATGCTTGAAGTGATGTGTCATTAACATCTATAATAATCCGCGTGCGGTTCTCGGTTTCGTATGTTTGTTGAAAAGGATAGCTCAGATAATTATGGACCACACTTCTGTACAGATGACTGGGAAGAAGATCCAGGGTTCGAACGGATCGCGTCTATCCGCCTTGGAAGGTCCCATCACTCTCAGCAGAGGTTACTAACCCTGAATGGCTTCGTACCTTGATTGGGGGAGGATTGAGTAAAAGTCTTATATGGTACTGTACATCTATCAAAAGTTGATCATTCGCACAATTATGTGGGAACTGTTTAACACTGATTTTCTCTATTAGTTGTAATTTGCGTCAATTGATAACTGTGTTAAGTGTCATGCTGAGTGTATTTTACGACTTGTAAAAACGACTCGTCATCATCTTTGGGTATTATATTTACAACTGCATCTACATCATTGTTATGTATCACTGCTGCATTTTGATCAGAGGGAAATATTCGATGTAAAATCAAATGTCCGGTGGAAGATTCGTGTCTAACAAGCTCAAATTTATAACCACTTATTATTATCTAGATCAATAGCTATCAAAGTGCGGTCCAAAATTTTGCCGAAGCAACAAATGCTACCCTTTTCTATTTCTTTTGCTAGAAAGTCTGAGGAAAGCTGTTCAGATTTTCTTCAGTTTTCCACGGTTTTTGCTATAATTTTCTGTTCGTGAATTTGGCTTCAATTCATTTTCTTACACATTTGCTTGACTATTATGTTGATAGTCATGACAGCACTGCTTTATTTCATTTATTGTTGTTAAATATGTTTTATGCAATCTGTGCAGCACGCTGATCGATTTATCACCAATCAATATGTCACCAATATGAATGATTTTGCATTCGAATTTAATGTATCCAAGCTCATGCAAAATACGCTGAAGTATGTTGACAAATCAAGGCACATGAATTCGAAATGAGCTTTATGTCGAAAGTGGTCGGTGGGTGCATCTAGTCGTAAAATGTTAATTTAATGAAATCCTATCATGCTATTTTGGAGAGATATTTAAATTATGGGTTATTAGTTATGTGACTAAACCTGCATTTTGAAATTTGAAATATGAATATTTTAGGTTCAGGTCAATGTGGTTGTTTTTATATTACCTGAAGTAAATAATGTCTTGAGAAGTAAATGGATTATTTCTAAAAAATTAAATTTTCATTATCATTATAGTTATATGAATAATTACATGAGGAATAAAGCAATTTCTATAAAACATATTGCTGTACTTGGACAATTAATTTGACGTAAATATCTATATTGAAGTAAAAGTGCAATTTCTTGTTCATAATGGAGCAATTACTAGATGTGTGAAACATTTGCTATATTGGTAGCTTCGGCAGTATTCCGAATAAATGAACTAATGAACTAATATAATAATTTACGGAATAATTGGCCTTGCTATCCATGCTAGCTATGATTTAAAATAAAAACTATTGGCTTAAAGTCTTCAGCTCATCAGTTTTTTTTTTTATAAAATTAACAATTTTATCACTAATCAAATTTTTGCACTTTTCAATCATTTTCAGATTGATCAGATGATCAGATTGATGGCATCAATAGAAATTTTCCTTATGCTCTGAATCACAGGTATTTCAATGAAGAGGCGCTTAAGTGTAAACTGAAAATTAGTCAATTGCAAATTTTTGCGTAAATATTGGCATCATCCGATGCATCACTAATCATCGCACAGAACTTCGTCCGATTTTTGCTTCTTTCTTCGGTATCCTTTGAAGCATCATTATAATTCGTTTATCAATGATTCAGCTGAGCATTTTTGTTAGATCACCTGTTGACACATTTGCGCTCGTACATACAAGAATTGAAATCGTTGCCTTTCTCACGTACTGACGATGTAATCCTCTGTTTTTTGTAAACTTGCTTGAAAAGTTACATATCTCAATCTGATGTCTTGCTGGAGTTCGGAGCAAACAGGGATAACATTTGATATTTTATTTTCTTACTCATCCATGCCCTAACCAAGAAACAAAATCAAGTAAGGTAAGTGTAGGATTGCCTTTACACACTCGCAGCTCTCACCAGGTTGCGGTTAGTAACTTCTATATTGAGAACGGTGTTGACTCGAACCCTGAACCTTCTCCACTTCCGTGCTTAAGTGCCGCCTTTAACCAACTGAGCTATCCTGCCACCTACCACCGCTATCATTTTCATGATCATATTGCGATGCTCTATCAATGAAGTTATTGTTGCGTTCCTCTTTCCCCTGTATATTTTGTGATGATCATGTGCAATCACCAAGTTCTGGTTGTTCTATCTCAGTGGTTGGATTCATGCACGAATGCACAAAATTTCAGATGGATGCACGAATTTTATGTATGAGAATGCACGAATTCTTATCCAGTGAGGTTCCCATTTTTTGCCAGAGGGAAGCCGCAAACTGGGCTAGAGTACCTAAAATCATATCAATTGAACTCATATTTGCTACTATGGAATTATGGATGACAAATAACTGCACTGCGAGAAGCATTCCTTTTACAAGTGCTCTGAAAGAGCTATGCTTGAATACTCATGCATCGTAAATTGAGAGACTCCGTGATGAGGAGAAAGCAGCAAAAGCTGCTCTACAAAAGAAGTTTGAAATGGACATTCTCGCAGATGCACAAGCTGCCAAGAAAACAAACCAAAAAATATCGGATTTGGTGCAAAACCTGGAGAATAAGGAAAAGGAAATCAAAGATAAGATGAAAGTCCAAGCAGAGCAGCGTCGATTGTCGGAGGATTTGCAGAAAAGGTCAAGGCAAAATCAGGAGGAAATTCATCGCCTTATGTTAGAACAGGCATCTCTCACTAAGAAAAAGGGTAGCGGAGCGTGTCGCACAAAGCGTTCCGAAGAGGAAGGCAGTGGAATTGGGTGTCTCTGCCATGGCAAAGATACACAAAAGAAATTAATATGGTTTAACACATGCATAATTAAGCATCAGATGCTGTAATTTGTACCTATGCCGGTAATCTAGTCATTATGTGCAGTAATATTAATTGATCACTATGTGCACGTGAAATATTGTTGAACAATATATTGTTTTGTCGCATGGAATATTTTCTAAGCCCCACCGTACTAGTATAGACGTGATACAACGACAGCATATAGAAATGTGCAGATTGTAACAGCTATGGTACCTAAAAAGTCCGTGCAATTTGTGACGATGAATACCCGTTTTTTCTTGGCATGAACGAGTATCCGAATATAGATAATTTGAAAACAAGTACAGATATTCGTTTTAATTCCTACACCTGTATTTGGACATTCGCATGTATTCCTTTTATACCATGAGTAGAATGGCGAAATCGCTGTCTTTCAGCATACAAGAAAGATCGCAGTACGACTGCTCTAGATGTGAATATTTTTCCATTGAATTGGTTAGGCCTACATGCACCTAAATGGCGACAAAAGCATTCATCCTACGTGCTCATGCATTTGACACCTCGTGGAATTATGTGCAACTTTTTGTGCATTGGTTGAGTGAATAATAAAATTATTTTTTGAAACAATACAGGTTTCGATCTGTTGTGTCGAGATGAATATACTACGTATTATCTATTGTACTATTCATATTCACAGATAACGTATGTCTGAATAACGTTTATGTACCAGTGTTAGGGGCTAGGGATGACTACAATTTTTAGTCCAGCTATATAAAGGGAGGCCCCAAAAATGGATCACATTGTTCATTCTAAGATTTTACCTCTGAAATTAACATATACATGAGAGTATTTAATTCAGATGGGTAGGGTGAAAATGATTGAAAAATCCGTTACTGACATCTGCAGAAAAGATGCACGAATTTTTCAAAATTTAAGAATCCGACCACTGTTCTATCTACAAGCTCATGCGTCACTGTCTACGAACCTACATTAAATTCACTGGGGGACGTCTCAGGGGCAGAATTCTGGAGCATTTCCTCAAGTGGCTAGAAACTAGAATTGCAACTGATTCCAACTTAGTCGGAACGGAGTGATGGCCGATAGAGGACAGTAAACAATGATGGAAACGTAAACAGTTCAGAATCATACAGTGGTTGATAATGGAACGGATTGTTACAGAATACGCTTATTTGAATATGATAGCGCTATGATTGATATCGCGAAGACAGCTGAAAGAATGGACTTCATATGGGAACGTAGCTTCGACAAGAGGTCGACATGAAAGCAGTTCAAACGTTCAAAATAGTGTCTGTCAGACAGCATTTCAAATTAAACTTAAAAAACATGGCAAGTTAAACACCGTCATTGTTATGCTTGCCTATAAATCAAATCTGGTTTTCTTTGGTGCGTCTTGATTCCTGAGTAGGAGAAAAGTCTGAAATGATGTCTATATAAATTTGCACGAATCTTGATTTCTTTATATTCATCCCCAATAGCGCATCAATCTAATGGCAAAATGCGGCAGTGTCAAAAGCTGGCTGTTTTAGCTGGCAATAGTTCATTAAATGTCAGATGAACAATTTACTAGCCTGTACGCAAAATGTTGTCGTGCTATGTCCATAGTAAAACGGTTGAAGAGCAATTGTAACCCAAGTTGCATCGTTTGGCAGGAGTATGTTAGTTTTGTTTTTTGTCACTTTGTTTTTTGCTGGCCTGTCATTTGTGACATAAATAGATGCCAGTTTAAAAGCTTGTACAACTTGATCGTGTGGCCCGTAGATGGCCATCAATGTCCGAAAGCGCACCTTGTTTACCGAAGATGTTAGAAAAGTTGTATAAAATTTATCAAGAAAATATCAACAGACAAGGGTCGCCCTTTGTTCTGACCAATGACGAATTATTATTATTATTATTAAATATGATTCGCAGCATGATGATGAGGAATAGCCTTTGCAGTCCTGAAAATTCTAAGTATTGAGTTGCATCCTCATGGGAACAGACCTGAATAGCCGCCATTATTCAGATCCAATTGCATCGTCTTACATTGTTAATTGCGTGCCTCAAGTTTTTACGTCACGGGTTAGGACGGGACTGAGCAATTAAGGAAAAAGTCTGGTTAGTGTGCTTAAAAGATAATAATATGCAATGATGAATATAATACACAATCGTTAATAATTAACAACAATGAAATTAAATAAACAATAGATCAAATTGCCATGCAAAAGATGTGCGGCTGGTAGGATTCGAACCTACGACCAAGGTTAACTAGACCTGTGCTCTAACCAACTGAGCTACGAGCCACTTACGCGACTCTGTCAATTGGCAGGATCAAACCCTCACCACCACACATCAGTTGTCAAGGCAATAATAATCAATGGATAAATAACACGTCACAATTGTGACCGCCGACATTAAGGCAAGTAGCGGGGATCGATTGTCCACCAAAGCATCTTAAGCCATGTCGTGAATGCAATTAACAACAATGAAATTAAATAAACAATAGACCAAATTGCCATGCAAAAGATGTCAGTCCTAAAAAGGACTGGTAGGTGTTCACGCCGGTCAGTGGGTAAGATACTGGTACACTCCTACATGTAAAGAATAAAACTTTAGGCGCACAGAACAATAAAACGAAATATACAAGATGTGAACAGTCCAGAAAGACCTACAAAAATCAAAAGGAAGGGACTCATCAGCAAGATGACCAGCTAGGTCGCGTTTCGGGTCCTTTAACATCTTGTACGCTCAAACCCTAGCTGGCGGACCCCGTACACAATAACACTATCGATAACAAATTTAACCAAAGCCACACAGGATAGACAACTCTTTGGCAGAATGCAAACCAATCTTGAATAAAGCAAAAATATGCATATTTAACAATCTTTCCATATACTTGATCAATTTACAAGCTTTATAACCACGCCTCACGAAAATATCAAAAGTACTTTTAACTTTAACAACGGCATACTGTAGATGCGAACAAATTCTTAGATACCTTAAAACTGAACTGAAAAATACATTCGCACCGATATGAAGAGGAAGAAGACTTTCCGGAAAAGTAAATATTATGACATTAAAAGAAAATTGTTCCACTTTATGAAAAATGTAGGTGTGCAAGCCATCATGATTAGCGTTCAACTTAACATCAAGGTATTCAACGGACGCGTTATTGGTCCCATTTCCTTCTGCTTTCAAATCAGAGGGATAAATTCTAGCTAACAAAGTATCGAAAATAGCCTTAGGGTTGCTATATATAGTTTCAGTCCGCATGTCCCCTGGTCTCGACCACACGACCATAAGATCGCGAGGCCACACTTCCTGTCACTACAAGGAAATGAGACACTTTCAATTGACATGAGATTCTTGTATTGGTGTATATCGCATGCATTTTTTTTAACGGACACTAATTTGAGTGAATCAATGAAATACAGATAAACCGTTGTGGAATACCTCATTCTAATGATTTTGCTACTTCAGTTTTAATTTCTTCCTTACCATGCTCTGAAAATCAATTTATTTTGTGACTCCATTAAATGCCGCGAGTGATGCAGAATGGAACTTGAGACAGCTTCCGTTGTATGAAGAGACGCAATTGCGCTGATGAATAAAGTCATTCATTCATTATAAAACCGAATAGTGTAGATCTGCACGAAATCTCCCGTCTTAAGCTTCATAATTCCCAACTGTTATGTCTTGTCTGAATTTAATCATGTTATATTATTCACCAGTGTTTTTCAATCTGCTTTCTATTTTGAGAAATAAGCATATCGATCAATTTTCGTCGACTGATCTAAATTGAGCCATATCTACTCATTACTCAACGTAAACATTAGCAATAGAAACGAAACCACACCGATACTTTGTCTTTAACTCCTGCAAGTCGATAACATACGAGTACGTCTTATACTGACATCTTATAAAAGATTCTTTTGAATATTACTGAATCATCACATCTCAAGCTACTGTCCGCGGATGCGACGCACTCGTACACGGACCTCTTATGTTAAAGATCGCGACTTCAACTCAAAAATCATGGCACGTGTTAGAAGAATTTTTTAATGCTTTTTGCAAGTTTCGATTTTTTTCAATTAAGGACAAGTGATACTAGATTTGCTCATACAAATCAATGAATATTGGTTTTGATAACATATTACCTGTTTTTATAAGTATTTTTTAGTGTCAAGATGTATTTGACAGTCAATCATTGTACCTTCATATCTGTTCATGACCTTATGTAGTGTACTTTGACATAAGATACATTTACCATATGTTGTATTTTCCTAAGTAAACTAGTTTTCTGAACAGAGACTAAGTTTCTTGCATCTGGATTGAAAAAATGACAAAAAGAACAGCTTTAAAACAATGCTTCAAAGCTGTTTCAAAAACCGAGTTTTAACATGTTTTTATAACCGTGTTTTTACATTATTTCAAAGTCTGCTTTCGAAAATGACTTTCATGCTGTGGTGTTCTACTCAAGGTTTTTACAATCTTGTTTTTAAACATGCACATTCATAAAACCGCGATTATAAAAATGCATCTAAAATGTGTATTTATTAAAGTTATAAGACTGTATTTAAATTATGCCTTTGAATGTGTTTTAACCCTAATTGAGATCCCTGTAATTGATGAGTAGACTTGTTGATGGTTTTTTCGCATCGAGAGCAGCTAAAGATAAGTTCACCTTTTCCTGCTGTCTGTCCATCTTGACTTGCCGAAGAGATGGATGCAGAGGTTCAGCACATTTTCAAAGAGGTTGAGTTGTTGTTGGCTAATGTAAGTGGTGCGATATAAACATGCGACATGGTAAAGTTAGCGAAAAATATGTTATCAACATCACAGGTTCTTTATTTCTCACATCAAGAAAGCTCGAAGCTGTCGATTCATTTGACAGGTTGTTCAATTGAAAGAAATGATGTAAAATGCGTTATTATAAAACCATGTATACTTTGTTTTAAATTTCAAAAATGTAATTGTTGAACCAAAACATGGCACGAGAATCGTAGGTGTATTGATATCATTATGGTAAAACTAATATTTTTGTACTTTCCTTGATACTTAGCTTGGAAACACCGCTTACAGTAAACACAAATATGAAAGTGCTGATGTCTTCTTATGGAGGACTGTTTTAGGTAACTTCTACTTTGATAATCGTCCTTTCAAAATGTGACAAAGAAAATTCACTAAACATTGGAAATCAATAAAAATACATAATGAAATCGATTTCTGAATTCATTGATGTGTCGTAAAATTGCACTTTAAATGATACTTTAAACTTCTTATGACAAAACAACAACTTAAGATCGTGTAGATTTGATATATTGTATTGTTGCCATGTGATAATCAGAGGTTGAAGCACTGATATAGCATTTTGACTTTGCGATATGGAGGGCGAAAAATCAAACTGGAGCACTAAAATCGTCATAAAAAATCACTAATCTTTTTGTCTTTGAATTGGATTTCAAGTCGTTAAGTTAGAATTATAATCGGACTTTGAGGATTAAAAACTGAATAACTACAAATGCATACTGAAAATACACATGTTTATATATACAATCACCATATGATAATGATCAAATTCAATTCTAGCTGACTATTGTGAGATATTGTGCTTTTTTGTCTTCTGACGCGATATGAGAGAGCGGAATTTTATTAATAGGCCGACTACATTGCTGCTGTGAATTGATTCTAGTGTGTCTGAAATCGACAAAGTTGTGATTGATATCGTGTAGAAGCGCTGGAAACATCCTAAAGTCACAGTAACCTTCGAATTAACTAACTAACTGAAATGTATATATTTTTCCAGCTCTAGTTCAGTTGGTAGAGCAGTGTTCTAGTTAACCTGCTTCGCAACTTCGAATCCTGACAGCCGCACATCTTTTTATGGCATTTTTTCTACCGTTTATTACAATGCAGTGCTGATTTTATTTGTTTCAAAAATGTGATGATTTTTAGCAACATATTTCTTTAAATGTATATATCCTATTTTACAGCTATTACGGATGAATTATACCTGGCAAGAATACTTCAAAATAATGACTGCTCGGATGGACGATGAGAGATTTCTGTGGCGACTACAGCTCGGAGAATTAGACCGAAACGTCGACAGTGGTCCGATCATCACGCAGCTTCATGAACGTCTCGCAGAGATGGAGAGGGAAAGACTGGAGTTCATGGGGAAAATCGACGGTTTGACTACCAAAGTTGCTGAATCCGAAGAGAAGCTGCGAGTTAGCCAAGAAGAGAAGGAACAACTGCAGGTGAGATTGTAACGCTCACGTTGGTTGAGGAGTATTTTTACTTCCGTGAACAATTTGCGAATATGAAATACTACTATTCAATATTTATAAGTAGAATCAATTAGCAACCAATAAGTAAGTCAGCTTTCTAGATTACAGAACCACCACCTCTACTGTAGTTGCAACCCGTTAGTTAAATCTGCTCGCATTTCTGGAGATGAACTCTTACGACGGACATATGATTACTATTAAACGTGAAGAAAATACCTTTTCAATTTCACTTCTTCAACAATTTGAAATGGAAACATAAACATGGTGCAAATCTGGGTTCCAGAAATATTGGGACACCTGAATTTCATGTGGAATATTGCTGTCAAATATAACTTTGTCATCCTTGTTGTGTAGAAAAGTCAACTTTTGTCAGAACAAATTTTATTTTTGCCGATTATTTTCACATAAGACAAACATCCCCGTCCACCTTGTCACTAAAAGTATCGCATTCCTCAATTTGCAGTATTTTGTAAAATGTTGCATTCTTTTTATTCGAGTTTGTGCAGCATGATGATAAATATCGACATTTTAAATAACACTGCTCTGATGATAATGAAATGATTCGTTCCCAGAAATATGTTGAACAGCTGAGTGTAGTTTGAATATGAAATAGGACACAAAACCGTTCAGCAATGCATTCACAGTTTCATTTATCGTTTTCCGCTCTACTGTAATATCAAATTTGATCAAAATACTGAAGTAATATTGTAGTTATGCTGATAATCTTTTTTCTTATAGTATTTACTGTAATTTATTCCTAGCTGGGCGCTGGAGGTTCACAAAAACATTGATGAGACACCATATCACAGGTTTGTGGACGGCAGTGAAAGTAGAATGATTGAATAGTGAGCTGCATCTAGTGATGTTCGGTTAGACCAATTTCTTAACCGTTCCCGACCGTACAGAAAACTTTGGTAACCGTGAGATCTTTAACCGTAACCAACCGCTAACCACGGATATATCCTACCAGTATCCAAATGTTCATCGTATGAACGTATAGACTGTTAGAATCATTATTCTAGATCACCTATTTACCAGTGATCGTAATAGGCTACAACTTGTAATGTAGTTGTAGTTTCCTCCATGCACCCGGACATCATCATCACGTGAATCAAAAACTTCTTCGGGTGCTGATGCAATCAAAATGTTAAATTGCCAAAAATTTCCCCGTAAGGCTTTGAAAAATTGGCAGGTGAATGAAAGTACGATGAATTTCATAATGCAAGAGCATGAAGAATAAAAATCAGTGATACGCGGTAACGTGATCATGCCCGTGACACGTGGACTTCAGACAGATAAAATTTTATGCTGAAATGAAAAATATATAAACCAAATGGCTAATAGTTGAATCTGTTCACTTCCACAAAGGAAATATCATTCATACAACATGATAGCATCATTTTCTATACGCGACTTAGGTATGTCCTTTAGAAAGTGAACAGGGTGCTTTTCCGGTGATAACTAATAAAATAAAATTAAGTAAATTGGCTTACATTGTAAATGTACAATGCTCATATTTTAAGTATATTAATTGCTAAGAAAATTGATTACCAATATAATAAGACAATGGAGAAGCATTTTTGTGACTCGATTGATCAGCAAAGTAAAGTTTCAACGTCATAAGTCCCCCAATTGCTAGTTGGGAGACGCAAACGTGATCAGACTTGAGATCAGGCTAGTTAGAGAGTGATGTGATTAGGATGACTTTTTCTGATGAAGGAGTCTTGACCCTGTGTAAAAAACGAATTTCAAATTGCAAAGACACAAATAAGAAAGTGTAAAATGAGCCCGATACAATAGAATCTTCATAAAGGCACTTTGGAGAGCAGAAGTAGGCAAACATTTTCGCTGAAGGGGAGATGTCGAGGTCGAGGCTTCTGACAACTTCAAGATCAGCCCACAGAATTAAATATTTTGTTTATCTGCTTCGGTTTGCTAGAAGTGTGATTAATACGAAATTGACGGCACATCGAGGAACTTATTAAGTGTGCAAAAAGGAATTCCTAATACCTTACAGAGATAGGAAAAAGTCGTGCGTCGCTTGCGGAATTAATGTGAGTTACAGCAAAGTGCTTCGATTGACAAAATTCCTTCAGATTCCAAGAATTCAGATCATTGCACACAGGTTTTCTCCATAATGTTGGCCCTTCCGATCATTATTAAAGAAAGTAGCAGGCGTACGAAAATGAGTTCACTTGATGATTTCACATCCTCTCCTCGGCATTGCTCACTGTATAGTGCATACATTGAATCGAAGCCAGGCATCGATGTGTGTTTTGGTGTGTGCGAAGTGATATCACAGCACGCACTCATCTCTCACTGGCTCTGGTATCCTCTGCTGACAGCTTATTGTTTGTCATTTCCAATAGCAAGCGATACACGAATAATTATCCATTCGAGAAGGAGCAAGTTGTCTAATTTTGTGATGTGCCATTTCGACATTAAAGTTACATACAATCCTTCCCTTTTAGGAAACCGAAGCGCGCGCAGATGAATCTAATTATGTGGATCAGCCTTTTGGGCGTGTGCTTGCATTATTGAGTCGAGTGCGATGTTTTTCAACAATTTGGAAGTCCGTTCTGTTAGCAGCTTAGGGAACAGTTGAATCATGGACTACAATTCGCTCGAAGCGGATTCACAGAATGCAAAGAAAATAAACGACGCGTGTATTGCATTGACCAAACAGTTTTGTACTGCACTTGTGCTTCATGGTTAGTATTGGAGTTCTTTGTGAGCTGCACTTTAGCACTTGACCCCAAGCGAGACCATGTGCCTCGAAATCTAATAGAAATATTCAATCTCATGAATACTGCTAAAATTTTGCCTGTCTGAATTCCAGTTTCTGTGTTACGGGTATGATCACCACGCGTCACTGATTTTCATCCTTCATGCCCTTACATTGTGAAGTTCATCTTGCTTTCATTCACTTGCCATTGACAAAGCCGTACGGCGAAAATTCTGGCAATTTAATATTATGCTTCCATCAGTAACCGAAAAAGTTTTTGATTTACATGAGGCTACAAGTTGCTTCGCATTAGTGACAAAATACTCAATGGCAGCAGCCTGATGTGTCTGGGACAGCTTGTCCTACCTTGAGTCCTAACTATGAAGTGCACATTTTTATTTTGCTAAATTACGTGGATTAAAGAAGTTTGTCATATACAGATGTGGTTGTAAGCTGCAAATAGCCTATCATTAACCTATGGTACACTACATGAGTAAACTGTATATTTTATATCTTTCATGTGAGAAGCGCTTCACGATAAAAGCTACACCCCGGGCCAGGAGCTACTGCACACAATAACCGAAATAACTCCTCCAAAAGTCAAAATGCCATGTAAAGCGTTTTTATTACATATTGTATGTATATCAAATACTGTCTGTATACATATGCATCAAATGTAATGCATGTACGTATGTATATGACAATGTACTACAATTGTTACGACAATTATAGCTGTCGTTACATGATGTACGTTACTGCATAATGATCAATGCTTCTCGCGAAAATTTAACTTTGATTAACCGCAATTGCTAATCGTAGCCTTGACCGACCGCAGCTGTCGTAGTTTTAACCGTACATCACTAGCTGCATCTTCAGTTGAAAAATGGGGACATACATGAATAGGTGCCATTTCATCTAATATCAGGAATCATCAACAGGCTCAGTTCACATCCATCAACATCGACACGGCTTCCAATTTAAAGTTGTGGCCATACCTAGAACAAATTTGTGAGGTACGCAATTAGCATTGTCACTAATTATGTGGTACATGTGGTCTCATATCAAAGAGATGTCTCTCATTCTTCAGGCCAGATCAGAAGTGTGTCTGTAACGCTGCTAGTTATTTCTGTCCTTTTTATTACCACATCGCTGAGAATTCACAGAACATCTACGCAAAACTCAGCGTGACATGTCAGCCCCATCAAATACAAGCAAACATGAGTTAGATTTGATGTAGAATTCCTGAAGCTAATATCGATCAAAACTTGCTCTCATCTCATGATAAAATAATTAAAGTAGTAACACCATATAATTTTCTAGTTATGTGGATCTAAGAATTTACGAGAGCATTTTGAATTTTGATCCATGGTTTTAACACAGGTATGCACATGAAAACAATATTCCGTGCTTTCCTGCATTCAGCAATAAACTATAGCAGGAAATCCATGGAGAAGAGAATTTACAGAAGAATTCCACTCCCAATATTCTCGTCAAACTTAACTTGACTTTCACATTAACTCTCATCAGTTTGAGAGGAATCGGTTTAGCACACGAAGCAAATTTGTCAACACACTTCAGTTACTGAAAACCCGTTTCAAATTAAAATGTTTTTTACCGCCTACTTCTTATGGATTGGAAAATAGTATGACATTTTCTGAAGATATTTCAACACAATTGATGCAGAATGACACTTCAACTCAGACAGCAATTTTCAGCAGATTCCGTATTTTCCGTAAATCCGTTGTGTATGGTAGTGAGTCGTCCAAAAATTCAATGAAATATAGGGGGTAGGGGCATCCAGATTTTCATAATTTATATTAATGGTAGGATTTGTTCTTACCCGTTATTCATTACTACTTCCTCCGCGGTCGTTCTCAATCCGTGGCCATCTGCGGTCAGGAGTCTACTGCTCTACCCGTGCTCGCCGGCGTCCCCCAAGGCTCAGTCTTGGGTCCAAAGCTGTTCCTGGTGTTCTTGAGGGACATCGAGGACGGTCTGGCGTGTAGCTTGGACCTCTGTGCTGACGACAGCACCCTGCATAGAGTCATCGAGAGTCGGGCGGATCGTGTGACAGCAGCCGAAGCCATCAATACAGACTTAAACACCATCCATCGTTGGGCAGATACGTGGTGCGCCAAGTTCAACGCCTCAAAAACTCGTGCGCTCACCATCAGTCGTGCTCGTGACGCCGCCAGTGCTCATCCACCGCTATTCCTCGCCGAGGAGCAACTGGTGGAGGTAGTACAACTCTCCATCGTAGGACTGACCATCACCAACCGTCTGTCCTGGGGCGCCCACGTGAGAAAGATCGCCATCAAGAGTGGCCAACAGCTAGGAGCCCTCCGTCGTGCTGCGAACTGCCTTCCACGATCTGCGATGCTTGCCGCCTACAAAGGAACCCTTCGCTCCCGCATGGAATACCTCTCACCTGTCTGGTGTGGTGGTCCCCTGACTGACTTGAGGCTCCTGTATCGAATACAGAGCCGATTTCTTCGACTAATGGACCTTCATGACCTGGACGCTAAGGACTTGAGACAGATGCGGCTTCAGCCACTGCATGAACGCTGGTCTGTCTCATCTTTGATCTTCCTTCTTCGAGCCGTGAATGGTGAGGCACCCCGTCCGATCCGCGACCTGCTCCCACGACCGGCTGAGTGGCGACGATCGACTCGTGCAGCTGATGCCGCGCACGAACTGGCTCTGAGTGTGCCGTCGTCTCGCACGGCTCATCACTCTTACAGCTTCATTCCCCGGACTGTCAGACTCTGGAACGCTCTCCCCCACGAGCTGTTCGAGAGAGGTGTGACGCGTAAAACGTTGAAGACTGTGAAGATGTAATCCTTTTGAATGTACATGTAGTTCATTCCTATTTTTTTGCGGTGGATCTCGGTGTTCCTCACCAGATGTCACTGCCATAGGAGCATCCCTTCTTGTAAAATAAATAAAAAAATACTTGCAGTCTATCAAACTGTCTGATAGCTTTAAATTGAATCAGAATTCAATATTCTATCACATGAAGCTTTGTTATTAGCTATTTGATAATGGACCAGTAATGCAATGTGGCATTTAATGAAATTAAAATTCTAGCATGTCATACCACCATTAAATATGAGATATTTTGAAGAAGATGTCCATTTTTCCCTCATAATCAAAAGTAGAACATATTTTCACCAAGAAGTTGGCGAGGAAGTATTTCGATCATATCAATAGTTGGTCTGCATGGAGAGTATTGTGGATGGCAATGTAAAAAGACTGTAGATGTGAACTGATATCTCAATGTCATATCACTAATACATAGTTATATAGAAGCAGTATCCCTTCTATATTCATGGACTTCTAAATTACTACGAAAAATTATAGATATCTAGACGGCATAAAAAGTTGAATACAAAAGAAAAGTCGTGAAAAAGTCATAAGTTCAGACAGTATTAATGAGGAAATAGTTATTAATGAGATTGAAGATTTCTATTAGATTTCGAGCTCAACGGTCATTACTAGGGGTAAAGTGCGACGGCTCAGATCACCAAGAACTCCAATATAAAACATGAGTGCAGCAGAAAAAATTTGGTCGGTACAATACGAGTCGTTTCTTTTCTTTGATTTCTGTAAATCGGCTTGGAGCGGATTGTAATCCGTGCTTCAACTGTTTTAGAGATCAAAATCCTTATGCTTTTAATAGAATGGACATACAGATCGTTGAAAAACATCGCACTCGACTCAATAATGTAAACACACTCCCAAAAGGCCGATCTTGAAGTTGTCAAAAAATCTACAACCTCTCCCTTCCACGAAAATGTTTGCCTGCAGATGTTCTTCAAAGTGTCTTTATGAAGATTTTATTACATCGGGCTCATTTTACACTTTTTTAGTTGTGTCTTTGTAATCTAAAATTCGTTTTTATACGGGGTTGAGAATCCTTCATCATAAAAAGGCGTTCTAACTGGAAATGTCCATCATATCACTCTCTAGCCAGATCTCTTCTGAGGAAAAATGATATTTTTTTGCATCATTTTATTTTTGAAAAATGATATAAAATGATCTAACCAAAAATATTTGTTCCATTATATTTTCTAATCATGGATTCTTCGCAGTTTCTATTGAAGCAAATTTAGTCTCTCGCTTGTTCTACCGATGTCCCTCCCTCCCCACTGGTTGATTCATGCAGCGAAAAGCAGCTTGCTATTGTCTGGCAGTCTGTCTATCACACAGATTGTCTAACAATGCAGGACGGCAGGTGCGCCAATTATCATGAATGAATTATTAGTAATATGTAAACGAGGCTTTGAAAATGCGAGTACGGTCAAAGCTCGACATTTTGGACTTAGATAATGAGGATTCTGGTTAATAGAGACCGCCGTTTTCTGAGATTAGCTCTAGGTTACATGTACAGTGTACATGTATATCTCATTTATTGCTGGTTACTTCAGACTTCTAGTAAATGCCTATGATTGAACATTGAACTCATTAATAACTGTCCTGATGTTTTTGAAATCTTGACTGCTTTGAGACATACTGTTGGCCTAACGAACTGCATATTATAGGCATGTTTTGTAATTCGAGTGTATAAAGCTTAAATCAAAACTTGCGATGTCTAATGTATAGGCCATAGGCTCTACCTAAGTTTTGATATACAAGAATCTTTGTATGACAGAGCTACTTTCTTCCGCCTTCCATTATTTGAAATATATCGATACTGCATGCAATCTAAAATTAACTTCATTGCTAAGAGCAGTAAAAGTAGTATGGTAGCAGTATAAATCGAAAAATTCGTATGTCTAGATCTATTTACGGTTTAGGTCTACCTATATTTCATTATAAAAAAACAAAATGATGTAAAATGATATCGTTTTATATCAATCTATAGAATTCGTAAAATGATGTCATTTTATATCATTTTAAAAATAAAATGATATCATTGCCGATCATAGCTGATCTCAAGTCTGATCATATCTGCATCTCCCAACCAGCAATTGGTTGGATCAATGATGTCAAGGCTTCACTTTGCTGATCAATCGTGTCATGAAAATGCTTATTCACTGTCTCATTATATTGACACAATCAATTTTCTTACTGATTTGAATAATTAATTGAAGTAGTCCTGATGAGGACTGATGGCGCTCTCCAATTTGTTGGTCTACAAATGCAATGCTGTTGTAACCATTGGATTAACCAACTCTTAAAAGAACTCAATTTAGCTTTCTTATGGGAACGAATTAAAATTGATCAGCTTTGGCCTAGTAACTGGTAAAAGTGAAAGTCTTAGGACTTGCAACTCTAATAGCACTCATTTCTACTGTTAATGAACTACTGATTCCAAGCAATGCTGCATACATGTGCAATGCAAGTGCCCAATATTCTGTATCGACTACTGATGCTAGTAGTGGAAATACAAAAGGACAATGGTCACCAATAGTTAAAGAAATTATAAATGGATATTATAAAAGAGCAGGAAACCGATGGACAAAATGGAAAAGTGGATATTGGAAGTAAACAATAGAACTACCATGATGCAACCGCACCGATTACACCGATGTGATACATATCAGAATCTGAAATAAATCATCAATTTTCTGTGTTCATACATTAGAACATTTATTCTCTTAAGCGTAATCCTGAGAAAGTCCATGCAATCTTGCCAACTGCTCAATGACGTGAGCATTATTACCTCTGTTTTATTATTTTCATTAATCGAATAAAATTTGCGGATTTTGCTCTACATTCTGTATTGTTTTCACTTGATAATATTCAGTAGCGAGCGTAGCATTCAACTTACTAACAGAGTTCGAGTTTTGTGATAGCAACAGTTTGTCGGTATCTTATCAGCCCTGTCACAAAGGAAGGTTCAATTCATTCCGTTCTGTGCGTCTAGCCCGCATCGGATTTTCAGCTATCATATCGCAAGGATTGTTACATCATTTTCTTAACGCAGGTATCAAATTACTGACACACATTAGGGAGTCGAATTCTTTTATCAACGACCATGCCAGCCGCTATTTTGTGTTTAGGAATTTATGTATTATCTCTGCAGCTTCAACAGCGTGAAACAAGTAAAAGTGGTGAAGAGGATGATGACACATAAGTGTTGGTTGTTAACACGTTCAGAGAAAGCTTGATTAAACAAATTGTTCGCTCCTTTTGTCATTCTCTGGAAAGTCAATAGACGGGCATGAAACCCATTTCTACTTGTTATTTCTAGCATTGTGTATGAAATAAGTCGTCTCAGAATTGAGAACAGTAAATTAACCATTGATGCTAAAAAATCTAGACAGTGAATTCTCCAATGATTTGCCATTGTTTTATAGGAGCGCATTTTTATGACGTTTATTTTTTCCAAATCATATCTTTGAAAACATGATGTCGATTACATATCTTGAACAGGAAGAACAGCGCATAGTAAGGTTGCACGGGCATCGATATATTTCGCCGGATCTCTACAATGGATGCACTCCGGAATGAAAACTGCACATTTGACACGAGATACAGAATATTGTTAACGATCGTCAGACGAAGTGGCGCCTAGCATGACGTCATAATGGCATGAACAGAAGAAAGTAAGTAAACAATAAAAGTCAAAGGACGGAATGAAATTACCAAGGTAAAATAAGATTTAATACTGTCTCCTTCTGAACACAGAGGTCTGGCTTCATCCTGTGTATGTATAAGGCCTCGAGCACCCATTAGCACCCATTAGTACCCATGTACAGCGCTGTTCTTCCTGTTCAAGTCATGATAGATGACTGGAAAATGACCATGTTAGATACGTGGAATTTCCGCCTCTACGTATGTTTTTTCATACTCATCAATCTGCCAATTTCTCAACCAATAATTCAACACCAAATCAGTAACAGTGAACAAGTGGGGCCACAATAAACCCAACTTTGTGAACATCGGACTTGTGTCTTTGCCTAACAGTGTCCAGGAAATAAGTTTCAAATTTACTTTGAAGTTTACTACCGACTTTTGATGTTGATAGGCAATGATTTTACAGGCGTTAATGTTCAGAAGTAGAAGTTTTGATCATTAATCACTCATTAAAAAGGATCATTTGAAAGCCTCATCCCTATTTCATGATGTAAAATTGCGTAGATTTTGCGGCCTCAACAAGTCTTCAAATAACGAGTTAAAAGAAAAGTGTATTGCACTTATTCACTTGAAATGGAGATAATCAACTATGAGTCATCACTCTGGGAAAACTTTCACGATTGCTTCATACCTGATGCGGATTGTTTTAATGAACTCATGCACTAAACAGCGTTCGTGTTTTGTGGTTCCTCATTAATCCGTAGATAATCATAAAGCTTATTCTCCCATATTTGTACGTGTAGAAAGCAAGAATATGAATATATTGCAGAAAGCAGGACATGACTTTATATAGAAATTAGACTACTGAAAGTTTGACCCAACTGATGTAGCTATTACACAGAAATTAATACTCTTATAACTGATGCATCGATTTTAATAACAGCTTTAACAACTGTTAGTCAGCATAATAGATGTCATCAAGTTAGCAGATAGTCATGAAGATCATTGAAAAATCTTAATAATGTATAGTCTAATGTCTTCTTCATGTATAGTTGTACATTTTTACATTTATAATGAGGCGGTTTTGTTTGCTTATGGAATTATATACGTGAAGGAATGTATGTTCAAGCAGCTTAATATAAATTTCCTCAATCTTTAATTGCTGTGTTTCAATATGTTAAGCAGTTCTTTTCTATCCCATTATATTGAGATAATGCCAAGCCCCAGAAAGGAAAAAATATGTTATGAAATTGTAGCATTATTCAATGATTAAATATTATCTTCAGTCGAAATGGATGTTCATCTGGGCCTACATCAATAACCATGTGGTCGCTCGATAATGTCGTAAAATAAATACTTGCTAAGACTGTAAAATATGCTAATTGCTTTAGGCTGCTAACATTTGAGTTTAATGGATGCAAAATCAAATCATGAAAAATATTTATTGATCTAGTTATCATTTCTGTTTACAACTCAGTCGGAAAGCGAAGTGATTCTTTGTATGCTTTTATCATCATTGAAACCAGACCTGTACATACTTACAGGCTAGTCACGACCAGAAATTTGTAAACTGCTAGAATTAGGTAGTTAATGCGTGTGCAAATTCTAGTTGCAACTACCAAATTTGTAGCTGAGTCTGATTGACTAAGTTGGCATGTGTTAGGACAGCTCAGTTGGTTGAAGGCTATGTTTCGGCATAGAGACTCAAAAGGTCTATGGTTCGATTTTGGCCGCCTCAGAGGATGCCACCGCCACCATTGAAGGCCACAGACCAGTTGCGAGTGTGAGAAGGCTTCCCTTCCTTGCGCTTTGTGTAGGCGAGGGATGAGGAGAAAATGTTGATGTTATTTGAATGATTTGCACTGATGCCACAAATTTCACTTACAGAATTCGCAGAGACCAGTATCGGATCCATCTCCATGTTACGATTGCTCTCGCCTCACTCAGGAACTATCAGAAAGTCAAGAACGGTGTGCATGGTTATCTGAGAAGGTTGAATCATCGGAGAACCAGTGCACCGAATTAACAGAGGAACGTGATGAGTTGATTCGGCGATCTGACAGACTCCTGGCAGAAATAGAAGATACAAAGGAGCAACTAGCGGCAGCGGGTAGGAGGACAGGGCAACTGCTATCCGAATGTGAAGCCTTGAGAATGACTCAAGCGGCCATGGAATCGAAACGTGAAGGCGACACATCTCCTACTCAGGTGAGAGCGGGTGTCACTGTTAACATTAGCGACTGATGTTTCAATTTCATTGCCTACAGTAGGGATGGTCAAGCTAGATCAGACAATAGACCACTTTGATCAAACAAATGTGATCATTTCTCTCTTTGTGTTCTTCGAATGTAAGGAAGTGGTCATTAATTCAGAACATCCTTCAACAAAGAAATGAAAAAGTTATTGGTTTCATTATTGGATCGAGTTGTGTGGAAAGTAAGATTTTGCCATCTTTGATTAATGATGGCGATATATTTTCATATCTAAGAAGCAATATTCATAAAAATTCAAACATCTGAACTGCTACTATATGTTACCATAAAAATGTTAAGTACTGAAAATATAAGTTTGCAACATCAGGACTAATCGAAGTTACTTAATATTTTTATAGAGACAGATGGTAGCAACAAGTGTTGGAATTTTAATGACTATCGCCTCTTTAGATATGAAATCATTTTGTTATCCATAATCAAGGGCGGCAAAATCAAATTTTCCACACAATTCGATTCTAATAATGAAACCAACAACTTTTTCATTTCTTTGTTGAAGGATGATCTGAATTAATGACCACTTCCGTACATTCGAAGAACACAAAGAGAGAAATGATCATATTTGTTTGATCAAAGTGGTCTATTGTCTCATCTAGCTTGTACGTATAACGACTTCAGTTCAGCTTCGATTGAGGAATTTAAATATGCTCCGAGATAAAAGTCCATTTCTCATTAGCTTTTTAACAAACATGGCATCTTTATCTTCAACGATATCAGAAATAAGTGTTTTAAAATGTTTAACAATTTATCTGTTAAGTAAAAAATATAAGATGAGTATAAGCGACTTATGTTGTTTACAACTTATCTGGGTCAACTCGACACTTTGATATAAATGTGCAAAACACATGTCTAGACACCATCGATATTGACAGCTTGAAAATGACTTCGTTAGTGCCAAAAGATGTAGACAACTTTTCAACAATCAGCAGAAAATGGTGCAATAAATTTGGGACATCATAATTCCTCTAAAAAGACACCGATTTCGACGAGCAATGCATCAAAGTAATGATCAGGGAAAACCCTTTCACCTTGTGTCTGATTCATTATCATATTCACACGTTTTCACCTTGAAAATTTGAGATTCCTTAAAGAGGTGATTTTCACATTTTGGTTGATGTCCATTTGAAACAATAGACAATGGGAAAAAATATTGAAAATCTGAAAATATGTCTCGAATGGTGTATAGGTTATCAATGTGAAATGAGATTGAGGGGCAGGAGAATCTGTTGAAGTTTGACATAATTTAGGTGGTCCGTTTTTATGATCAACTCTGATACTGCTATGCTGACAGTTTGATCATTCGTGGTAAGTATTTACGTCTGAGCACTTACAAAAATATAAAAATGTCCGATTTTTTTGGAAATTTTGAATATAATCATTTTTTTGGATATTTATTTACTTTATATATTTTTGACCTCTTTTATCTTCGATGGTGATGGAAACAAGGAATGAAGAAACCATGTTACACTTAGGATTGCACTCATCACTTTTCAACGTAGCAAAGTGCGTCAAGCTAACAAAATTTTAAAAAAACAAGCTAACGACTAGTTAATTTTCTATAGGGTGCAAAATATGATTTAAAAGAACATTATTATATCCTAAAATGTCCAAAAAATTTTAAAAATACTTACTAGTATGACAAACAACGGTTCTCCTCTCCTCATGTGGAATGAATTGTCGAGTAAGTCGTTCTGTTCAAATTATGTTTATCACTTATATATTGAAAAGATCTTATTTAACAGTCTGTCCATTCAGATGATAAGAGGACAGGTCTGTTTCCAATCAAAATATCAGATCTAGCTAACACAGCGGGATTACGCTATCTAAAATCTACCAGGTGTGTAAGAGAATTAATATTAGTTCCTTAAGCTAAAACGTGAAATAAAATTCTACAAAATCTGACTTTTATTATTGAAGATTATTTGACTATTTTAAAAGGATGTCATCAACAGGAACTTGGTCAGGACGATCGGGTCTCGACTGCTAAATCCTGGACGCTCAAACCCGACCAAGCGCGGTCCTGTACATTTAAGATGCACAGCCTCAAAAGTTAAATTTATACTCGTAGTAGAGAAAAATTAGCATCTATCAAAAAAAGAGTCGCTATTGACTGAAATGTATCTCAGGCATTGTAATAGTTGGTCACTCAATTATATTGCCTGGTGATGTTTGGATCAATTTCGTCAGCTAAACTTGCCAATTGAACGGAAATTCCAAATTAGGATTTCATTGCGATTGATTTGAAGCTTCCTGTGAAATTATAGTTGCCATCACAGCCCATCAAAAATGGAACAATATCGGGAATTTGTTTACATTTACTTCAAAATGCGCAGCCTTTGTCACTCAAAGCGCGTCACTTTTCAATTATCACTGATAATTGAAGTCTATGAAATGGCAACCGGATGATTCTGAATATCCTCAGTCGTCAGGGTATGTTCTTTCCAAACGACCGAGTTTCTTCTACGGCAAAGTCTCAGAGATTACGTCATATAGTCTCAAGTGTTGTCTATCCAAGAAAAGATCGCTGCATTTCATGTCCCGTGAAAAATAAAGTGGATTTTCGCTGTCACACTGTTCTGTTCATTTTCATGTTAGAAGGGGACAATGGACATTCAATAGCCTTCATAAGATTGCCGGAGGTTGGTAGACTCTTTGTCTTGATTAAAGACAGATGACGTCGCTTATATGCACTCTTAAAACCTTGCGCAACTCACTGGGCCAGCAGTTGTTGATGAAGAATCAATCAAGGCGACCGCGTGGTTGAAGTGTGATAAATTAGAAACCCACAGCACAGCACAACTATCTTTACGTTCAATTTTTGACGAATTCATTTTATTTAATGAACGGTGCTGAATTAGTTAATGCTGTCCGCCTGGTTTGTGACTGTTAGGTGTCGAAACATTGTAAGGCGAACTCCTATTGATGATAGACTTTTCGCAGTATTATGTGCTATGTCCTTTAACAAGTGTTGGTAGAAATATGGTCTTTCTTTTTCAACTATATTAAAGTGCTGAGGATTAAGCAAAAAAGAGAAATTGAAGTTAAAGAAGTCAAGTGAAGAAGTCAACTAGTTGTGTGAAACCAATGAGGACAACTGGTTTCAAATGTATCAGAAGTATTATTTTCCTTATACCTATAGTACATTCTGCAGTGTGTAGCAATATTTCCATTATATTTCATATATTACAGTAATAGTCGAGTAATTGCCATTCAATTTTTGCTCCCACTTTCCTAGTACGTATGTACATAGCTGATAATAAAAAACGGGCCATATATATTGTGTCAAACTTAAATAGATTTTCCAACCTTTCAGTTATGTCGTTCCTTAACGCGCCATACACCATTCCAAAACTTATGTTCTCATCTTTGAAATGAGCTATAATACACCAGCACCTGCAACTATGTTGGCTAGACAAAATGTCAAAGCAATAGGGAATGAAAATGTAATGATCGCTCCCTTTTTAAAATTCGCAGTTTTAAAAAAGGATGCATTATGGGCATGATGTTGAATCAGACAGAAACAGAGAAAGGTTTTCTCTGAGCATTTTTGGTGAATTGCTCGTTGAAATTGGTGAGCCTTCAGAGAAGCTGTGATTTCCCGAATTCATGGTGTCATTGTTCCATTTATCCATCTGCTTCATATTGTTTTATTAACGTCAATTTACATTATTGTTTTTTGTTTCTACAGTTAAGAAATGCAAGCCAACACCCCAAAAGGATAAAATCAATAGATGAGACAGTTCGATTGAAATCTCCGAGTACAAGCGCCTCTGGCTTCTTAAGTACAGCAGATTCTATTGCATAGAAATTATTTTAGCCATTCCTGAATAATGCGATCTGGAGAAAGTAAAATGCCACTGGCTAGACTGAGGAATTATTAATTTCTTAACTCCGATATTTCGTCTTTCTTCAACCGGGATGAGATACTCTATTGCAGATAATAAATAACTCATGTGCAGACAAATCGTCATCTTACCTACGGACACATGTATACTACACAATAAGTGAAATAATTCAAATTTTGTTATCAGAACTCGCACTAAAAAATTCAAACTTAGAAAACTGAATTGCTAATTCAAGTGTGTGCTCTATGCTTAAATCATTGGTAAGTGGTTGTAGATAGAAAGCCAGACACTGACTAAAGAAGTCATTAAGATAGGCTATTCGAGACCCCGGAAGGAAAAAGGCCAAGAAATGTGACCAAGATTTAGATGATATCGGGAACTACAAACGTTTCTGACTTATTAGCTGTCATCAGTTCAGCAAACCCTTTTCTAGATAACCAACTCATCAGCTACAGACATCTTCTATTGATGAAATAATTAACAGCAGTGATATTCGATGGGAAAATCGTTTCAAAAGTTACTGTTTGTATAAAAGCGTTTCTTGCTTAAACGGTTTCGATTGAAAAGGTTTCGGATTTTGCGATTTTCAAATTTCCGATCTTCCTTAGGAGATAATAACAAGAGAAGTAATCAGATCAATCAATAATAGCTAAAGTCAGATAAATTCAAAAGCATTTTGATTCTCACAATAAAAAGAGAGTTATATAGAAAGTTGCAAAGTTAGTAGGGAGCGTGTGCATTGAAATCTGAGATTTTCGATCATAAATCGAAGACCGTTGCAAAACCTGTTGCATATTAAGCCCAAGCGGCCAATTTTAGTGGTAATTGATAACATAAAATTGACATTAATTAATAGACCTAATTCGCTGAAATAATTAGTAGAAAATGGATATTACAAAATAACATTAAGACGATGGAAGAATGGAAGTGTAGGCCTATACCGAGCAAATGGACCTCAAACATGGCAAGTCGAAGCTTAAATTGCACTACAATGACTCTCCTACTACTATCGCAAAGTGAATTTTCATGCGCTTTTTTTAGATTTCCATAGAAGCAATTTTTTGTCTTATGACTTTTCTTTTCTAGCTTGATTGTTATTTCAATATGTTACAATAAATAGATTTCATTATGGAAAAAATAACTCTACTATCACAACATGAAATATGACGGAACTATGGCCACATTATACGACTAATACTATAATTTGTTTATCCATTTCTCCACCCACCCGAAGCCACAG
Source organism: Prostheceraeus crozeri (assembly GCA_907163375.1). Lineage (NCBI taxonomy): Eukaryota > Metazoa > Platyhelminthes > Polycladida > Euryleptidae > Prostheceraeus > Prostheceraeus crozeri. Next base: position 127,156 of record CAJQUW010007250.1, read on the forward strand.
AGTTTTCACAGGGTTAAAGTTAATAACTTTTAGTGACAATGGTGGCAGCTTCCGAGGCGGGTAGACTCCAACCTGGAACTTCTGCACCACCTCCTACCTACAGCATAAAAGAAAAACAATGCCTCTTAATTTGAATCTAGATGGTATCACAGATTGCATGTAAGTCATCAGATGTAGCATTCGCTTTATCAGTAGGCGATAATATATACTCGTAGGTATGAAATAGGGCACAAAAGAAAACGTTAAACGAAATCTTGAGAAATGTGCAATTTTTAGTGAATTATTCCGCAACAGAATAATGGAGGCTTTATGTATGGTCTCATGCATTCAAAATTTGCAGAATTTTGATTTCTCACAGTAATTCTTCCTCTATACGTAAATATTTTATCTCTTCATACATCTTCTTTCCTCTGTTCACGACCGCACCCAGCGAGGAAATGATAAGTAGTGCAGCACATGCGACTATGAACAACATTCAATGCAGATACAGACAATTCACGCTTGCCAGAGACACACAAGCTGTCTCTTTCGGTACGATCCCCAGAGCATGTTCCTTAAGTGACTGTTGAAGGGTCGTATTGGCAAGTCTCTGACTGCCATCTCTGAGCATGTTCTTGCTTGAGCTTGTGATCGCTCAGACGTCCTTTCTAGGTTTGAAATTGTCAGTCGTTGCCGTTTTGAGCGCCTAATGCGCATTTTAGGAGCTCTGTATGTTAAAAGTGTGGTCTCCGTGGCACAGTGGTTAAGTGCTTAGCCTAGCGATCTTTTGGTCCAGAGGTCGAGCCCCGAAGGTGTCATTGGAAGTCGGCAGGAAGGGCATCCGGACTAAAAGTACTACAACGCTCCATAAGTCTGACTATGTCAGCGCCGTCCAAGCCCCATGTATGGGGAGTAGTGACGTAAAAGCTTCATTTTTTCATTTGTATGTTAAACGTGACAAGCCTATTCTTTGTAAACAGAAGAGTCACGTGATCGACCTTCAGTTTCCGTGTAATTCTGTCGTATCGCGGTCTGGCAATAGCTTGTGTGTCTCTGTCAAGCGTGTATTGTCTGTGTCTCTGCGTTGAATGTTGTTCATTGTCGCATGTGCTGCAGTAATTCATTACTTCCTCGCTGAGTGCGCTCGTGAACAGACCAGCCGAAACATGTCAGGTTTCTAGTGTTTTATCCTTTTTTCTTTACTTCAAAATTCATATCGTGATCCTCTGTGCTCTTTTTCTTTTCAAAATAATCAATCGGCAAAACTGCCTCTCCTTCATCAATAGAGAAACAAATACACGAACCAAATATGATATTTCTCTGAAGATAACGGAAAATTTCGGTTAAAGTTCGACAGAAAACAGAAAGTTTGATAAATCTTCGTATTCCCAAGAAATATGTGTGACTTTATAATTTTCGGAATTCCTTTTAGATATTAAAGTACACATTTGAAATGGAATATTTATGAATTCATGGACCGAAATAATTACCTTCATGAATCATGAGTCCATTCTGTAATCAACAACTTTCCCTCAGAAAAGAAGTGAACTTATTGAAATAGAAGATTTAACGCTCCATAAATTAATACCTTCATTCAATGATAGAAGACATTGTAAAGCACCCTCCCTCCTCATCATTGACGGAGTATTTTGTCACAAACAAATAATTATTACCTTGACCATTCACTTCAAAGAAACTTGTGACCAGCAATTTAGACATTTCCTAAAATTTATTCCTGCAAATTAATCTTCTTTTCATGATGACGCAAGATATTATTGTTCAGGTCGGAATAACGGTCAGATGTGAAATCAGATTACTAAGTCGAATCAACTCTATCAGAGTTTCAGCATTTGAAACATCAACTGTAAGTTGTAATCGGAATTTATCAGACATGTTAGCAACAACAAACCTCAGAGAAGAGAACGTTTTTCTGTGACAGATGTGTTCTGTCTGATAACAACAATTAGATTGTATGTGATCCGTACTTGTGAACAATATTTAGGTATCTAATCTCTATGCCCAGATGATAACACTCAAAATTCATAATTCTACGAGATAAAGTTTGAATGCTAAAGCATGCGTGGTATATCGATTCAAATATCGGTAAATGAGTGTGAAATAACTACCTGTCACAATTAAATTATTACATTGATTAGGCAACGTTATGTCGAGGGTTTGCTGCTTTATATGAAGATCAATGTATTATTATTCATATGGTGAAAAATTAGGCACATATTATCAGTACATGGCTGTTTTCCTCGAATATATTATTGAGTGAATATTTCAAGGCATCAACGCCCTACTGCTTTTCAAAATATCTGCAGACGATGTTGTTTCGCCATCATAAGTGGACAGGCAGTTGCTCTAGCAATCCCAACAATCTTGATCTTAAAGAACAGTAGTTTATTGTTTATTTAAACAGCTTTTAAAAGTGTTCTTTTGAATAAATTCATCATAATTCCATTATACATTTTAAGCCTACCCTGAACTTGTTCAGTTTCTTAAATATTGCTTCGATTACAATAAAGTCAGTGGACGTAGGTACACCAAATCTGACATACTCAACTATAATATGCAGTCGAAGCTCGTTAATTCGGACACGGATAAGTAAGACGGTGGTGGCATTTTTTGCATATTTAGCATATATAAGTCCTGTTTAATTCAGACTTTCGATAATTAAGACATTGACAGCCTGCATTTATGGTCTTAATTACCGATCTTTGACTGTAATTCAAAAGACGTAATTGATCATCACTCACTGTCACTCACTCCTCGTTTAGCGTCCTTGAGTTCCTTGACCGAGTTGGACGGTTGATGCCCCATCTGCAGCTGTTTCGGTCTAATGCAAGATCTTCCTTGATTTCGAGCTTCTTGATGTCTTCTTTGATGCCGCTCCTCCATGACTTCTTCGGTCTTCCTGCTTGTCGGCGACCGCCTACTTCCATCTCTTCAACTTCTTTTACGATATTGTCCGCTCTCTTCACATGTCTAAACCAACGGAGTCTACTTTTACGGATAATCACCTCTAGGTTCCTCAGACCACACCGTTTTAAGACTTCATCATTTGGGATCCTGTCTCTCCATCTTACACCTGTTATGGAGCAAAGCATCGTTAGGTCACATGTTCTCAAGGTGTTCATCAATTTGTTTGTCAGAGGCCATATTTCCTAACCATGTAGGAGAACAGATCTTAAGCATTACTGGTGGACTTGTCCTCGGCATTTCAATGTGATTCCTCTGTTCGTTATGAGATTGGCAAGTTCCCTCCACTTTTACCACGAAATGCGAGATCTGACGGCTCTGTCAAAACCAGCATGTCTCCAAGATAGCAGAACTGCCAGTACACCATGTTGATTCTTGCTGAAAAATTACAGGTGATCAGGATAAAAGATGGGGCCATAGCCTCGTTGGTCTTCCCATCGCGCACGCCTATATTGGTTGCTTTTGCGAAAATTGTTTAATTCCATCATGCTAATCAAATATGAACTTGTAAGTAAGATAATTCATTTATTTAGTGCGATTTTCCGCAATTGGTCAGGTAGTGGACAAATGTACGGCGCATGTAACGGTGTTAGAATAATATCTTTGATGGTTTAATTTTAGCAGATTGACCTTTTAGTCAGTCATTTATCGATCTACCCGTTGTTAGATAGATAAGGTAAGATAGTAATGTCAACATGTCCGACAAGAGATTGAAAGAACAGGATATTGTGAAAGAATTCTATGTAAAATTTTTGTTTTCGATAATCATGATCTAACAGGATTTCCAATATGTAATTGCCAATGCTGTAATTATAACCACCGAATATTTTATCAGTGACATTGCTCGATTAAGCCTTTATGTATTTTGTTGTTCTTCGGGATTTGTTTCTCTTTAAAATTTGCCAAATTAATTCAAACTGTCAATTTTTTCTCTAATCGTCTTCTTGTCATCATTCCGGGTCAGCCCATTTGCATGCACGAAGATAATCTTGTGATGGACTTCTTATTCGACAATGTTATTCATCATTACTCTAGCCAAGGGTAATAAAAAGTATACTTGTACTATTTTCCATTCTAGCCGATTGATTGCTCACTTCTCGATTGTTGCAATTAATTGTAGTCAATGAATGTTCATATATGCAATTCGCAATTGATTCTTCTATGTTCCAGACGGATCAAATACATGCATGTTCAGTGTGTTGCTTCAACATTGCTTGAATTAATTACGATGAGAAAATGCCGCCTTTCTTGAGATTTCAAGATTTTTTGAATGAATTCATGAGATGAACAGCTTGTCAGTAAATGTTGCCAATAAATTTTTGAACTAGTATAGAACATTGTAAATAAAATGCCTGTTTTACAAACAGGATAATTTAAACAAGCGGGATATGTGAATAAGAATGACCTCAACTAGCTCAAAAAATGATGATTAATTACTGGTAAAATGTGTAGCAGCTAAATTATAGCCTATGATTTAAAAACATTTGAGTCACTTCTATCTTTAAAGCTCTAAATCAACCAATTTTAAATCTTGCACAATCCACTTGGTCAGCGTCTGTCCGTACGGGAGGTTCTTCACAGTCATGTTTCAAAAAGAAAAACGGTCTCTCCCTTTGTTTCGACACGTAGTGTTTATTTGATAAAGACAACAAAATCCCGACGCGTTTCGTCCTGTGGACAGTGTCAAGGATATCAAATAAACACTACGTGTCGAAACAAAGGGAGAGACCGTTTTTCTTTTTGAAACATGACAATCCGCTTGAACTTTAAATACCTTCCCTATTGCATGAACTTTCCTTTTATTGTCCATCGATCGTGAATCGAAATGATTACGTTGCTTAAAATAGGCAATCACTCTGAATTGTAAATAATCACAATAATTGATTTTCGAAATTCTCAATTGCAATTTATCGATTGTAACAATGATTATTTAGTTTTTAGCTATCAAATAATTTTCTGATTCGGTTCGTTAATGAACCGCGGAGGTATTATGTGAAATAGTTTGATTATTGGCATCAGCATACTTCATATAAACAATTCTTTGGTGATTACGCTGATTATCCAACTTCTATTTTCAGCTGTCACAACTCGGTCACATGCAGACCATCTCCGCCTGGAATTGTCCAAGCTGCAACTGCAAGAATCCTCCTTTCACTCCAATGTGTCACAAATGTCATCGAGGACAGCGTCCGCCTCCCTTCAATCCGTATGTTCTGGACCGAAGTTGAAGGACTTCCTTTGTTTTGCCTGCCCGTACACAGCTGATCCAGCGACTTCTTGTCATATCCAAGGACTCGGACATGAATTTGATGTCACAATGTTATGGTCCTTTCCTAGTAGAAATTGCGTTTTTTCATTTTAGCATTTAAATCAATGTACAGAATTGTGTGCGCAGGGTGTCAAATTCTTGCTGATATCAATACCTGCAAAATATTTTCTTACCCTTTTCAGAAGAGAATTCTTTCGACATGAGCGAACGAAACGTTGGCTATCTTCTTGTGATAAATACATGACTTGTACTACATAGAAGTGGATGATGGCCCGACCAGATAGATGCTATACTTGCATTACACGCCTCCTCTGCGTTGTAAACATGTCCACGGATAACATGTAGTAGTCGCAGACGTCCAACTATGTTCATCATAATTGATTGTAACTCACAATAGAGATGAACAGGGCCAGAGCTTGCGACCTCGGAGTCAGTCACTTAATTTTCTTAAAAGCGTCGCTCAATTAGCATAATATTGATACCAGGTTGTAAAAATAGAGTATGTTGGTTGTCGGAATGTTCGTTGCCTTTATTTGCAGTAAACAATATCCTAGTCAATTTTGTAGATTGATTTCTGGGTTTACAATGATAAAGTAGCTACCTGAAGCTGAAAAGGTCGAGGTCAAAGGATTTCTGATCAAGGTTGAGGTTTGATCCATTCATGAATTAATTTTTAATCACATTCTTATTACAATGATGATTTCATCAAATTATGTGATGTTATAAAATATTCTCTACATTTTCGAATTAAAGCAATTTTATTGGTGCAATCTTGAATCTAAAATCCATTTCAGAGACAAATAAGGAAGAAAAAATAAATCAGCGTCTGAGAGTTAAACTGTGTGGTTAATTCTTAAGATTACAACTTGTGCAAAACTCATGCGATCTTGTCTGTCCCTTAACAGTATCCTCATTGCCAAAGACGTGTTAGATAAAGTGAATATAAAGAGTGAAACCTTTCGAATGATCGCTGGATATTTCTGATGATAGCAGATTATTTCCTGTAATTCATCGACATGTCAGTTGTGGAGAATGAGAATTCCATTTAAAGAAATTTCATGGATCTCTTCAAGACCAGGCCGGTTGTGGGTCTTATATTTACACTAAGTTTCAAAAGGGCAAATACAGTGATGGATGTATCAAATGTTTACAGGTATTGGTTCTGTACTTATTTATGTGTGTAAGATATCTTTCAGGTACTTCTTTACAGCCCTGAGATTTTTTCGGCGTTTCTGCAGTATCACATTCAAACTTCGTTTTATGACTTGAAAACCTCATTTTGAAGGACCTTTGCAGTAAATGGCTAGGTACTTGAAGGCACTCACTTTTCAAGATTCCTTTACAAATTCTTGTAAAGACCTTGATCTCGATTACAACCAATTCGATACCAAGGCTGAAACTCTGGGACCAGATTTAATAGTGACACGGATCACCACTACGAGTTCCATGTTACCGCTCTGCCGTCACTGCGAGTTGCTGCAGGGAACGAGGCCGGAAATGATACTTTCACAGAATGATGCACATCTTCTACCGACTACGAATCTGAGCGTATTCCAAGTCCTGCCCGATTCCTCTTCACGTCAGACAGGATCAAAGTGTAAATCCAATTGCAAGTAGATTCAGGCTGACGACAAAATGACATTTCCTGTGTTTTCTCTGATTAAATGAGAGTTAATATCTTTGGAACCATAATTGTTGGCATTGGGTGCCTGCATGTTAATGACTTTACGCTAAACGCACTTGTACTAAGTAAGTGTCTACCATCGATATACGCAACAGTTTGATAAAATGTCATTAAGCGACATTTAGCGACATTATTGTATACATCTACATCACCGATCAGAAGTTGTTGTTATCATGAGAACAACACATGTACATGATTATCTCAAGACATTCCATGTCAAACATTGTGGCCCTCAACCTAGTACTTCTCATTTAATCAGAAGAAGCACATTAAAAGTCATTTTTACCGGAAATAATCTGTTTCTCATTAGATTAACATACGTTTTCATTGACCCTGTCTAACAAGATGAGGAACCGGGTAGAGCTTGACACGCGGATATTCGTTGTAGCCCTATGGTGTGTTCATCATTCTGTGAAAGCCTCATTTTCGGCCTTTTCCTTGAAGAAACTTGTTCTGGTGGCCGGATTATTAGATAATCCAATCACAGTGCGCTCGTCGCCAGACCAGTATCACCAAAGTACTTGATAATATATGGAAGGAAGAAGTATGTAGAACCATGAAGCGATTTGCTGTTCTGTCATGTTGATACAAACTCTTATTATGAAGACAGCGATATTCCGAGGTCCACACCCATTGACAACCTGCACATGCGAATGACTGAAAATATCGATAGAGCTGAGTAATATTTTAGTAGAAGCGTCAAGTATTAGAGAACTTTCAGAAAAAGCTCATTGTATCTTATAATAATTGATTCTGTAGATGTAAAAAGTCGTGATGACAAAATTGTCATTTATTTTTTAAAATTGACGGAATTTGTCTTTGATTTTTTCAGTGTTCTTTTCCTTTACGAGTGATTAGCCATTTTGATCGTAGTATGAAAGAAAGCGATGAATAATGGAACTTGCTCTCTGATGTTATTAACAAATGTGTGTTATCGTTTTGCATGCAGTTTTCTTGTACATAGTCTGTTTATAATGAAATGCTACCAAAGTGAATGATCATCCATAAGGAGACACTTGCAACTGTTGAAGTCACAATCCGATCTCATTTCTCATAATCACAGAGCTTTTATTCGTTTTCTCTGTGTTTCTCGGTTACATTGACGGTACTGTTTAACGGCATGTGCTGGTTATGATTTTCATTTTGGATAATAAATGTGTTTTGTTTTTAACGATAGTTTTCATTTGTCAACTAAAAATCATGTAGATCATGAACCCTTTGAACTGAAGTTTCAACTACCAAGCATTTTCTAATTTCAAAGTTGAATTTTCTGTCATTGAATATTCCTCAAAGAATTTTAGTCTATTCATAACAGATAAAAATGTAGTCCCAATAAGCCAATTAAATGATGGGTCCCTAAGTTTGTACATCCACTTCAAGATCGCCTCACACGTGGGCGAAATAATATTGAGTCTGAGAATTGTCAAGCAGAAAGGTCCAGCATGGCTAAGGCCCCAAAGACCGATAAGAAACACAAGCGTAAGGAGAGCTATGCCATCTACATCTACAAAGTGCTCCGACAGGTGCACCCCGACACTGCTATCTCCAGCAAGGCCATGTCAATCATGAACAGCTTCGTGAACGACATCTTCGAGCGAATTGCCAACGAGAGCAGCCGACTTGCTCACTACAACAAGAAGTCGACCGTCTCCAGTCGGGAAATTCAAACCGCTGTCTGCCTTTTGTTGCCTGGTGAACTGGCCAAGCACGCCGTCAGTGAAGGTACCAAGGCCGTCACCAAGTACACTCGCTCCAAGTAAATACCGTTGCTTCTGTGAACGCTCAGAAATGTCAAGCGAAAAACAGAAGTCAGGGAACGCGTGCAATACCGCATCCTAGGCCTACATGAGATTAGGCGACATTTATCTTCGTGCTGATGTGAACTCTGCATATGCGGGAAAAGTTCTGCTGCTGGGTGAACATTCTATTGCATTTTATACTGTTTGACGGTTCCAATTCACTTCGCAGCACAATGCATGCAACAATCATGGTAGGTTTCAAGGTTATAGGGTTTTGATCTAAGACTTCAAATCCGGCTTTGATAGACTTGAACTCCTGGATTTTTCATGAGCGTCCTTCAGGGCTGGCACCGGTTAGTTTTTTGTAACCGGTTAAATGAGGATTCCCGGTATTTATTTAGTTGTCATGGTTTTTCGACAATTTTCGTTCATTATCACAATTATTCATTCACAATTATCGACAATATTTAATTATACAAGATAAGTCTCATCAAACGTCGTAACCGATTTAACCGGTTAGCCGAAAGACTAACCAGTCAACTGATCCCAGCCCTGGCGTCCTTATTTTGATAACGCTACATGAAGTTTAAACATAATTTTTCACTGATATCACTTTCAATTGCAGTTAATGCCTATCCGAAATCATTCTTATATCAACAATTAGCGCAAAAATTTGCACATAAGCACAAATATGTCATTGAAATTTTATTTTTATCCCTCTAAAAAATATTTGTATTATTTCTTAACTGACGTATAGTACATAACTCACTACATCAGTATGAAGCCTAAACAAAATGTCGCTCAAGCCATGCACCGAATCTCTGACGTGCATTTACCATTGAATCGTGGAATGTGCTGCATTTTTTATGAAGGAAGGCAAAATGATATCCCGAAATTCCTCAGCATTTCTGAGATCTGACCTCCAGTGATTTTTATAATTTCAATTCTTATTCCAAAAATCGACCACATGCTTTATATTCATTTTACAAATAAGATTCAAGCTCATTTCACCTTTTGCGTGGAACTATTTCATCGGATATATATGAGCCTGCATAATGCTCGCACCTATTTCTTACATGCATTTATTTGCTTTAAACATTCTAATTTGATTGAATTCACAATATTTAAGTAAGGAACTCGATATCCTAATTTTGATTTCCAGTTGGCTTAAGTAAAGTTAATGCATCTTAAGGATCCAATTTTCTGGACAACATTTCAAGATTAAGACCACTGAGGCACTTGACCATGTAATTTCAAATATTGCCTTCACTTGTAAAACTTGCCTTCACTTTATCTGCATGTGCTGACTCTTATTTTTGTCACTGTAAATTTGATTTGTCCCCTTGATGCTGCATGCACCTGTGGAAGTAATAAAAACATAATATACATGTACATACAAAGGTCATTCAAAGATAAAACTAAAGAAGAATTAAGACAATTTTTTCATCTACATTTGGTCGTGCAGTGTGTGTATGGCAGTAGCCGAAGAATTGCACATTCATTTTTTCTTCACTACTTGCGATTTGTAGTTTACTTTTGAGTGAATCAAGCAGTTGACAGAATGCTGAAAGTGGCACGCAATGTACTCGCCAATCAGATAACTATGCGCAAAGAAACGAACTTAATTAGTGCTACGTCAGAGCCTGGATTCCTATCAAAATGATGACTCCGGCCAAAATGAAAATAAGTACGTGTATCAATTGATTTGTCTTAGGAACACAAATGGCGGTTTTCAATGTCATGCTCTTACAACTGTATTTTTTACATTATTTCAAACTCCTAATTTTCAAAGATTGTCCAGAAGGGTTGCATGGAGATATAGTTTTACGGTGAAAGAAGGTAAGCTATAAAATGAGAACTAGACAAAATCAGCCGTGATTTTGCCGAACTGGCCCAAAGCTATGCGAACCAACGTTTTCAAAATGACCATGAGCAAAATGTTCATGATCATGGGAGATGATGTCAAAAGATGGAACTCGTTTATTGTGCTGCTCATTGAATGCCATGTTGTAGCCTTGCGCAAATTATGCTGAAGTACCAACACGGTTGAAAGCTCGCCCTTTATGTTCATGTGGTAGATGTTCTGATGCAACGAAGAAGGAAGGAGCCTCACAAGAATTTACTGCTTCCAACAACATTCATAGTGCGAAACAAAACTAAAAGCGCTATAAAGGTTTATCACCGTTCGCTTCAACTTCTTGGTTGCCCTATTCCGAGGATAAGTGTTTGCTTACTTTATTTCTGCTGCAAACATAACAAATGTACTTTAACATGGAATTCTAGATAATAACTAGATAATATTATCTAGAATTCCATGACTTTACCTATTAGCAGATGGAGAGAGATGAAATGCTTTAGATTTACGATCAACCAGATTTTGACACTTTCGAATTTTCCTATATTTATGTCTTCATGAAATGTCTTAGAAATAGTATTGTGTTCAACGATGCCAAAAGCTTGTTTATTGATTGCGACTTCATAAAAAAAGAATGGAAAATGATAACTTGTCTGACAATGCATTTGAATGAGGTGATTTGCTATGTGCTATGTTAAACATCAAGCCTCAATATTTTAGTCATCTGTTTTTTAGCTGAATAGTGAATGGGCTCATTTTGTGTCATTATATTCATTCATTAAAAGAATAGATTTTCATACCTATCTATTCTTCTATTTCTAGGAGATTGTTGCAATCTTGAGCTCATGTATGAAATATTTTCGGTGTTTTATGTAGAATATAACGAAAACAATTATTGCAGCAAGTGCTGCTGCTCAGGAGGAGAATCCTTATAGCAATGGATTAGTGGCGAAAATTGTAGAATATGTTCTAAATAAGTAGATTATATATAGATTTAGTTCGTTGGTATAATGATGCCCTCTCTAATTGCAAATATACAAAAACGCGATGTCAGTTAATGATTGGACTAACTTAATTATATCAGGCTGTCAAGCACATCATTTTTTAATTTCTATTCATTTGCTTCATTCCTTTGTAAAATTCATTTTTTTAAATTTGACCCATTCGTCATTTTTAAGATAATTTTTTAAAATTTTGCATTTTTTGATAAAAGCTATTTTTAATTATCAAAAATTTTATCATCGTTAATATACTATATCCTTATTATCTGGGTCAGCCTTACTTTTTCGAATTTATTCCTGTTAAAGTAGTTCTAGACCAAGTTCCGCAATTGTTTATGGTCTGATTAATGTTTTTACAACAGACATATTTGAATTTTGAATGAATACATATTTGAATTTTGTGGTTGTGTTTTAATTAGAATCCTTGATTCTGACGGTGTTGACAATAAATGAGAACTTAATTTTCGGATAACTCTTTCAAGATCGACAAGTAGAACAAAAGATTATTGTGTGTCAAAGAGTTGTGGATGTTGTCACAGGAAGTTTTAATGAAGCGATTGGGAAGAGCGCCATGGTTAGTGTGAATGAAATGCTGCACAAATGGCAAAAAGAAGCTTGAAGTCTGCGAACGTTTAACGCTTCGACAGTTGTTGCGCGCAAAAATTTTACTAAAACGAAAAGTTACATTGGATAAATTCGTTAAAAGATAAGGAGAGCGTAGAAAGAATACACAGGATAATTGCTATTCAAAAGTGCATGTAGTTTTCTCGATATGGATGGAGCATGTGTTATGATTTCTAAGCAGCATCGCATAAAATAGTACCAAGTAGTGTCATATGAAATTGATAGTAGGGTTTAACTGCATTTGTCAGTTTGCGTATTCAGATTATATGATTGATATAACTGCCTTATAATTTGCGAGCAAGTACCTTCAAAGGTCAGAAATGCTGAAATACACGTACCTGTAGAGTAGAAATTTATGCGTGATGAGCACAGGACACAATAAAGACCTGCAATTCGAGCTGGTTGTTCAAGAATGTCTCGCAAAATACAATTGACAGGACGTAAACCAGAAAGTTTCGTTAAATGTTTTTATGATTAAGTAGCTCTGAAATTCTTTACTGATTCGGTATATGTTGATTGCATGATTGAAAGGTTTATAAAGTGTGTGTGGGCATACATAATGTAGTTTCATCAAACTTACAATGGTAATAGTCCTAGCGTATAGTTTTGAGCTTTTGAATGCATCATTTTTGTCATTTTTTAAAATTGATGCGCTTGACAGCCTGTTATGTGTACATGGTTAATCGTATTCCTAATTTTTCACCTCCACTGTTTCAGAATGATTTTCTAACTAAATGTTATATTAGCTGGTCGACTCCGTCGTCACTTGCAATTCCTAAAATGTTTACAAAAACATAGATACAGAATTTTTGCAGTGCAGATCAATCTATTGATGTCAATAACCAATAAATAGCAATGTATTTAAATTTTTTGCTACTTGCGACCCTTTGATAATGACAACACTTGGATCATCAGCTATTCATTAGTTTTACAAGGTTGCACAAGTATTATATTTCAATAATCTCATTTCTATGATTACTCATTACGAAACGTGATTAACTGTGTATTCTTCCGTTCCTTGATCTTCGCATTTTTTAAGCATGACTTGTTTTAATTAAATTGTTAATTTCCGATTATTTCAGCAGATTCGTTTTCGTCTCATTATTTATCATACATCAGTTTTCTCCAATTTAGTCAGATGTTAAATAGATATTTAAATTATTTTTTCAAAGAGTTCAGTGAAGAAGAAGTGATGCAGAAATTAAAAGTGAAATATTATTGTTCCTTTTAATCTTATAAATGATTTTTACAAAACTAGTGTGTAGCCCAAGCATTTTTATAGTCAAATAAAATGCACGACCATGATGAAGATCTTCATAGGCACCAATATATTTGTCCACTGCACTGAAAAAGCTTAATCAGTGTTACGATACGTGTATAAAGTTGTATATATGATATTGAAAATTGAATAGACCAATTTGCAATTTCTTAAATGCGTTAATGCTCGGTACGCGAAGGAATTTTCAGGATTTTGTTTGGCATCTTAAAGTTCCATTCATCCAACTATTTGCTTTGTTATTTACTGTAGCGCATAATTTGCTCGATTATCACAAAAGGAATATTTATTTTCAACTTGTTACCTTTATTGTCGCCTTTATATTTATGAAACGATTTCTCGAATTAATCACTTTTCATAGCCTTCATTGACACGAAAGGTTAATTTCTGGACACTTCAAAGTATTTAATAACTTATTGAAATGTTATAATGAGCAGGTTGTAAGATTGCGAAATAATCCATGTAAATAGAAACGAAGACATCGAAAATTGAAAGGACAATAACGGACAATGACATTGCTCATCCAGGAACTTTTCTTTGTTAGTAACACAATGATAGTGTATAAATCCTTACAGGACAATGGAAGATTTAGAAGCGGTCAAATAAGTTTCGCTATTTTTTCTATTGCCAAATGATGCATTACATCAATGTCACCATCAATTGCATCAATCTGCGATATTTTCGTCTCAATAACTTGTAACAAAGGTTAACTCCTCGTACACGGATGGGGCATCCTGTCTCAATTGATGACATAATAGGAGTCTATGTTCACCTGGACGTGCTGCATTCGTGCTAATTTTTGATTGAGCTAATAGCCTACATGTCTTGCTGTTAGTGTTCTGCAATACTCTCAGAGTCACTCGAGTATTAGCCAACTCTTCACGTAAGTTTTAAAAAAATCTGTGATTGATAAGTGTAGGCTAATTACTTTTTTGAGCCAGAGTAAAACCATAGATCGTAACTCTTCTTTAAAAAGGTCTTATAATAATAATACTCGTTTATTATAAGAATGAAAATCAGACAGTACAGAAGATAGTTTACAGCAACATGATCAAATTACGAGATGATACATCGATAAATTTCAAAGTTATTGATGCGTGTATACTAGTACGGTCGAAATAGCTCAGAAAGTGGTCGAACCTAGAAAAAATTTGTACCAAGCTGAAATTTGGCAGAGACATTCCTGACTGTACTGGTATTGACCAAAAAAAACCCCCACCGAAATCCACCCAGGCACATTTTTTCTACAGGCCCATATATTATACATGTAATTCAATATAGAGCATTCATAGAATTTTACGAGTTACCTAGAACATTGTCATATAACACATCAAAATGAAGCTTATCGTCAGGTAAATGTAACCATGGCATTCACCACTTTCAGGAGATGATCTAATTAAAGCAAAAATGATGGTAATAATATTACATGTACCCTACATGTGGGCCTACATGTACATGTGAAGATATGATTACTTCAGAGTTGTCATTGTTATTCACATCATATCATGTGGCACATCAAAAGGAAGCCTATGATTAGGCAAGTGTAACCGTAGCATTTTCAAGTATTAGGAAATGGACATAGTTTAAGTACGTAATACATGTACATATATATGTGAAAGCATAATTACATGTACACTATATTTTCGGAGTCATTTGTCCTTCTTCCGCACCAATGCTTACTGTGATTAATTTTTGTAGTACAGTACAATGTATATGCAGAGATCACGCGGTACTTTTGCCACTTACGTGAAATTGAACAAAATTCTGTTGATGTCAGTATAATTCAGATTATGTATTTGACTACAAATCGAAAAGTACTTCGAAAATGTTTCTGTATGAGTTCATTTGATTAGATATGACTTCATTGTCCGATTCTCCTTCGTCATCACTTATATTGTCACTTTCGATCTCATTTTCCATATTGTCACAACTCTCTCCTTGACAGTTCAGGCACGCTTTTACGCATTTAAGGCCATTTTTCCTACACGAACATAATGTGGTTGAACAATTTCTTCGGCATCGACATCGAATGATTTTGAGGATATCTGGGGGTGCTGGTTCTCGGTCTGTGGTTATTGGAACCAATTGCGACTGTTCCTCTTTCCATCCCCAACTGCTGGACAAGATACGTTTATTTTCTCTTATATCCTTCCACTTCAAAATTTGCAAATACACTCTTAGAGAATGAAAATGGGCCGCTCTATCAGTTGGTGGAAGCATTTCTGGTCGGATAGTCTTCTTTGAGGTAGCTGTTAAATTCAAGTATCAGGTATACCGAAGATTATTAAGATTTTCATCACTCCTTCCGTTATACATGATGACAAATACTTTGCGACCGGCCTTCGAGATCTCATCCACAGTTGCCTCTTCGGAGTGAAATGTGTCACTAAGGGATTGAAGTTCACCACATCGTTCTATTTTTTTAAGAACTGCGCATTTCCCGTGTCCGAAGGTAGCAGAAGTAGTGTCGCAACCACCCCAGGAGTGTATGAACAGAATGTGTTTCGAAATAATATTTCCAATATTCTCCATAATATCGAGGATGGCATAAAATCGAATTCCAGTCTTCGAACGTTTCGATGATTCAGATAAAAAGAATACATCGCTCATACTTCTTTTGTCATAATGGTGAATAAGGAGAGTCAAAACATCTGTATCATCAGACACGACAATCATAGACCTTCCATCGAAGCAGATTCCAATGCTTTTCGTACGATCATGTTGTCGGCGTCTCCGTCACTTTGAAACACATCATGTCCATCGAGTCGAAGTGTCTGGATAAGTATGTCAATGAACTGAGCTTTGTTAGACTTGTTTGAAAGAATTGCCTGCTGATTTCCATAAGCAATCATATCATATGAAATTGATATATCTGCTGATGTTCTTTTGTAAGCAGCTCTCCTTGCATGCTCTGCATCCTTCGTCGAGGGACCCTTTCTGTAGCCATCGAAGACAATTATCGACCTGCCATAGCGATCCATGACATATTTTCTATACTGTTCAAGTATTAGTCGATATGGTGCACCTGTCTTCCAAATAATTCTATGGATAAGAGCCCCGCCGTCAAGAACTCTGAGACTTCCATTCAACCTATCGATGTTGACCTGAATATCTTTAGTTAGATAAGCTGCAAGTGAAGATTTGTTAGACTTCCTCATGACATTGTCCTTGAAAAGTGAAATGGGTGCTTGCGTCAATTCATAAGCGAAATATTCCTCCATCTGCTGAGATCGTTCAACTTGAATCAGAAGTCTTGAAAAGAGAACCGTGGGATCTATGCGTACTACTTCATTGCTGATCTTAAGCCCTTATTTTAATTTACTCAAATTCTTGATTTGATCTGTTCTCTTCAATGTCACCTCTGCGAATGCTTTGTTATCCATTTTCTTTTGTATGGCATTTCCAACCTCCTCAACATTATCACAGTTAATACTATCTCCTTCATTAGATGTTAGTCCCGAAACCAAAGAGCGCAACTTAGTGCTGTCTTCAATGAATGGATCATGGTTATTTAACCAAGATATCAATTTTGATATGTCATGATTGTCTCTTCGTATCCGCGCTTGTCCCAAATCGACGTGCTGTTCACTTGTCAAAAGATGATGTTTCGTGAGATCACTCATTGCATTGTGAATACTAGCGCACCTATGAATAGAGTATACCCACAAAATTCTGACCGATTCAGAGAATCCTCGCCCTTGTGTTAAACCGCCTCGTGTTTTGATGGTCCTCATTAGGATTTGTTCAATCGCAAGATCCGTTGGCAATCCAGCCCAAAGTCTTTCTGATCTTCGTACCACATGGTTCCCTTGGATAAATTGTTGGTGAAGCCACGGATGTGATGTTGGCAGCTCATGCATCATCTGGAGTTATAGACGTGAGGATTTTGTATAATTGTTATGACCAGTGGCAGCAAACAGGTTAATCATTTTCCGTACCATCACGAGGTGTAAGCTCCAATCTGCCGTCCTCTCTGCTCTAATGAAATCCTTCAAAATACATATGTACTCCATGTACAGAATCCACAACTTCGCTGTTCTAGAACTTTTTGATAGATTCACTTTGCGTATTTGAATAGCTTCCTCAAGATGAATGAATGATTTGCACTCGAGTGCTTGGTCTAAACTAATAGATCCAGTCAGGATACCAGCCATAATATCATGAATTGATTTGATATCACCCTCTTCGATCAAAGTATTCTGCTTACTTTCCTCTTCTTTCGAACGAAAGTCTGAGTCCATATCCGCTATAAGAAATTCAGAATCATCCGGAATTTTGCAGTCAGACACAAGACAATTGGTAATTTTCCACATCAAAGCCGATTCAGTCAGGAGATGACCTCTTAAAGACCTTGACACAGCTTTCCCCGACATCATTTGTACCACTGAATTAGATCCATAGATTGTCTCGAGCAGTTCTTCTAGACCTGATCCAGCCATCATTGTTCCCAAGCTTCCTAAGAAGCTCGTGATCATGTGAAATCCACCTAGACGACATACAATATTCATTTTCTTGGAACGAATGATTTCGATAGCCTTGACCCACAGGGGTTGATCAAAAGTGATACAAGGGGTGTCAATGTTCAACTGCTTTGCTTGACTTTCAATGAATAATAATGTAGAATAAATGCATGATTGATCCGATGATTTCAAATCAATTATTGGCAAGAAAGTTGTTTCTGAGACAGGAGAAGGACTTCCGCTGGCAACCTGTTGCATGAATCCAGACCAATTCGGTCGATTATCACTTATGTCGGGGAAAATGTTGCCAGAGTGCCACACGGTTTCTGCAAGTAATTCTGCTGGTAGAGTGAAGGGGTGTTCCAGTTCTATCGTAGGCCTGAAGGTCATGTTACAAAGAGCGGATTTGTGTAATGTTTCGTAGGAGACTAATGGAATTCCTTTGTCAACTATTAATGATGAACTTCCTTGTAATTCTTTGCGTATTATTGTCTTTTTGTGCCTTGGATTTCCAACGCTTTCGATTAACGGATTCGTAACGATCATTATGCCCATTCCATGAAATGTGCCATGGCCATCCAAAGTAGCTACATTGTGGTCAACGTTGTCAGCAACCCATTGGGAAAAGGCTCCCGGAAAAGCTTCGGGCATAAGGTCGTCAATGGTTTCATTCTGAGCAATAGATTTTCTATAGCGTGTAACCTCATCGTACGAGACCGAAAAACCTAGTCTGGCAAGTTCCTTTATGAGCCATTTAGATCCAAACATATGATCTAATTCTACACCTAGTCCAAACATAATAGGTGAAACTGATGTTCGAGGCTTAGCCGATTTCACGATGCATTGGCCTATTGCAACTTGTTTCAGCAGAGATGGAATGATATTTTTCAGAAGTAATCTCAGCGTTTTTGGTATATATGCAAAACCTTCCTCTATGTCCTTGATTTTGTCCTCTCCCGGATAACAGTCTGTGTCAAACTTCATTTCTCTTATTTCAGAACGAATGATTCTAGCAGCTGCTTCAACAATTCTTATGGTTTCTACTTCCGTGGATTCTCTCCGCTCAGTAGACCATGTACTGTTAATAATAAAGCTTGTCATTTGACGGAAGCAAACTACATTACTCCTTCCTTTTTCTTCAGTGAAGTATATGTGCTCTCCATAGTATTCTTCCAATTCCTGCTTTAAGTACTTTGATGAATAAACATCTGTGTCATTTGCCAGTTCCACCATCTTCTCATGCAACTCTTTGACAGAATATAATTCAGCATAAGCTTCAGTCTCAAGCCAGGTGCATAACTTCTGAAATCGTTGTTGTAGACGAGGATCATCACGACGCCCAACACACTCAACTGATGGCTGCATTGATCGACCACACATGAACTTAGTGTGACATTCTTTATGATATACAGCCTCAACTGCGACGAGATCGATACAGTCATTCAGACGTAATTTTACTTCCAGTGCCCATGGATCTTTTCGTTGATCACACATTTCGAGAATATTATTTCTGATTGTAAGCGTTGCTACATTGCGCACAATGACTGACCGATTTGCAAGTCTCTTACGGTCTGTATGAGGTCCATAAGTTTCATTTGGTATATATACTGATTTTGCGCATAGGAAACAGTTGTTTTTCCAATCAAACTTGATAAACGTATCTGATCGCGTTTTCATATTAATGTTTTTCGATGTTTCGGCTTTCTGCTGATTTAGATTTAAACGTCGCCGATTAGTGAAGTCGCGTCGACACCGTTCATGTACTTTTACATCTTCTGTCTTTGTTAGATAATCGAGAATTATATAGTCGGAACGCAATCTAGCAAATTCGATTAGTGTTTCTAGACCTTTCTGTTTAACTTGCACCAACTTATCATATTCATTGTCTTCAGAAGAACAAATCAAACATTTATCTAACCTGACTTCCATTAGCGTGC
The DNA here is from genome assembly GCA_907163375.1 of Prostheceraeus crozeri. Taxonomy (NCBI): domain Eukaryota; kingdom Metazoa; phylum Platyhelminthes; order Polycladida; family Euryleptidae; genus Prostheceraeus; species Prostheceraeus crozeri. Next base: position 146,962 of record CAJQUW010007250.1, read on the forward strand.
CTGAAACCAATAGAAATATTGATGTAACTTTTATCTGAAATTATAATCAGATACAAGAAAAGCATTCACCAAAGCAAATCAAAAGCATGCACCAAATCACATCAAAAGCAAGCATTACCAAAAGCACATTGACTATGATAAGTTTCCATGAACTAAAAGCATTCATCTAGAACACGTACAACAACAAAAGAAAATAAGCATCATGTTTGAACTTTGAGTCACGCTCGTGCTAAGATATGAAAGTCAGTTTAAGAGGAGATAGGTACTTGTTTTGACAATGGCTGTAGAATTTCAAAAGACTTTCATATCTTATGGTGTCCATCATTTCAAACATGTAGGCAGCAAGGGAAAGAGTTCCTGATTTCCTATTTATTTTAGGCTTTACGATTTTAGCAGTTTGAATAATGGGTACCAACAATTTACAAGTGAGCAGATGATGGATGGCATGTTTTTTGAATGTAGAAAAACTTGCATTTCCATGTTTCATTATGAACATTAGTTATTCAAATATGAGATTGGACGTTTTCCTTGCATGTACGTAAGCGTAGGACGAAATTGTTAAGAGAACACTTCTCCGACTATAACCAGCAATAATTGATATTGATACATGGACACTGTATTTATAAAATAAACTCAACTCGGCTATGATTAGTTCATATGGTTAGGGTAAATAGGATGATGAGTCGAGACTCAATAGGGTTAATTGGATCGTGAAAGTTGATAGGGCTGCTCAATGCTGACGTCAATAAGATTAACAGGATGAAAGTTAATTGGTTCGTGTAAGTTAATATGGTTAAAATGATCATTTTAATAAGGTAAATAGGATCGTGAAATTTAATAGGATAAACAGGTTCCTGAAGATTAATTAGGTTAAAATAATCATGTTTATAAGGTTAATAGGGTAAATAGGTTCCTGAAGTTTAATAAGGTTAAATTAATTATGTTAATAAAGTTAATAAGCTCATGTGAATCCTTTTGATGTGCCACATGATGTGATGTGAATAACAATGACAACTCTGAAGTAATCATATCTCCACATGTACATGTAGGCCCACATGTAGGGTACATGTAATATTATTACCATCATTTTTGCTTTAATTAGATCATCTCCTGAAAGTGGTGAATGCCATGGTTACATTTACCTGACGATAAGCTTCATTTTGATGTGTTATATGACAATGTTCTAGGTAACTCGTAAAATTCTATGAATGCTCTATATTGAATTACATGTATAATATATGGGCCGGTAGAAAAAATGTGCCTGGGTGGATTTCGGTGGGGGTTTTTTGGTCAATACCAGTACAGTCAGGAATGTCTCTGCCAAATTTCAGCTTGGTACAAATTTTTTCTAGGTTCGACCACTTTCTGAGCTATTTCGACCGTACTATGCTGCTTACTTCCTACACTGTCGTGATCATATTTTTCTCAAAAATCGCCATTATCGGTCAATTTTAGGAAATGAAAGTTAAATATCTTTTCACTTGAAATCACTTGTGTTGGTATATGTTATGTATCACAGAAACAAAAGCGCGTTTTTTCAATTTGACAAAAACTGCGGGAATCGAAATAAAACTGGTTTTAAAAAAATGATTTGACAAAATAAGCGTCATATTATAACTTGGTTGACTACCAATACCTCAATGCCAGAATTTTCATATCGAGCTAGGAAAAAGCAAACCTCAATTTTTAAGGATGTGTTTTCATTTTTTAAGAAAATTATTCTGTGTCCATCTTCTCTAGTGATAGCAGAGATAATCAAAACAAGAACCTATGATTGTCAGCGATAGTTTTATCTCAAATCAAAGATAAAACTGTAGTTTGATTTGAGATTATTCATTAATGAACTGAGATGTAAGATTACTTCGCAGATTAACCTCAATTCAATTATAGAATTATCAAAACGATAATAAATAAACTAAAATCAAATGTAAATGCTTGATCTTTCTGAAAAAATTGATTGTATCCCAGTTGCTGCGGTGCATTATTCGCTGACATACAAATGCTGATACTTTTAGTTTTCGAAAATGCTTTCTTTACATTTGAGCTCAATAAATTTCATTAAGCTCATTTAGTTCTCAATCAAACATGCTGCTTAGATTCAACGGACATCTTTTTATTCATTTATGCATGCCCGTCAAAAACGATGTGCATTATTAATTTATTCATGGTTGATGTCATCACCTGCTATGCAAGATGGAAGAAGAGTCAACATATGCTGATAAAGTCGACGAACTTTCACGTACGTAACCGAACTGATGGATTGTTCTGCCAACTGCATCATAGTGGCTATTCGTTGTTGATGGGTCTGCTGTAGCAGGTAGTGCCTTGTCTCCGCCATCAGTTTCTTGAACCCCGCTTTCCATATGCTGAATGCACATTCACAAATATTCAGAAACGGCGAATATGCCGGCTGGAACCGGTAGGAGTGACCTGCCTGAAGGATAGCGTCTGATGCAACGTTGTGAAACGGCACATTGTCGAAGATGAAAACCACTGAACCCTGTGCTAGCATCTGTGAGCATTCTTCCAGAAACAGCTTGAAGTCTTCCGAATTGTAAGCTCCGTCCTTGTAGGCATGATGGACAAGTCCCTTGTCGCTTGAGACAGCGAAAATTGTCGACATGTTGCGAGACGGACGTGCATTAACAACTCGGTAGGCAGGTTGGCATTTTGGAGCTCGCCCCATAGTTCTTTTCAACCACAGACGAAAGCCGCTTTCATCAATGTATACCGGGTGTTTCAAAAGTTTTAGTACGAGATGTATTACGCATATTCAAAGATCTAAGAAGTCATAATTCCAGGTAAATATATATTGAAATATCATTCAAATACATTTTCCTCAAAACCATGGCACAGATTAGTGCGTTTTTCAAAATCTTTCATTGAATCGCGATGCTTTTTTAGTGGGATTTCATTGAATTTTTCTTGAATCAGAGACCTTAAGGACTGCAATAAATCAAGGCGCCTGTTGTTGGTAAAAAAATAGATTTAAGGTACGGCCAATACCAATAATCACAGGGGGTAATGTCTGGACTCGTTGCCGGCCATTCTATCGGGCCCCGGCGCCCAAGCCACCGGCCACTCAATTAATTGTTAAAAATTTGTCTCGCCTTTATCGCGTAATGAGAAGAAGCTCCCTCCTGTCGATAATGCATTCTCGTATTCCGAGAGGAGTAAAGAACAATGTGGTTGTTCAAGATTTCACAGTACCGGTCGGCGTTCATCGTTTGTTCTGAGATATCCAAACAATGAGACCATTCCATCTGATCGCTGCCAAACAGTGAGATATCTGGTTGCATGGGATTTGCATTGTAATGTCCAATGTCAAGCAACGAAAGACACTAGAAAGATATCCTGGGTAATTTGTCGAATTGCCCTTTGACGATTGTGCTGTTCTTGAAATTGTCTTCGACTTTCTCCTCCATTCCCATATGCAGGAACCCAAGCGCAACACATCACTTGTTACGCGATAGAATACATTTTGAATGACTTATTGATGAAAGCTTGACCGTAAATTCACGTAAACTCAAATTTTGAATTCAATATTCAAATAGTCAACGCACCATGCATCATAACTCAGTCATACATGTTCTTCTATAATCAGCATTCAATGCTAGTCAAACTAAACAAATTGATATCCAACAACTAATTCGTACTAACAGATTTCTGGAATAACTAGGAATACCTTCTACCTCTTAGTTAAGTTCAGAAAAATATCAGAAGCGAGCTTGTACTAAGACTTTTGAAACACCCGGTACTTTCTCCATCTGCGCGTTTCGAAGCAGCCAGTTTGCCATTGATGTTCTGTCAGCTTTCACTATTGCTGAGTTCCGTTGCACTGGTGCATCACGTAATAGTTTCAACGTTATCAGCTGTCCGTCGAATACTTTGGCAACCGAATTGTCACAGATGTTCACCTTTTCTGGGATGTGAAGTCGCAACTCAGCATTTATTCGCGCCAAAGTGAACTCAGGATGCTCTTCAGTGATGGACACTATGGCGTCCTCCATATCATTGTCCAAACGAACATTCCTAACTCCACCTCGAGGACGATCAATAGTCCCATGCTCACGGCCCATGCTCACGGTATCGTCGAACAATCGCATATGCAGTTCCATACGCGATGCCCAGCTGTCTAGCCGTCTCAACATAGTCTTCATTACGCTCATATGCGGCAGCAATTCTCTGTTTGTCAACCAAGGAGATGCTATTTCTTGGCATATTAGCAAAATTATCAGTCGGAGCTACATGCGGAGCTAAATTGACTTTTATAAAGATATCTATCAATGAATTGCGAATATTATTCATGAATTGAGATATGCGACTTCACTTGTCTCTGTCGTCAACAATTAAACAATAGAAATGAGAAATTGTATACTTGAAATGAGATTCATGACAGCAGAAATTAGCAATTGAATGCCTGTATTGAAGAACTATTGTTGATCTGAGTAATCTTAACATTGAATTTAGCGATTCGATACATGAACTGGAAAAGGTGTATAAACGCAAGCATGACAAAATTTACAGATGAGCTGAGACTGAGAAGAGTATTTAACAAAATGATGATGGCTACTCCATTTTCCACAACCTAAAATATTTCTGCCAAGCCTCAATTCTTGGCTTTGATGTAAACTCGGAGAGCTGGTTTAGTGTTAACTTTACCAAACAAGCAATTGTGGTTTTTCTGGATTTTGGCATCGAGTTAATTCGACAGTAATTTTAGCATCAGATATTCGTGCAGTATTTTGTCGATTAAAGTCAACGCAACGATGATTTTCTGGCTAATCAGTTCTTAATCTGAGAGAGTCAGGAAAATCAGTGAAAATCTCATGATTCCCATGCATTGTTTGTGGTTAGGTTTGAACAGCGGAAGGACCCAGATTCAAGAGATCTTTATTCATTTATATTTTTCAAAATGATACAGTCGAACGTTTTCGGCTAGCGTCCACTAGCCATGTTCACGACAAATTGACAAAGACGATTTGTTGAAAAATATTAAGTAAATGAAAGATCTCTTGAATCTAGGTCCTTCCGCTATTCAAACCGAAGCACATATAACTCAGTCTCTGTTCGGAATTGTTTGTGGTAGCCCTGCTTTTGTGAAATCCGTCTAATCCGTTGTTGCCCTTGATGATGCTGAATGCCACTATATTATTACCAAGCAAATTGTGTACTTTTGAGTTTCAGCATAATCTGAAGTGTCTCACACAGTACAACTTGTGTAATCGGCTCCATTTTCCAACAACGTGTGATATGTGCTTGAAGTCTTCGTAAACTCACTTCTCATTCACACCGGTGGGCTCACTATGCGGCCAATTTGCTCTTTTTTTATCTCTCTTGCGAATATTTCTTCACCTAGAAGTTGAACATTTTCCTAGCATTCCAATTTCTTATCTTTTGATCACTTATCGTTCAATGCTACCGCACTTGTCGTGTGACAGATGTCCGTCAATGGGGAGCGAGTGATATAGAAAGTCCGAAGCAGGTGAAAAAATGATTCATTTAGAAAGCTGATAATACAATTTTCAACACGCAATATGACGCGATGAAACTAATGAAAGATAATTTCGTCTTATTACTCCGTCTTCCTTTGTGAAGAACTGGTTGGATTAATGAAGCTCGATACCGCTATTTTTTTTCTGTTTTGTCTGTTCATTATGCAATTTGAAATTAGTTTTAGCTGCGCAATCTTATCACGATGCTTGCCATGGTAGACATCACGGGATGATATCTTTACAAATATGTAGTTCGCATCTATCCTTAAAAGTGTCGGATTTCACTTATTAATAAAATTTTCGTGGTCAAAGGCTTGATGTGTCTTCATTATTGAATGAAAAATGTTACTGTTTTATTAATTACGTATTGATCAGACGTCCCGGTTTCACCGCTACAGTCCCAGTTTGTGCGTATTTGTCCCGGCGTCCAGAAAGTTTCTATTTTATTGCATGTAGAAAAATATCTCCATGTAGGCAGAAATCGGTATGATGCAATTTCATTGTAGCTAATTGATTGTGAACTTGGAAACATTCTTGCAATGAACTTTGAATTAAAATAGGCCTACCGGAATCTTTCAGTCGAAGAAAATGGACAGTGGAAGATAGAATATACATTGCACAGCATCAAAAAACAATTCTTTAATAGCCCAGAGAAAGTAATAAAGCAAGGCATTATGGTGTTGATGATTACACAGCAAGTTATCGGGGAAAATGGCCGAGAATGCAAATATATAGCAGCAGTCTATATCAGGGGCGTAGCCAAGGGGGGCCACCAGGGCCATGCCCCCCAAAACGTTTAAGTAGTGTTGAAGAGTACAAGCTGTACAAATATAAAATCTGAATTTTAAAATATATTCTTGACAATTCTCGTTGCACATCGACATGTATTTTATTTGAAGTACTGCGAACTGACTTAACGTAATTGACCAGACGACGGGAGATCATAATGATTTTTACCGAAACGATAGCAGCAAAAACTCCCCGAGTAGTTTTAGGTCGACGTAATATTCCAAAAGTAAAATGCTCAAACAGTCTGTCTCTCTAAAGTCTGTAAAAAGAATCTCTCTTCTGTATCTGATATGACATTTCACTGATCTGATCTGCTCATGAATACTCCAAAAGCATGTGTATTGCTTATACATTTCTACTTCGCCGATACAGATGTTTTTAAATTGTTAAACTTTTAACTAATCACTTGCTGTAAATTACTGATTAGTTTATCGCCATTACAATTCACATCAAATAATCCTAAATATATACTAATTGAGAGAGGGAACATTATCGCGAATATTATCACAATAATTCTACCGCTGCATGTAATATGTAATTTAGTCACACAACAATCTAGCTATATTTTCCATCGTAGAGAGGGAACTATTGCATTTAGAAGGAATGTTCCCCCTTGAATAGGGCTGGATAAAACTCAGGTACAGCAGTAAGTGGACAAAATGAGCTGTAATTGGCCCTCTGTCGACTTTCCCAGGTTTCCCAGCTTTAGTTTTGAATAAATCAGGTTCCACAGTTTTAATATGTTGATAAGAAGATGTAATATGATTCGATTAGTTGAATTTGATCACAATTTAGCTAACATCAAGTACTCCTGCAAGTGTACATAATAGGAAATACTTTACAAGTTAATTTAACTCGGTCATCCATCAGTCAGAAAATTTGACAGTCGATTCGCATGCACGTGTCATTAGTCAGTATCAAATACGGTTGATATACTAAGAATTCACCGACAAACTTCACAAAGAAAGTTCTCTGAGATGCTGAGAAATTCACGGGGATATCGTATTACAACATGTTCCGCACTTAGCACGGCACTTAAGGGTCATTTCATAAAATCATTGTTTTTTAATAAAACAATCATTGACTCGCATGGTCGATAAATCACGGATAAGTCATGGACTGAGATGGCTGTATGCATGGACGTCGCTATATTGGTGGCCACCAATATAGCGACGTCCATGCTGTATGCGTGAACACAGACAATTTATGGGTAAGTCAGTAAGCGTTCTACAAGTAGAGCCTTCACCGTGTCTTATCAGAACTTCAAATCCTAAAACGAAACGTTGAACAATATCTTACACTTCATCATTATTGAATCCTTGAACAGTCATAGAATTTCACTGACATAACAAGTTGATGATCGGAAAGTGTCATAGTCTGTCAGGAGCAGTGGAAGTGTCAACAACTGGCCACTTCTAACATCTTCATAGAATAAACATATAAACATCATGTGATTCCCAAAAGAGAACACGTTTTGGAGAGATTTAGATAGCCAAGTGGGTACATGAACATTTCAAAAGCGATTTGAAATGCAAAGAATTATGTATTGGAGAGACCAGACTGAATGCTGTAACACCAAGACAGTAGCAGTAACTTAGTGATCTGAGAATCCTGTCCATCGTTGTACATGTCCTCCAAGACCATAAGCATTATGCAGCTAGAGGAGCGTCGCACGCACCGCACCGCACCAAAGGAATTGGGGGATGCTCGATTTCTTAATATGCACGTCTTCATGGACGAATGAATAGAACGTTCCAATCTATAAATAGACTGTATAATATTTCAATATTTTCGGGGGCTAAAACGCGTTCATCCGATTTTTATTTCTTTCAGTTATCCGTTATTATTTGACGCAAATCGGTTTGTTGTCGAAAGAGGATGTCACATATTAAAGTAACAAACTTTTCTGGAGAGTAATTTTGACATAACCAATCACTAGATTAGCGATTTGAACAAGTGACGCGAAACGACCCTACCTGAAATTATGAATATGTTCACAGTCAAGTTGATAACTACCGGTATATCAGAACTAGTGCTATTATTGCACTTCAAAAATAGCGCCAGCATAAAGGATTATAAGAGGATGTCACGGGGATGTTATGCGTCATATTCAATTAGAAGAAATGCTACAGACTTTCATATGAGATGGGCGTCTTCACATCAGAGCTAGTCAGCAATGGAAACTTTGAATCAGTAGAGATGGGACTGGGAGCCATCTTTATACCGTCGTTAAATTCCTATCACAAAGAAAAATGTAGATAAAAGGTAATTGCAAAAGTTAAGCTCTAAAATTTTGATGACCCAAAACTGGGTGCTCCCATTACACGACGTCACTGCCCATGAGCCAAACTAAATGATTGTTCTTTGGCTTGATGTGATGGCTTTTAGGATTATTTTTTTCTTTTGACTTTTTTAAATTTATTATGCATTTGTTGTTATTAATCAGAGGTTAGTTTAAACATGGATTCAACAGGCGCACTGATGTTTTATGATGTGTGATATGGAAAGCAATTTCAGATTTTAATGCAATGACGTAGCCTGCATCCAGATCTGGTAGAAAAATCTTACCCAATTATGAACGAACATGTCGCCAAGTCCAAATTATTGACTTATTATCTGAACTTTGATCAATGTGCAGTCCGGCAGCCAGAACGAGTTTCTATAGGGAACGAGACCGGAAATGAGACTTACACAGAATTATGTATACCATATGCCTACTACGAATCTGCGCATCTGCCGAGTTCTAGCAATTTCCACTTCTTGTCAGACACGATCGAAGAATCTGTGTTACTCCAATAGTACACAGATTGCAGTTGAGTGTATTCAGTGTGACAGAAGTGCTTCAAAGTAGCTGAAAAATTGCTAAACATCGAAAACTACTCAAAAAATGAAAATGCTCGTATAAAACGCTATTTAAATCATAACGGTAAAATGTAGCTGCCCGTTAAAAGGGTAATCAACAAGTAAGCAGTACGATAAGTTGTGCTCTGTGATATGATGAAAATAGAAAGTAAAGAATCATGATCTTCTTAGCAATTCGTATTTAACAAATGAGCCTGATAAGTCATATGTTTGACACTTTATAAAATTCCGGCAGATATTTAATTTGCCGGCGTCGCTACTGCCTATAGAGATTCAATATGATATCTGGAGGCCATAAGACTTCCTCATAGCGACAATCCTGATAATCAATATAAATCCCTTAAATGTCACTTGGAATCATCTCGCATATTTAAATACGCGGACGATGTAGGGATTCTCCTTCAAGTTTCGAAGATTGAGGACGTAAACGAGGCTATAGTGGCAGAATTTAAGTAGGTATATGGAAAATTGGTGTTCTCTGAATGGACTAAGAATATATGATAAGAAAACAAGGTTGATGTTTTTCCGATCGAAAAGCCCAAATACCTACCAGAACCAACTTCATTCTGAATACTAGAGCTTTATGTGACTAAACATGAGATCTTGGGAGTTCATTTCCAAAACGACTGCAAATGGAATGCGCATATCGACAAACTTTGCAAGGCAGCATCTAGAAACATTAACATTCTCAAACAATTCAAACGCTATGGTGTAGACAAAGAAAATTTGAAAATAATATACTGCTCCATCATTCGCTGCATTATGGAATATAATAGTCCAATATTTGTGGGTGCTTCAAAGACAGATGCAAGGAAACTTGATCGTGTGCAAAGCAGATATCATTGGATCATATGCAATTTCGAATTCAAATGTAATATATTGCCCTCTTTGTCCGAAAGTCGTGAAAGCGCTTCTCTAGGGTTATTCACTCAGATGCTGCATCCGAATCATTTGCTTCACAAACTGATGCCGAAGTACTTGCCTTCCAAAAGACTACTTTTGCTTCCTTTTTCCCAATTAGAACGCCGTACAAGAACATTTAGGCCTATACCGTACTGTTCGAGGTTATTTAATGCGTTATGACTGTCTTCAACTGACACACTTACATGTACATGTATTCCTTCAACGTTGACTTCAACTTGAACTATATGATTTAATGATTTGTACCGATTGACTATCATTCATTCAATGTACATACATTCATCATGTAATTGATGCTACTCCTACTAAAAATACTTTTAAAAAGTTCCTATAATGAATTAAAATTACAGTAGCCCATTATGAAAGTTGAACTATTATGTAATGTAGACTTCTTTGCAGCCTGTAAAGTGCATATCTAGGACATTTTTGCTCTTAAGCTAAAGGAGGTGAAAACAATGATAGGAAAGATCTAAATCATGTTATAAGCAACAATTCATTTCAAGAACTGAAGTACATGATAACAATTAAATAAGGTACACATACTAACTAGACTCAAATTAATTTACATTTGAAAAAAGCACCATCATGGTTAACTTGCTTATTCAAAGTGCGGTTGAGTTTTTTTATGTACATGGCTTCCAAAATATTTAGATCATAAGTGTAGGGAGCTTGAGATAGAATTTTGAAATTGTCAACTTTACAGCTGCAACTGCAATTTAACCTATGGTCCGAAATGGCGGACATTTTTCCCGATGTTCTTTTATTCTTAAGTTTAAGTGTCTTGTAGTTCTACCTATGTAGGTAGTGCGAGGGTCCGCCTCACAAGCGAATTGGTAAATGACATTAGACCTAAGAACTTTGGGAGTATGATCTTTGTTGGAGGAACCACTTTTTAGTTTATTGCATGTGAAAACCCAACGGATAGGAAATTCTTTATCTATTCTACGGAATAGTGATTGTAGTTTCTTTTTAAAATAAACCGATTGAATGCCAAAAAATGGAATTTTGACAGTATGGAGGTATTGGGATTCATCTTTTTCTTTTGGAGCACAGAATCTTTTGTCCAGATAATGTTTGACCACTTTTTGTATAAAATACAACGGATATCCGTTGTTTTGAAAAATTTTTGTCAATTTCCCTATTTCATCATGGAAAGTTTGTCATGACGAGTAGACGATGTAGGCTCTGTTGATCAGAGTGCTTAAAACAGAAATTTTCCATTGCATGGGGCATATGGCTCTGAAATTCAAGGTTAGACTGGTGTACGTGGGTTTTCTGTACACCTTAGTAGTTAGCGTGTTGGATGAAACGTCCAGGTCAATATCTAGAAAAGGTAGCACTTTACCTCCTACCTCTGTGGTGAATTTCATATTACTATGCCACTTGTTAATATAGTTGAAGAAGGATAAGTGGTCATCATCTTCAAAGATAGCCAAGATGTCATCTACATATCTGACATAGAATTTTAGGTTTAGTTTATCATTTTGTAGGAAAGTCTGTTCTAAGTGTCCCATAAATAAGTTACTGATGGTTGGGGCTAGGGGGCTACCCATGCTCAAACCATCACTTTGACGGTAGAGAATGTTGTTGAACGAGAAAATGCCACCAGTGGCGAATTGAAGTAATTTTTTGAAGGTGTCCTTACTGTACGGTGGTTTTGTGTTATTGGAGCTATACACCTTATCACAAGCTAGATCAATGACTTCTTTGAGAGGGACGTTAGTAAAAAGACTAACAACATCAAAGCTGATGAGTTTCGAATCCGATGAGAATTTGTAGCTAGCGAGTTTGTCTAGCAGATCAGCGTTATTTTGTACTGAGTACTCCGTAGGAATTATAGGAGTAATGTACTGGTTTAGGTACTTGGCAAGGTTATATTCGGCCGTGCCATAACTGGCAACAATAATGGCACGGCCGAATATAACCTGTGCCCCCTAGCCCCAACCATCAGTAACTTATTTATGGGACACTTAGAACAGACTTTCCTACAAAATGATAAACTAAACCTAAAATTCTATGTCAGATATGTAGATGACATCTTGGCTATCTTTGAAGATGATGACCACTTATCCTTCTTCAACTATATTAACAAGTGGCATAGTAATATGAAATTCACCACAGAGGTAGGAGGTAAAGTGCTACCTTTTCTAGATATTGACCTGGACGTTTCATCCAACACGCTAACTACTAAGGTGTACAGAAAACCCACGTACACCAGTCTAACCTTGAATTTCAGAGCCATATGCCCCATGCAATGGAAAATTTCTGTTTTAAGCACTCTGATCAACAGAGCCTACATCGTCTGCTGGTCATGGCAAACTTTCCATGATGAAATAGGGAAATTGACAAAAATTTTTCAAAACAACGGATATCCGTTGTATTTTATACAAAAAGTGGTCAAACATTATCTGGACAAAAGATTCTGTGCTCCAAAAGAAAAAGATAAATCCCAATACCTCCATACTGTCAAAATTCCATTTTTTGGCATTCAATCGGTTTATTTTAAAAAGAAACTACAATCACTATTCCGTAGAATAGATAAAGAATTTCCTATCCGTTGGGTTTTCACATGCAATAAACTAAAAAGTAGTTTCTCCAACAAAGATCATACTCCCAAAGTTCTTAGGTCTAATGTCATTTACCAATTCGCTTGTGAGGCGGACCCTCGCACTACCTACATAGGTAGAACTACAAGACACTTAAACTTAAGAATAAAAGAACATCGGGAAAAATGTCCGCCATTTCGGACCATAGGTTAAATTGCAGTTGCAGCTGTAAAGTTGACAATTTCAAAATTCTATCTCAAGCTCCCTACACTTATGATCTAAATATTTTGGAAGCCATGTACATAAAAAAACTCAACCGCACTTTGAATAAGCAAGTTAACCATGATGGTGCTTTTTTCAAATTTAAATTAATTTGAGTCTAGTTAGTATGTGTACCTTATTTAATTGTTATCATGTACTTCAGTTCTTGAAATGAATTGTTGCTTATAACATGATTTAGATCTTTCCTATTTTTGCTCTTCTATGCAGTTGAAATATTTTCACACATCGTATGAATATTTTTTCTTCAAACTGCAAATTGATGAATGCGCCGTATCAAACGTTTTGCTGCGAAGATGATGAAAGCCCGGCGTGCATGTTCGATCGCAGGGGTAATAAACAACTTTTAATTACGTAAGGCCATCCTGTCATAAAACATCTCATTCAGCGAGTGCACTGTTTCCCTTATCCATGCCTGGTAGCCTGATATTGTTCAGGGTGACATAATACCGTGCAGCTTGTATTCTACTGGCGAATGGCGCGCGATGGAATGCGCATGCGCTCTCTCTCATTGGTTGTTGGCTGACTTCATTCTTTCTTATTTATTGCATATGACTCGATTGTGAGGTTGGTTTTCATCAGCGTGTTGATATGACTTGCCATAAGTGGTCTTACTCTTGGAACCTTGTTTCCGCCGACTCTATTCCCTCGTGCTATCGTTCCGTGCACATATCAGGAAGAGACAAAAAAGAAGTACTTTACGACGACGTTATGATAATTACCCGTGACGAGAATGAAGAGGTATTGGAGCAAGACAAGCAAAAAACTGACTGGTTGAGTTCCTGTCTTCAGTTTGTACCAAACATTTCATCTCCTGTTCCCTCTACCGTCAATCAGATTCCTACAAACCCTATATCCGACCCCTCAACTTCGCACCAGAGTACCAAGAAGCGTCGGCGGAAATTTAAATCTAGTAGACGAGTTCTCGGTGATCGGAACGCCGAAGCAACGTCCTCAAAATCCTCAGGAGCACCACAGAAAAAGTCTTCCTTATCAAAGCGACTTCTCCAGACCCATATCGATGGTGAGTGATTAATGGACTATTTTATCAGACTATACTGGATACTAATCTTAGAATTAAATTGGTTGAATCTACCATATTTATCATACTAAAAATTATTCAGACTACACGTTCAACTACAGACTTAATTAAGTTAACAATATTCAAAAATATGTAACTATAAAGGTATTTTGATACGATTTGTTTATAAAGAAGGATAGCTTTTTACATCAATTGATGCTATGATGCTATAGCACATCATCTCATCCTTGTAAATCCATTATTTGCACCTTAAAGTGATTAAAGTGATGGGAAATGGAATTTATTCTAATTTTTTCTCGACAGTTTGTCAATTTGTATGCATTAAAGGGCTACTAAACTTTTCATCAATCGAGCGATAGTCAAAAATAATAGAATCAGTTGATTGAGTAGCAAAATTGGACTCAACAATCAATTCCCAGATCCATTTTGAGGGTGGTCAGTTGATGCTGTGCATTCATCAAGCAACAAAAGCTTGATACTTCGCGTTTGTTTGATGGAGGTACGGGATTAACATCATACAGAGTCACTTATAAACTAAGATAAATTGTTTGTTTGTTTCACCTTTCCGATTCTACTTAAGACCGGAGTCTGTCGATTACTTGATAGTACTCCGACTCCGATCAAAATGATGGGACCCGACTACACATCTCTAATAGTCCTATACACGCACAGCAGGTACAAAGGACTAAGAGGACATACATTGTACCATCATCAAAAGCATTATTTTGGATAAATGACAGGTGGGATGTATAGGTGGATTCTTTTCTCACCTTTTTTCTTGAAAAGAGGCAAGATCGGTCTCCAAATATGGGCATGGATTTTGCAGGGTCAGGTGAGACCTATCCCCTCAAAATTATGAGTAGAGGGTGTTATCCAAAGTGTGTTCCCCCCCCCGCCCGTAGTTATGAGTCATCATCATATAGTTTTTTTATCACTATTCAGAAGGTGTGCATATGAGTGATTTTAGAGATCGACTTGCCATTTTTCTTATTGAAGATTTAATTCTTGTAGCTTCAGTTGTAATGACTACATTAATATAAGTGCGCGTCCTACTGCCATGCTTCTTCGTCCCTCTAAATTTGAAAATAGATCCGCGGTTATAGCTTTAATGTATGTCATATCAGAGCTTTTCTGAAAAAGCGTATCGAACCAACTCGCACACTTACTATTCATAAGCCACTACGAACTTCTCTTTCAAGCAATCAATTTTTTGAAAACATGAATGTACATCAATACATAAGTCCTTGCACACAAGTTTTACCATGGTTTGTCAACTTGAACGGGTTGTCATTCACTCTGCGACATCAGTTATCGCATTTTCTTGCAGTAAACGATTACTTCGAAAATGCGCCAACTGATTGAAGTAGTTAATCAGTCTTTGAGTTCAATCAAGTCCTATGCAAACAGTCATGTATTACTAGTACATCGTATTGTGCTGTGACTAAAACTTATGAGTAGGTTTTAAGAATAGCTGGAATTTGTACTGTGTTTTAAAATTAAAGAGCAAGTCATTGATATTTTAGGCCTTATGCTTTATTGTTTTCTATATTCCAAGAATTTAAACCGTTCTTTTCATTTGAACAACTTTTTAGCTGAATCAATTACCGTAGAAGATGTTTTGATATGTGAAAATAGAGCACTTTTGATGTCGATAAAATATCAGCTTAACGATGTCCCATGGCAACATCATGCTGCTTACATTTGCCGGGATCAACTCTATTTCTTCAAAGTATTTTGAATGGCATTCGCTGCTCTGTAAGTCATGTATTGACAAAAGCATGATTAGCTCACTTCTCTTAATTCGTCCTTGCTGTGAATACAGCATCATGGCGCCTCGGATCTCAAGATCTTAGTTGGGGTTCAAAGAACATGGCAGCTTAAGAGCATGATTACAATCGCGGTTTTGAAACTAAGTGTTCAAAAATACATTTAAGAACGAAGTTTTAGAATCATTTGTATAAGACATGAACTTAACAGCTTATTTTAAGTCACGTTTAAAAAAGTCATTGTGAAAAAAAGTTTTGAAACAATGTTCTTGATTCTATAAGCATCGGTGAAACATAGTTTACAATTGTCTTTTTGTCCTTTCGACAATTCAGTTACAAATAATTTATCTGCATCAATACGCATATGATGTAATGAACATTATTGCGTAAATTGACTACTATTATCTGTCAAACCCATCTTAACAACAGCAGAAACCACTTATGAAGGCTGGTAATATGTTATCAAAGCTATAAGTCGTGGGCCTGCATAGGTAAATCTTTTATCACTCACTAGTCTTGATTTCAAATATATTTCGTTTAATTGAAGAACTTGTCTTGATAACATGGTTTTAAAACAGGCCGTGTTTTTAACCAGTAGTTTAATTCTAGGTGGCAAAGTAATACAGATCTTCTGAATAATGTTGCAAGCTTTTGTTGCTGATTGCTGAATAAAAATGATAGTTGAATTTTTTTGTTGGAGCTACATTTCGGGGTTGCTAATCCACTCTCAAGTTATACTGCACGAAATTAATCTTGTAGCCTATAACTTGAGACTGGTGTGGACCCTTGAATAAATCTCTCCAATAAAAAGATCCAGCGAACACTCTTATTCAACAATCAGTGTCGGTAGCATGCAAAGCTCACGGTATAGGGTCTACATCATGATTGACCCAAAATGCTGACTAGGGGAAATTACGTCTTGCTATTCTTGCTAATATAGATCTGTCGAATCAAATGAAGTCCGTGAGTCGAATGATTCCATGCCAATTACTTCCATACTAATGTTCTACCAGCACTAACGGTATCAGATATAAGTTTGCACTTTAATGATAGGCTTCTGATTGCTTTATCGCTCTTGCATCAAAAACAGAACAACATCCTCACTGATTTTCGTTCAGAACAGATTCCTTGTCTGGTGCTATTATTGTCAATTGAGGTTTCCCTAAGATGAATAGTTATTTTCCAGCAAGACTCTTTAATGAGATGTTCTCAAAGCCATCAGTTCGAGATGGAATGAATTATCAGTCATGTCATTGGAATTGCATAATCTATTCTATAGCAAGTCCCTAATCATCAGATCAGAAATGATTAAATTCAATCTGCTGTCAGTATTTCAGCTATCCTTTTCAGATAAATTACTGCCATCAGATTTAATCAAATTTCATAAAAAGTTCTAGTATTGAAAAGATGATAGTGGTCTTTAAAAAGATTATTGGATCAAGGTCCACAACTTTTCGGAACTTGTATACATGAGGTAGGTCATCGAAAATACCAATGAATGCGGAATTAATTGAGCTATTCAATGTTCATTGAGACCTGTTTAGGAATAGTTTAGTCTGATCATGCGAGCAGAAGACCTATTAGAAAATTTCCCGAGTTCAACGTAGCCTAATTAGTTGTTTTGAGTTCAGTCAGATAATCGTTAGGTTTTGTCTAATGAAATGTAATGAAATGACTACTTATGGAATGACTTCTTATGTAAAAACAATGTAACTTAATTTGTGCATCAGATGTGGCTGTTCATGTATGCATCTGTCCATCATCCAGCCATGGTGCTCTATTGCACTTATAGGTGCATTTGAATAGAAGAAGGAAATGAATTACAAAAGATGAAAAGAAATTTTAGAAAAAGAATAGAAAATGAATATTACAGAAGATGTAACACGCTTCTAAGTTTCACAAAGATTATTTTTAATATCTTATGCTTTCAATGTTATCAATTAACAACGGGATGAAATGGAATAAGCGATAGCTAAAATTGCTACACAAGAGATGTGCGTCTGGTAAGATTCGAACCTACCGCCCACGTTGACGATACCTCTGTTCTATCAACTGAGCTACATGTACAAGTCGCTTACATGCGACCGTGTCAGTTGGCAGGATTAAACACGCACCATCCCACATCAGCAGAAAGTCGCAGTAGCTATAGTCCTGAATTCATATGCAAAATTGTTTCCAAAGAATATTACAACACCGAGAAAAATAATTTTTCTTTTTTTGACGCTACAGATATAAATTTGCGAGATGTTATTGAATTCGTGGTTAACCTATATTCCTTTCAATTGCAGATATATTTCATCCGAAGAAAAAGCGATTTGAAGATGCAAGTGAGTAAACCAAATTGTCCAAAAGCTTGGTTTTTTTAAAGTACAAATCAGCTAGTTTAGTAACACAAAAATTTTTCACGTAACTTAAGAGGATTATCTCCATTAATGTTAATGATTGTTAGTTTTCGTTTTAATGAAATTTGTATTGCAGATTATGTCTATTTGCGGTCGTTGAATGCTTTGCTGCTGTTTGTTAACAATTTTTCATTATAATAGACTCAAGCATGACTCACTTATTGTTGATTCACATGATCCGGAGATAGAGAACGACACTCCTATTTTCTGATATAATCCCATTAGAGATGGCTCGTGCGGAAATGTGACGAGGCTAGTGGCAGGGAATTCTATCAAAATATTTATCCCTGGAGCAACAATAATGAACGAAAATGTTTTGTTGCTCTCTTCAAGAAGTGAAAATATTTTCATTTTTCCAGGGGAAGCTTCACACATTCGACAAGCATGATAAAGAAAAGTTAAAGCACTGTTTGTTGTTAGGCTATAAAATAGAAAATTGAAAAAAAATATTTTCGCTGTTTGATTTTTGAGGGTGTTAACTACTCTTTTAATCTTCTGTGGTCGGTTATGTAAACATGAACTGATCAATGAAACTAAACATCTTCTGCTGATTTTATATTGATTCAATCATTTCTGTCAACAACTCAATAATCGTTGCTTAATGAATATACACAATAGGTGACCAATTTTCCGCAAATTCCTTAATTTGATATAAAATTTTCTGCGTCTCGCAATTCGTTGCAAAAGCAGCTAACTGAAAAGGCAGTAGACCAGTGGTGGTCACCTATTTTAAAGGGCAGCAGCATAGGCTTAATATTCTTTTATTCCGTACTTTTAAGTACACATATGGGCTGCTGTACCGTGCGTGCATATACAGTGCAGTGGTCGTATTACACAACAAAATTCTACATGTAAATGTACACAGCAGTATTGTACACAACTAATTTGTTTAATATTAAGGAATCATGATTTACATTTTACAATTCATGGAGTATTGAAGAGTGAATATGCCTATATAACAAAACGTGGAAGTTTTTCTGTTTAGTAATTAAACGGTAATTTGACTTTTTGTTGATTTGACCGATGGACATTACCTTATTTCATCAAAAGACAACGCTCTGTAAGTGCAGTGCAACTATCAAAAAATGAAAGTCGCAGAAGATAAAATTGATATTGCTACAATTATTGATCATGCTACACGTACATTGGTGCACATATGTCACCAAACATATACGGCTTTTAAAAATCGTGCATGGGCTCTACAAATGGTAGTCGTTTGATAATGTCAATCGAGTATGCGAAATATATAATAGTGTACCGTAGTACAAATGCAATTCAGCAAGAACATTTGAAAAAACGTTGGCCTGTCAAAACCTTTGTAGGTTGGATTCCTCCATTCGTGGTCAAAGTCTAACTATTGATATAGTCCCTCTCTAGGTTCATTGAGGCGTGTTTTATTACGGTGAGAAACATGCTCAGTAGGGCATCGAATACTATATGACTTAGCATAAACTCGCGCAGGTATTTTGCGCTTATACGAGAAGATATTAATTACGAAAGGAACATGATTGGATAATTCGAATGTGAATTTTTTTGTCATCATATTGCTCATTTAGTCGTTAATGGTTTTGAAAATTCTAAAGAGGATCCCTCACCCTTAGATGCACCTCCCAAAGATCGAAATCGGAGTTAGTCATTTTCACATATTCGATTCAAATTATGTCCGCGGGCCACTTTAGATATGAGAAGCGGTTGCGGGCCACCCAACAAGCCCCGGCGGGCCACCGATGGCCACGCGTTGCCCACCACTGGAATATTGTTACGCTTGTTTGATTGATTTTCACGTGTAACTGATCTTTTACCTGCATCTGTTTGTAACCATTGTTTTACCTGTTAATCATGACTTCAGTGCATACCAAGACACGGTCACGAGGCCGGCTATTAATCCATATATTACGACCTAATATGAGCATGATTTCCCAATGATTGCTTTTTTGTAACGTAGGCGATCTGTTTTCAAGTCCGGGCACAGTTTTTTTCCTACATTACAGCCCTAACACACATGTACTTTGTGAGGTAATCTATTTCGCAAAATGTATGTTCTTCCACCGCTAATGCAACACCAGCTGTAGATCTGTGTCTTGAATTCACGTTGACCACATGTTTTCCTTTGTCACTAATCTGTATCCGCATAAAATCGAAATTGAAAGAGAAATACTTTATTTCCAGTACTCAAAGAAAAGACGGTGGGAAGAGAAGAAGACAGAAATTTAGTCGAAAATCGCGAAAATCTTGACGTCAATTGAATCGTTCAAGTAAGTACATACAGAACTCAATATTTTGTAAGACATGCATGATTCTCTTAGATTTTCTTACAGTTGTCTCGCTAATGTTCCTACCAAATATATGCAAGAGAGCATTATTCATGGGATTTGCAACATTGATAAAATATAGTTTTTACCTGAAGGACGGATGTTAACTGAAATTAATTGTAAAAAAACGAAAAAGAAAATAAAATCAACATATTTCAATATTATTAATACGTGCACTTCAATCTCTTATTAATACAACCCAATACCAATCAGGTGTTAATTTATCTCGAATTGAGTCAAATCATCCTAAATGCTGAAATCCAATTGCAGGGGCCCTGTTACCCAAGCCTTGTGTCGAATAGAATTCTAGTCGAGCCATTGAATAATGTGGTTTCCTTTTCCACATTTCTAATGGTAGAAAGATGAGTCCGCTTCTTGTGTCTATTATATGTACAGTAGCACCTAATGTGACAGACTGTGTTAATCCGTATTCCTGTTCTTTAGCCCGATCTCACTGATAGATTCATTTCTGTGTGGGTTTGCCTATGGTGGACATAAACCTATCCTAGCCATTGTATGCAATAGTAGCATGGCATGCGATGGATATTGACAAAGGTATTCGTCTGTCTTTGGCTTGTGTGATTGGTGTAGCGTGCGCATTGCGGACGTACTCGGATAGCTCATTATCAGATAACCCCTGAAACGAAGCGGTCAGCTTGCAAGCAGGCCTGTCAAATGAAAAGTACATATCAATTAACTCCATAAATTCGTCATATGGAAATGTTAGTCACACCGCTCGACTCCTCACGATCTAAATTTACTGACGGTGTACGTTAAATCTTCTGGTTCGTCAGAGTTCAGACTTGAATTTGCATTACGTTCAATAGAAAATTTATCTTCTTGCCCCTCGAAAATAACTCTAGCCGTGACCATCAGTATTGAGGAAAGTCATTTCTAGACCCAAACAGGTCGACTAGGCAATTTATCACTGCCCTATCCATACCGGGCTCTGAAGTACATAGAGATCCCGGTGTCGATTCAGTGAATCGATGGTTGTCATTTTTTCTAATTTACTTAACTTCGTGTTATCTGGTTATCTGCAGCAATTCAAAATTCTAAAGCTTGCATTAATGTAAATTTTTATTAATCACACGTAATTGATGTTAATCACATATTTCTACAGATTTTTGAAAATTTTCTGAATTTTGCTTATGAATCTCTTTAATGATTAGGGTGGCTACTGCACATACCTGAATTTCGTGAAAATTTCCCAATATACGCGAACTTTCAAACTTATGGGAAGTTTACACGAATTTTGTAATAATGATGCATGCTTTTGAAGGAGATGTAAGTAAATATTTAATGGTACTTAGATAATATGAAACTTTTGTTGATCGTAGCTACTGCATACATGTCCCCTGCTGTCGCATTTAACCTTGCAGGTCATCTTGTAATTTCATGACATCATAGCGAAATACGTTCGCAACTGCTGAAATAATTTGTTTTTTAGTCGTTCAAGTCTCAGTTGAGTGAAGTTGTACATGTAACATCATTTTTCTCACGCTGACAATGGCAAAATTTTGACTTTTGTACAGTGCGTGCATTTTGATGCACTACAGGATAAGTCAAAATTAGCAGTGAATGATAAAAACAACTATTTTATTGCCTAACATATTCTAGAAAACTACATGCATCTTGCATACAGAGTCTGAGCATAATACGTAATATGATCTTCAACTCAAACAAATCCAACATGCTTAGTTATAGCCTTAATTCACGGTTGGCAAGGAAGCACTTCCGCAGCCGTTTCGGAAATCTCTGAAGGGGCTTGTCCAGGATTTTTGAATCTCATCTTAGGATTTTCAGCCGACCAGAAGTGAAGATAGTGTTTATTTACGTGTCGGTTAAGATAAAGCACACATTTGTCTGAACATGTCAGCTTTCCCAAAAGCGCTGGATTTTCGGTAGACTTACTAGAGTACTTTGCACATATACTGTGCATTAGTGGTCTCCGTGGCACAGTGGTTAAGTGCTTGGCCTAGCGATCTTTTGGTCCAGAGGTCGAGCCCCGAAGGTGTCATTGGAAGTCGGCAGGAAGGGCATCTGGACTTACAAGTACTACAACGCTCCATAAGTCTGACTATGTCAGCACCGTCCAAGCCCCAAGTATAGGGAGTAGTGACGTAAAAGCTTCATCATTACTTAAGTCTTTTGCATTATCTCGCAAATTTGACGTCTGCGATCGTCATCTCCATCGACAAGTTCTTGGCAACACAACGGCTTAAGTTATGAGGATGGAACTGATTTTTATAGAATTTTCTAATCAAAGAGTGTTTAAGGATGGTGGTGGTTCTTTATGGGATTCAGAGCGAAACTGCCGCCTCCAGTCCTCTACAAAAAAGTTATCTGCTGCAGCAATTACCCACGCGGTAATCATAAATCGTTCCTCATTATACCGTCTTTCGTCTCACCAGGAAATTGAATTTATAGCTAGATGTTGTTGTACTGTTTCATTCAATAGTTGAATCAATCACGTAGTCACAATATTGATGAGAATCCATGCTACAATTTCGTCAGACTGTGACTGCAACTGACGCTTATGATGCAAATCTTGTTAATCATAAACGAAAAGCTTTGTTTTTTGGTTCACGGCTAATTTTGACTCACCCTGTATACCTAAAGCTGTATGGAGCTTCCATCACAGAGGGATTTGTCTAATCCTGAGCTATTCTCTAAAATTCCACCGTCGTAGTTTTGTCACACAAGTTCAGGCTCTCGAGTAAGGCTCAGCAGCGGGTTTTCTGGCATCTGATTCCTATCACCACTTACACAAGTCACTGAGCAGTGAGCATCATTTTATCATTGCAGGTGCTCCGATGACTCAATATGTCTGCTTTCTCGTACTTACACATAAATTAAGTGTTTTCACATTTTTCTAAGAGTTCAATTTTTTGCCTTATCATCGGATGCGGAGATGCCATCTCTAGCTCAAAAGATCATAACTTTCAGAAAACAAAGATTCCGAGCATGTACAGATTGTTTCATAAAAAATGGATCACCCTTAAACATCGCCTTAACTTCAACTTTGTCTAACTCCGCCAAACTTGAACGAATTTCTCTGAAATTTAGAAGATATGTCAGTTGTGCTTACTAATATCATTATTGGAAATTTCAAGCATGAATATTGATTTGTTTTCCTGTTATAGATAAAAAAGTAGTAGATAATTTGATCTTCATTTAGCAATGCTACACAAATTCATACCTCACTCTTATAAAATTACATTTGTTTCCTTTGTTATGTAATATGTTGTTCTACAAGCCAAAAGCTATCAAGTAAAACAAAAATAAAGAAAATCGGTCAATCAGAGCCAGTATAGCAACATTATTCATCAACAATAATATAACTGCTACATGTGATTAACTGGACTTCATGTTCCATAGCTTCCTGACTTCGTTGCGGTGGTGTTGGCAGCACTCCTGATTGCTTTCAGCTAGAAACCTATCTCTTACCGGTTGAAAACAATACAAAGCACAAATGAACAATAACGAGATCGCATTCACAAAAGGCAAAGTGTCAGGGTTTTCTTTGCGAGCTACAAGCAAGCGACTAAATGTCCTTTACACAAATGTGCATCGATGGCATAATGATGATTTTCGACTGTCGTAAAGAGGGCTCTGGACGTCCACGCAAAACATCCAAACGTATAGACCGCCTAATTTTGAGATTTGTTAAAGTTGATCCAAGTCTCTCGCTAACTGAGATGGCTGCACTATACTCGTCTATTTCTAAGTCCACTATTCGTAGAAGACTTCACATACAGCAAGGAACCATGAATTCTGAACGCTATGTGAATGTTTTACGAATGAACATTGGCCAAATGACAGATCAACTTGGTGATCCATCGACTTGGTTATTTATGGATGATAATGCTACGTGTCACAGGAGTAGTAGAGTCAACTTATGCAAGTCTCAATTAGGGCTTAGGACATTATCTCGTTCTCCTGATCTGAATCCCATAGAAAATGTATTGGAGTATTCTAAAACGTAACGTTCGTCGTTCACTGCTACCTACAGATGGCGTATCACAACTTACGTCACTGTTAAAAAGAGAGAGTGGAGAAAGTTAAATCAGTCAAAAATGAACGATATCATCGAATGGTATCGTTGGATTCGCCTAGACGAATTGGTAATGTCATTGACAATAAGGGTAGGGCCACAAAATATTAGCTTCTTAAGAACCGTTACTGTATCATAGCTTATCAGATTATATAAGGACATTTGAATATATTAGGGACATGAAATAACATGAAAAATGCTTTCTGTATCATACTTATGTTTTATTTAGTCAAATTTTAGGATGATCCACTTTTTATGAAACGGACTGTAGTTTTGTTTAAAAGTTTTTGTAAACATAGCTTCCTTTTTATTTCAACATCGAGTTGTAGTAATATGCATGTATAATTCATTCAAATTAATTTATTAATCCTGTGACTTTTTTTATAGTTTGCGATTAAAATCAATTTGTTTATGTTGCAGATGACGTCGAGAAGACAAAGCAGAAATTTGGTGCCAAATCCATTGTTGTACAGTGTCTCGAACTGATTTTCTATCATCTTTTGATTCATCTTGAACTCCTAATTCACTTGCAGATGCACAACTTATTTTTGAATTTCGAAGTTTCATTGTATTTAAATTTTTGCACATACATCGTAGAAACATCGTCTCCGTATCATATTTTTATATTTTTGTACAGATAGCGTTGAAAATTGCGATCAAAAACTACAGGCCTCGTGTTTAGATGCATTAAATATGTCCTAGACCAATAGTTCATGGTAACTTGACTACTTGTCTAAAATATATTGAATGTTGCTAAACATGGCTATTCAGTAATTCTCTGTTAGAGGTTAAATCTACAACCGCAAATTTGGCTATGTACCTTTCATTTCAATGGAGTGTGAAGCTGTGTCAGCTATCATGAATCATTTTTGTATAGAGTTTAAAGAACTTGAAATTTTAAGTGTTTTCAATAATAAAAGAACATAAATCTTCGTGAAATAATGAACTTGCTTTTTCTTTTGATGAGATCATTCCTCAATCCCTATGGATTAGATACGACGCAACTTCGGTTGGGCTAAATGATAGCGAACTTGATGACTGATGTCTTCGAATTTGCTACAGCCTGATCGCATGGGGTTGCATTATAGTGCGTTAACAAAAATGCAATCAGTGAGCCTGTGTGACTGAGTTGGAAGTGGGCAGCGAAACTTAGTTTTTTGTGTGACTTAATATAAATATACTATAGACCCAGCAAAAGAAAGCATGTTCCACGCACGTTATTATTTGCGTTTTCGGCAGTAGGCCCTACTACTTATTTTTACTTAGCCCACACTAAGCCGTAAATATCCGCTAAAATCAACAACCAAAATTAGTTTCACGTCTTTTTACAGTCTGAAATGTAAATATCCGTAAAAAAGTCGTTTGTTCCATCTGATTTAAAGGGATTTTAACTGTTGCGCCACCACTCATCACGTTGTGACGGCAACCTTTTAACAGATATTTTCTGCGAAGGTTAGTGGTTATTTTAGCTGTTTTTAATGGTGTACAGTTTACAGGGGATCCACACATTTAAATCTTTATGTACTTGCTAGTACATTAATTAACTTAGAAAGGGCAATGTTAAATAAACATGCTGGTAGGTAAGCCTACTGGGTATGTATATAATTTTGAAAATGTAGGAAAATTTATTGACAATTTGTTTTTTATTGAACTCACTATAACCAGCTGATCTATGTCACTCGGACGACATGTCACTTGCATGAGGCAAATTGGATATTTCTCATACGATGATGGAAATCATTCCAGTACTCATTTATAGTATTCTAGTTCCTAGTAATGTGAAATTCAAAATGTGATTTTGAAAGTGAGAAAGATATAGGGTTGCCGTATCAGCTGAAGGACAATATAAATAAAGCTTGCGTTTAAATTGCAATAGCAAATAATATCAAGATGAGATTCAGTACTGTTGAAAAATGCAATTAAGTAGTAAGCTTAATCGCTTTTGCGAAACTAGTTAGAAATGTTAACTCAGCAGGAAAGTTATGATCGATCGTCTGAAATCGGTCAAGATTTAAAACGATATTTATTTGCAAAAATTACTTATTTAGCAATTTTTGTTCTTCATTAGAGGACCATTGTCAGACACAAAATACTTGAGCAAGCATTTCATGAATTCAAAGTTCACATTAAATACATGGATAGTGGCGTGCCGTCAATAGGTGCATATGTGGCGATCGAAATGGCTTGCTATAAATCTGTGAGTGATGGTAACCATTATTAATAATGGTTAGACCTACCGTCATTCTTTCCCAAGATTGAGGATAATTTGGCTCTGAATCTCGCGCAAACTTCAATGGAAACGCCGTCTTATTTAGGGGAATCACATCTTCGAGGCATCGCCGCAATCATTGCGGTGACTATTCGCTTTTGACTAACACGCAGTCTGTGCAAGCTGTAAGTTTCTATACAAAATGGAGCTTGATGTGCAATGCATAGAACTGTCCTGGACATTGCTACCGATTTGCCTAATAGGGCATTCACTGACATAATATTTGCCGGAAAGCAACTGTTGTTGAAGCTAGGCGGTCAATGCCTGAACTTCAAATGAATTATACGACGATCTTTCGGTGGCTGCGTGGAAAGAGGAAATCCAAGTCTGAAAGTCAATTGAGAAAACTTCATAAATGAGGCAGGAATCAAGGTTCTTTCCATGATAATGTCATCGATGACTTTGGCAGAAAATCAAAGAAGAATGGACGCACATGCCACGTTCAATTACGCGTAATTACAAATGACCCGAAACATCCGTGGCTACGCGTGACATTCCTGCAACATCTGTCGGCAGTCCTATAGACTTTGCGTTTCATGTGTCTGCATGCATCAGAGCCTAAACAATGTGATAGGACCTCAATTCTGCCAGGGAAGACAGAGAATGCGTAGCGGTTCATCCGTGTTTAAAAGTCAATGCGGACAACGGTAAGTAGACGACGATTAAACCAAAAACGCAAGATCGCGCGTAGGCTATTCATAAACATTCCCCCATGTTTTGACAGCATCAGATCACGTGATTGCTGACTCTTAGTGCAGCGCGCATGTACGCGCGTACAAGTAAAAACTGCTATAAACACGGTTGATGTGCTCCGCAATGCGCGAATTACGCGTGGCAATATCGTACCTATTGCAATTTCATGTGTAATGGGGCTTTCGTGATACTCAGGCAATTTCGATTAAAAATGTTTTGTTTTCGAAATTATTTATTTATGCATTACGACATCAGAAAAATGATGTTTCATAAATAAAATGACAAATTAAGATTTGCTGTTCCGCATTTCCGAAATTACATGGATGAAGGCCTACTCATGGGCCTACCCAAAAATTTACGTCACCATCAGTGGTTTAGCATGTGATGAAAACTGAAGAGTTGTCGTCTTTTTATGAAACAACTTGATTCGTTTTTCATGATGTAGGCAACACTAAATGCACTTGTTCACAGAACATTGAACAGTTTGCGTGAATTCAAAAGTTGCAATAATGCATGGCCTATAGTGAGTATCAATGACTTTTTGAAAATAGTTTGAAGTTTCTTTTGCATCAATAAGTCACAAGTACGAGAAAATTGCATTTTTGCAACTCTAAATATAAGAATTTTTGTTTTTTTTCTACCACCGTAACTACTTGCACTCTGTCAACCTGACTTAGGTAGGTGCTCCTTTTGAAACTATAGGCTACGTACTAAGTTTTTTGCGCTTTTGACAGGATCTGTATTTTAAATCCCGACACATTAGAAACAAAAAAGACTTATCAAAAAAATATGCCGAAGCCTTGAAAGTTCGAGTTATGGACATGTTGCCACATCGATTTTCAAACCAGTTTAAAATTCATCCCTTACCGATGTACATAGGTTATCTATCAGTTCTGAATAACTAGTGAAAAGTACACCGCAATGTAGTTTTCGTACGTATAGGCTACTGATGCATTTATATTATGTAAGACTTGTTCTTCTAATCGTTCGATCACAGTTGCTTTGATACTGAAGCTTGTAGCTCTAGGTCAAGCGGTGATGACTCGGATAAATCGTTGCTTGCATTCACCCCACAGCCCTCCACTCTTTAATTCTGTATCAATAAGCAATGTTTTTGGGGAAAATGATTATATTTCTTCAATTTACATTCTGGGTAACAGGATTTTACAAAAGATGGTAGCAAGCATGCAAAGCAATCAGTTTCTTTTGAGAAATAAAATTCACATACCTTTCTTTGCACGACAATTAGAAAAGACAGTGAACCAATGGTATGACACAGTAAATGCTCAAAAAGTACCTCTCCAGGGATAAGTAGCCTACAAACAGCCTGTCAAGCAAAATCACGCAAAACACACATAATTGACTTGAAACGATCCTTACCTCCTAATTTACATTTTTACACACTTTACAAAGGCATATTCATGAAGTCTCGTTGACAAGCCATAGAAACACAGTCGCCGATTTTTTAACAAAAATGTTGCATGCGATCTGTATGAATGGACATAGGGTTTTTGCCAGACTCTTACGTTCATCGTATGAACCGAAGTTACAACATAAAAGTAGGAAAAAGTTGCTTGGATGTGATATGAGTTATCCATGGAAATATTTCATTCATCATAAAGTAGAAAATAAAAAAAAAGATTCTCCTTGCTAACAAATCATCTGTTTTTCGTTCGGCAGTATTAATTAATAGTTGATGTCAGCTTCGAAAGACGGGAAGTTAGCGCTCACAGCACTTGCACAAAAAACATCTCAAGTCTAACGACATTTCATTATAAAATTAAATTTTCTCCCACTTCAAAGCTGACATCTGCAGGGCAATAAAATGTTCAGAATAACAAAAAGTAACGAATTGACGATTTGCTATGCAAGAATATTTCCATTAAGACTGAATGACAAGTGCGGCGATAATTCAACTTTAGAATTTCAACGAATAGACAAGCACCTACGAATGTGTGGAGTAAAAAATGATTTGAGACAATGGAGAGTCTTAAGAACTTTTGACTCAGATTTCCATCAAGTTCCACGATTTATCTCTTTATCCTTGTCAGAATATTCAGATCGAAACGGAAAGACAAGGAGAGAAAGCTATGGTACACTAAATACAAATCCACATCAGGTTGTAACATGGGCACATGTTTTTTACCACCATAGTGACGCGTAACTGCCAGATTCACATGCAGCCAAAGGCCCTCCAGCACAGAAAATACGCGTCCGCGAATGATCATATTCATGGGTATAGATCGCCACACATGGAAAAGACAGTGAGGACATTGACATAGATTGTCGTTCGTCATAAGGTTGAAGTTTGCCAAGATTCACAGAGAATGCTTTACGATTCAAATCTAAATGATAGCCGCCACGAATGTCATAGAAGAAAACTGAGCCTCGTCCTGTTGAATATGACAACATGTGGTTGTTGTACTGCACTGAACGAACTCCGTAACTGTAATGTTTTGACCGAAAGTTCCGAACGATCCCAGATGGCACTCGAATATCATAAATATTAACATGAGTCTGAAAAGAAGAGCAGAGAAATTTAGATTGCTAGGAAATAAAGCCGATGAATTTCAGAAGTTTGAATAACTATTTCATTCTATCTATTGTTGATACTGAATACATCAATCCACTTATGTCGATATCAAGTTTGCATCAACCAACAATACCGAAGTCGATAATACATCCTAAACAGACAATTCAAAACGTAGTAAAGCCATAACACAGGAAGTAGAATTGAGCATTTCAGTTCATAACAGGGAGTCAGAATTGATAAATAATTCAAATAATGTACGGTGCGTTTAAGAGAGATGTTATCAAGAGAGAATCAAATGTCTGGTGCTACCTATAGTTTTTCGCACAGGACTCATTTCTAGAACCAAACACATTGTTATCTAATAATAATACGACTGGAAGTTCGACTAATTCGCTTTAGTTTACATGAACTCGATTGCAAAAGCGCAAGAAGCCATAAATATCAATTGGGCTAATTTCTCATTTGTGGAGGTTGCTCGTGTAAGAACTTAATTCACACGGTCAATTAGTATTAGTATTCCATTAGACTTAGTATTCCATGAAACTGAAATTTGTGCTTCACTATCATCCAAAATATTTTTATTAATAATTTTCTTGGTGTCGGTCAAGTGGCCTCGCAATAAACTTTATCGCAACAATATACACGTACCGAGTAGTGAGTACCGAGTTAGGTATTGCATATTTCAATATTCAGTAAAGTGAGTTAATTGTCAAGCAATTCTTCGCTAGCTCGCTTGGTAGTCCGATAGCCGGGAAAGTTCATTGTAACACCTATTATCTGTCAATGCAGGTAATATCACAGTATTACTTGATTTGTGTGGACGTAGGTCACAGTTAGATCATGGTTAATTATTGTCTTGACTAACTACTATCTCGGAATATTAACTGATTGAATTGACATAAAATTCTGAAATATCAATGGACGACGAAGCCGTTTACTTTCATGAATTCATTAGCTGAGATATTCATGTAGCTCAGCTAGCAGAACGATAATCTGGAAGTTCAATTTGTGGCACACCAATTTTCAGTCAGCTTAAGTTAAATTACAGAGGGAACTGTTCTACATCACCTCTTTTAGCATCACAACCAACTTTATAGCATAAATTGCTGTGGAACCTAACCAATTCTATTGTACACAGTAATTTAATTGATCGTTTTTGTCATATTTTTTACAAAACCCCTTATAGTCTTGAATATTAAGAAAAAACACGATTTCCCGAAGATACGAGATCTGATGCTTTGTAGGAACAAATCTGATGGTCAGCACGAGCCAATAATCAATACAGAGAAAACTGACGTCACACGCTACTGATGACATTGTATTGGAGCCGATGAGCCTATGTCTGACAAAGACCATATTTTCTATCGATGGCTGCACTGAAAAGTCTGTCTTACTGTATAACGCCATCACTTGGCAAATGACTCGCACACTCACATCTACTGAGGGCTTCTTTTAACGTGCACTGGCCACAACGAGTGTCAAACGCAGACTTATACCGACGAGCCAGATTACTACCACCAAGTGAGAGGCTACGCAAGGAGCGCCTAGCACTCGCAGGAAATCTCATTCGCGCGGAGGAGTCGTGTCCTCAACCGGCACAACATCTTCTTCTGTGGCAGCCGACGCAACCACAAAGGCGGGGACAAGGTCATAGAAAGACTTTTCCTCAGCTTCTATATGATGATTGTGCTGCGCCAGACCAACTGTCCGCTCACAAGCATGTGCGCCAGCTAGCGATATGGCGCAAGATCTGACGCTTTTTGTATCGTTTGTATTTCTCATCTTTACTAATAAAGCGTATTATTATTATTATATTATCTTTTCTATAAATGAAACATTTCTTTGACAATCCGTTTGCGAAGTCAAGCGCACCATGTTTTCCAGATTCAAAAAAAATCTGGCGTCTGAAAGTCTGCGCCCGATTTTCAGATGCCACTATTAGAAGGCTAAATCACATCTGAATACCAAAACCATAAATTTCAAATCATATTGAAGTTTAGTATATTCTACTAGAACAGTGGATTCGATCATAATTGAAAGAAAATATGATGCACTCCCTATGATTTAACCGAACAAACTTTATAGTTAGAAATACATGCACGCCTGCACGAAGGGAAAGACGCTTCGCAAAACAGTCGCAGACACGGTGTCTGTTAAAAATTGTGCAAAATATGACTTTCTCTAGAAAAGATGATACATTCTGCACAAATTGTTTCTTGAAAAATCTGTCCCACTGTACTTAAATTTTGAACAATAACTTTTGCTGTTAAATCATAGGGAAAGCTCATAGTTTCTTTTTTCTGTCATGAATCACCTATCATCAAGAACCCTCAATTGGATTAAAATATTCTTCGAGTTGAAAGTAAGAGCCAATTTCAACAAGAAGGTGGAAATTCATCTACAAACGTCACGTGCAATATTCCAAATTTCTTCGATTACATCAGCAGAATTACTGAATTGAATAATAAGAGAGACGAGAAACTATATCACCGATCGAGCGGATTATTCAGCAGAACCAGCGCGGTCTGGTTTAAAGTGGCTAAGATGTTTTGCTAAGTGATTTTTGCTTTGTTAATATACAAGTTCAAAAGGGAATGACCCTCAAACTGACAAAATTGAACTGTTACATCAGGCCGTACAATTCTAAGAGTTAAATGCACATACCCTGCCCATCACCAGATTATATTAGACAATACTGAATTCAAATACATCAAAATCTGATGCGGTGTATTTGAATTCCTATCAATTTATCAGTATATACAAGTACCATAGCAGTACGTTCTTTAAACAACACCTCTGAATTGTCCGGTCAAAGGCTGATAATACTACTATTCAAGCGTGAAAATGCTGACATTAACCTTCCAATGCTATCACTTTTGTAATATATAACTGCAACAATACGCGCTCTGTGACCGAACGTAGCTTCCCATGAAATGGAAATGTGGAAATATACCATCAATTCCAATACAGTTAACAACTCAGCACGAAAAGTTAAGTTTACAATTTTCAAGAATGACAAAAGCAGTCTCTTGAAAAAGACTTTAAATTACTAATAAAGATGCTAAATTACTGTACCGCTAATTCGTAAAAACGAGGAAAAACCACTTTTTGTTAACATGGTGTGATACAATGTTAACAATTATGTTATGAATTATCAAGTAGAGAAAATCTAATACCACTATATTTTCTATGCACGTAGGCGAACTGACTCTGCAATCTTGGTTACCAACCGCAAGGTCAGGGTAAAAAATACGGAGTAGCCTACTGTACAGTCGCTCCGGTTGTTCAACCATTCTGGTCAAGTAGGAATGTCTCGAATCTGAAATTATTTTATCCGAAAATCTTTTTCAAAAATACAATTAAATTAGTTTTTCTTCTAAGGAATGTACAATAGTTGATAGACAAATAAAACCACATGCTGCAGAAACGTTGCTGCAGATTGCAGATTTACAGTGGACGGCTTTGTTTAGGACTTGTAGCAACATAAATCGACTTTCTGATCATGACTAAACTAGCCGAACACTGAAAAATTCCCCCTTCTCTCAACTTCACTATCAGCCAATGAAGATAGGTATTATCAATCGCAACATATATGTAACGACAAGATATATGCTAACCTGGCCATGGAGTTTCACGTATTTGTGACATCATGACGAAATAAGCGACATTACCTATTTCTTACAAAAATGAGAATATAATTTATCAGCCGATGTCGAAGGCAATATCATCATTATCATCATGAAACGCAAAATGACATTCCTCATAACGGTTCCTTGTAAAACACGAGTCTTTCATACAGCGGAAATCCGACTGGATTTTGCATCAAAACCGGCCGGATAAAAGCCTAAATCCGGTGCACCCCTAGTCAAAAGTAAGTTTGGGCCATTCTGAGATGCAATGATGAGTTGTTGTAGAACGAAACGCAGGGTCTACGGCTGCTGAAGAATTTAGTTCCCAAACTTTTCAAGTTTGAGGTCAACTTAGGCAAACGAAAATGTCCAGAGTGTTCCATTAGAGGCAAAAGAAGATGACGTAGAGGATGAGCACTGTCAGACACCATACTGAGAAATAAACGAAAGCCAAGAATCTGACGACGATAGGAAAGCGGGACGAATTCTGCACAGTCACAGTACCAAGAGTCACAAATTATATGATGCGCACGCCTCTGTATCTGTTCAAGTTCTTTTGAAAGTCCAATATTGAGGTTCACAAATAGAGGGGCACCATACTCAAGGATGTTGCGTATGCAATTTTGATAGATGACGATTATCTGCGCTTTCTTCAAGAAACTTCGAAGTTGGCGAAATACATAAAGCCTGGATGATGCTCTCTTGCAGATTGCATCAACATGCGCTCTCCGCGACAGACTCTGCTCAAATTTTATTCCCACGATTTTTTGACGATTTGAACCGGTATTCCAGGTAGTTGGAATCTGGATCAGTCAAATGCACCTGGAGTACTGAAGAAAATTTTATGATTTTTTTCGTTCTTAATCAACATCTGATTTCAACTTGCCCATCTTTTGACATCATTATATGCTGATTGAAGCGGAATGATAGCTGTTGACGTAGAAGCGATGATAATAGAAATATGTCGTCGGGGTATTTCACCAGAAGTAAATCATCAGACGCATCACAACGCAAGTCTGAGACGAAGTACCCAAAGAGAAGAGGTCCATATGAATGCATGAACAGGGACATATGAATACATTTCAGGACGAAAAGCACCACGAACAGATCAATAATTGTTTATAATTAATTATCGTATTTAGTCACTTCTATTCTATTATCACTTATCATTCTATCAAATTCACTTCAGTACAGCTATGTGGATCAATTTTAAATGTTGAGTTGAGGCAGGAGGATTATAAGATACAAAGACATTGTTTAGACCACATGTATTTTATTTGAAACCTCAAGTGTGAAATAGACTGCTCTTAAAATTACCAATTTGCTAAAGTGCATGATAAATCAAGGCGAGCCTCGTACATTGTCTTCGATTAAGATATTTTCGAGTAGGGACCAAGGCCTATTACATCCGTGAGCACCAAGCTTTACTGCATGTTTTACTTTCACGTCTATAGGAGTCTATGCACGGCTATGAATGAAGCTTAAAAGACACTACTCCTCTATACTGGAGGCTTGAACGGTGCTGACACAGTCTTTTCTGGAGCGTTGTGGTACTTTTAGTCTGGATGCCCTTCCTCCCAACTTCCAATGACACTTTCGGACCTCGACCTCTTAACCAAAAGGCCGCTAGGGTCAAGCACTTGACCACTGTGTCACGGAGACGACAAACTACGGTAATAGTCGGCGAGATTGCCGACTCTTGTTATCTTCATTTCAAGATGATGTATTCTTTGCAGTCTATGTATATTTACCATCTATGAATCTCCTAAAGCCTTGAATTTTAAATTAAAGTTAAACAGTCCCATGTTTCCTTTTGTGTTAATGCCCTGTATAGATGTTGAAATATATCGCCAAATATTGCAAATACTATTTCGTCACTCGACTTCAGTTTCCCATCAAAACAAAATAAACTAATGCACCATCTCCGACTTCTCATTTGTTTACTGTATTTCAATGCTAATTCATAAGGCAGAATGGCTAAATGAACCTAACACATAGAATTAGACAGGCGTACAGCTTTGTTAACATTTTGTCTGTGAGAATACCTTCTTGTCAGTTTTGGTCTCGATTCTTACAGAAGAAACTCGAGGTCAGACTGGAAGCTTATGTGTGACTTAATGTCAACCTTGCAACCGCTTCGAAGTCACCTGTTAAACAAGTCTGGAAGACGAATAAAAATAGCGTGTCCTTGAAAGACCTTTACATAGCACACGATCTGCATGAATGATTTTCAGCTTATTGGTTCAGATAAAGTTAAGTTGGAGAGATACAAAGTACAATGGTCATCAGGTCAAGACAGACAAACATATTCATCATTGTGTTATGCCCCATTCAACTGAAGCATGTTTTCTGATGTTGAGTGAATCTGCAACAATGGCCTTATCAAAGTGCTGTCTGTATATAAACCGTATTTCGAGCAATTTTGCGATCTTGATTAAATGTATGCCGACAATCAATCTGGTATTGGAACGAGATCAGAAATACAAGAGAGAAAAATTCATCAATTTAGTAAAATATGTTAGAAGATATCGTCTTACATGCTGTCATCTTGTTGAACCTCAAAATTATGCAATTCCATTTCAGTGGAAGACTAGAATCGAGTGATACGATTGTAATAGACGAAGCTATGAGCTATGATTCTTTGCCCCGTTCTTCAATGATCGAAAGATGCGTCTTCTTAAATGGTCAAAAGTCTTCAACCAAGCGCGACTATCAAGTGAAGTACATTGTGTAAACTTTGAGGCCTATTCTCTCATCAACAATGCCCAATTTGCAAAGTAAACTGATGATATACGTGTGTTCTGGGGACATGCAATTCTTCAATTCCAATGAAAACCTGATAACATTTCCTGTCGTCAGTGCCTATTACCGGGTGTGGTTTAACGTCGCTACCACCCAAAACTGGGGCAGGGGGAAGGGGGTTCGAAGGTGTTGACATAATCAGACTTTTAGTCCGGATGCCTTTCCTGACAACTTCAAGTGACACTTTCGAGGCGCGACCGTATTTGTCAATGTTAGCTGTCGGTCAAATAATTTATTAGGAATATTTTCTTCCAAACATTAATGCACATCCCAATAATATCGGCAATTTCTCCGCTACGCGCAACGATTAAGTAGAATCTTCGTGACTTCTATTGTGTTGAGTATGAATTAATACGAAGTAGTGGAGAAGCTGTGTGGAATTTGCCCAGCCATTCTTCTACAAGGTAAAGGCATGTCATGAAACAGTCGATAGTCCTAAAAATAATAGAACCTTTTTATTCAATTAGCTAATTTTGTAAACTTCAGGTAGTTAACTAAATGGAGATGACTCGGCCAGGGTAATTATTCTTTAGTCAAAGTGTAAACGATGTGTCTATCCTAAGTCTTAAAACTTCACAGAATGCCGATATCTACATATAGGTAGCTACCTACAATACGTGCGCTATTCTTTTACTTTATTGGTATAATTATACCGTGTAAAAATGATAGGGTTGCATTTTGAATAATGATTAGACTTAGTGGTGTACGGGGAACAGTGGAGATAAGTGCTTGGTCTAGCAATCTCTAGGTCCAGAGGTCGAGCCCCGAAAGTGTCATTGGAAGTCGGCAGGAATGACATCCGGACTAAAAGTACCACAACGCTCCAGAAAGGTCTATGTCAGTGACCTCCAAGCCTCCGGTATGGAGGAGTAGTGACGCTAAAGATGCGTAGACTTAACGGCAAAAAATGATGTTTTTTATTGTCTATTTATCACCCCTTCAAACATAGTGACATACTGGTATCAATGTCAAAGTTAAATAGTATTTGACAGAATACTGTTAAGAAGCGGTTATAAGAAATAATTAACATCATCAGTTTCTTTGGCAATGACAGCTTAACCGGATGAAATTTTTATTCTCCAAATCGACGAAAACCAAATAAGCTGACATGGCAGCTAATATGGATAAATGCGGAACATGTTCTCAATGAAGACTTTTTCGAATAAAAAATTTCTCTAAATTTTTAAGAATTATGAAAGCCAATGATGTGATTAAATGATTTCATGCATTTCGCGATTATACTTCCCTCGTGCATTCGCTGAGTGCGGTAACTTATCAGCAACTTGTGATAACTTGAATACAGTGATGTAAGTACTTACAGATGGCGATATAAACAAACACAAGTAACTTCGAACTCAGGAGGCACTTGATGCGCGAGGCCCGTCAGATTTTGCTAATTTTTAATAACTTTACTGATTAATACTGATTTTACTATTTTTAATGAGACTGCCTTAATCTCACTTTCCTGTGATACTTGAGCCGCCAACGAATTTCCTAAATTGTAACAGTAGAGCTTTATCCCAGCAGATCCTCAGGAATATTTCGGCTCAGTCAGACTAACAAGACCGCAGAATAAGGAATAATTTACGTTGCTGAAATAATATCAGGCAAGCTGATTTAAGATGGGTAATGCAAAAAACAAGATCTACTCAAAATTGCATTGGGCATGCACTAGCTGCCGAATTGCTTTAACATGACAGTCGTCCTTCCGTTTCTATTAGACTCTGACATCCAAGAGATGGAATTTCCTCACAAAATACAGCATACTTGAATGACTGAGTCGCAGACCGGGCTTCCATGCATATTAGCCGCGACTCATCTGACTCTCTCAGTCCACATTTTATCGCTGTGATTATCTGATGAAAAATTAAGAAAATAATAACTATATAAGACAAATTTGTCAATGCTAAACCAAAAATTAAAAGAAGTAAAAGCCAACACTGACTGAAATTTAAATTAGATGTCACAAAATCATAAGCTTCAAGCTTTTTCAACGTATCATGTCAGATTCAACACATCATCTTCATCATAAGTATGTCAAAGCTCTTCAATCATGGATTTCGTGTATTGTGGCTTTCATTCTGCATCATAAATTTGTTATGACTTTATTCTATAAATACACTTCTTCACTTCGCATTATTTGTCTCACGATTTTCATTAGTGAGACATTAACCTTTGGAAATAAAAGGTTATTATTATTATTATTATCAAAAATTCACCGTCTTTTACTAGGCATTGGTACCAGCACGCATAACTAATTACTTGTCAGTGAGGTTATCAAAATTTTCGTCTTCACTTTCACTACGAAATAATGCTGCCGGATAGGATGTCAATGACATGCCTGGTCCAAAATATTCAAAATTCCCTTGTCTGTCTAGCCACAGAACAGAGAAGTAAAATACGCTTTCGCTGGCAGTATCAGTCCTGAAGACAGCCTTTCCAATTGCCACCCACAATGCCCATTCCTGTTGACTTCTGTCTGCATGCGTGTAGTGTCATTAAAGTCTCTGGACATAAACATCATCGTAATCTCTCCATAGAATAAATGTTAAATATCGTGAGGCATTATAGCGAGAGTTGTTTTTGTGATAGTTCCAATTAGCAGAAAGGAGCTGGAAAGTGAATAACAAAAAACAATCACCTTTGCCATAACATACGATTCATTATGTGCTGTGACCTTGAAAGAGCTTCTATTTCAGTCAACCTTGATAAGCAATATCAAAATCTGTTTACATGATATAAACATGCACCGCAGCTTGTGACAAGAAAGGATAATTGATGCAGCTTATATAAAAATGAAATTTTCAAAGGTGCGGAAAACACACTTAATTGAATACATCGTAGAACTCTGTTTCGATGAGAATTGATGACAAAAAAGGTAAATAATTTATGCCATCTCCGGGACACAGCATAATATTACATTGAAATACATTCTCGATGCAGTCTATTATCCTTTTAGGTGATTTTCGAGATCAATTTGTGATGATATGATAACACGAGTATGGCAATATTTATCATTTGAATGTCAAGTAGTAACTGCTGCCTTCGTAACCATGCTACAACCCTGTCAACACTTTCTGCATCCGCATCTTAAAATTTATTCTCTATTTATTACAATGCTTTCTTAGCTCCTGCACTAACGTGAATGATGTTGAATTTACACATCGATACACATGTACGATACAATGGCGTGTCACTTTACCACAATACATGTATATTACGTAATAAATGCTCCAACATACTATAGGTTTAATAAATGAGTACACACAATAACCTGTAGGCGTGCGATATTATGTGAAGCGCCGGTGAGAAGGATAGCATACCGCACAAAATATAACAACGGTTCTTTTAATAAAAGTTAAAAATGATGTCGACCGTCAGCACTGGTTAGGTATATTTCCGGTTCGGCATTATATCCCAAAACACGTACCGAATACCCAACGCAGTAAAGTTGTGAATGGCAATGTAGTACCGTCACAATACCTCATTACAGGGTTCCCGCGGCTTTTAGAACAAAAATTCAAGGGCTTCCAAGGGCGAAATTAATGATTTTCAAGGGTCACGCAAATATGAGATTTCTTATATAAAAGTGTTGAAATACATTCTACATGATTAAATAGATTATTTCTAAATTTCAAAATGAGAAAATCAATTGAAATGTATGTTAAATACTTGAACATTCAGTTAATGATCTATGAGGCAGCCAATGTCCGCTGCGACAGATGATGTGTCATACTGGTTAGACGTCGTACCCAACTTGAAGGCAACAGGTAACATACTGGACAGTTATAGGTTAATAAAGCAAAATGTGCTATCGCGTTAGTTGCCAACTTAGAACAGAAAATACCTGCGGAATTGTATAATACATAGGGGGCATATAATTGTATAATCCCTGCACTCAAATGAGAATTTTTTTACTTATGTAAGTGTTAGCACATGTGAATGATGATGTAAAATATCTCAGTGGTTATAGCTTTTTAATAAACTCGAAAAAATTCTCAGATCATAGATCATAACAATACAGTTCAGGATTAACAATTTTTATGAACAAAAAAATTGAAAAAAAGTTCTGATTAAATTCGTAACAACTTTGATGGATAACAAAACATCGTAGATAATTACCAATCAGATGAAAGAAGAAATCGTAAATCATACATGGAATCATGACATGTAAAATATTTAAATTGATGACTGCATTAAATTTCAAGTGTGATTTCAAAATTCGAGGGTTTTCAAGGGCCGCGGGAACCCTGGATGAGAGAGAGAGTAGTTGAACAGTGCAGAAGTCGCATGAGATCAGCTGACAACAGATGGAATGTCAGGTCCAATGTAAGGAGCGGATGATACACATCCGCAGTATCAAGGCACTTTTCGAACATACCCTACCAACGTTGTCATGTAAAATTGTGTGTCTCCGATGGATACTATGCACTTAATAATACAAAACAATCACGGAAATAAAGCGCTGAGTAGGTTGCATGTCGCTGTGTGCTCTAGAATTTCTGTAGTAAGTGAGGACTTGGAACACCGGATAGATGAAAACTTCTCGCTTAGCAGATAACCTTCCTCTATTATTGGGTCCGCTGAGTGAATTCTACTCAAATCCTACAATTAAGAATCTTATCTGT
Organism: Prostheceraeus crozeri; assembly: GCA_907163375.1. NCBI lineage: Eukaryota > Metazoa > Platyhelminthes > Polycladida > Euryleptidae > Prostheceraeus > Prostheceraeus crozeri. The sequence goes on from CAJQUW010007250.1 coordinate 187,987, forward strand.
GAATCTGAAGAGTTTATTTTTAATTATGATTTATGCTGGCCTACTGTCAACATTGCGATTTCATGCATACAAGGTGGTCGCCACTTTCCCGAGACCAACTTTGTGATTTTGCCTGACAGGCATACTTGTGCAGTGTACACTTCAACTAATCATTCTTTGTTAACGGAAAGCTGCTGTCACGGATTTTTCAGCTTTAACAACTGATGGCTATCGTCTTATCGCGGTGATTTTTTAAAATTAAATTTCGTGATGAAACCTCGTTTTAACGTCACTATCAGCAAAATCGGAAACTAGGACGCTACTGACATGGGCAACCATTGAGGCAATGTTTGAGACAACATTGCGACAAGAAAGATTGAATAAAGTTGGATTCCTTTGCGTCTGTCTGGGTTAGTCTAGAGGCATAGAAGTAGATAACAGTACACTAGAATGGAAGTTTGATATCTTGCCTATGTACAATGATGGCACATGGAAAAATCTATGGATTGTAGATCAGATTTGATCTAAAACATTATATCATAGTCAAACCATTTGCCACGTTGGTTGTGGAATTTGTTGCCAGCAAATTGCAGGATTTTCATGAAAATAATTTTAAGTGAGATGGTGGCATTGTTTCATGTGAAATAGCCTGCTATTCCATGGACTAATATGCTGTGTCTATTTGTAGCAGTCATTGACAACTATTATACAATTTTTCAACACTGGAATACGAATTGAAATTTGGTTCACAGAGTGATATTGAAAGTGGTTGCTCTACTGGTTGTACGAGTAAGAGAATCTAAAGAATTCACAGATAAAAGTTCTAATTATTGGATCATTTCTCTGTCAAGCATTTAAGAAGCCCAGCGCTTTTCTGGAAGAAACACTGAAAGTTTCTTTACCTACAATCATTCTCAGATAAATAAAATGTCGCTGGAACTTTTCAATTAATCCCTGAATGACCTATATGATAAGTGTGATGATATTTGGGAAGCTGATATTCCAAGGCATGCAAAGATTTTGAAAATTGTTCAAATATAATGAACACGGAAATCCTTCAAAGTAAAATGAATATTCTGAGATTTCTTGGCCTCTGATTTCAAGCTGGAGTTATGCTTGCTCTGTAAATCGACATTACAAGTAGCATATGTGTCTGATTATACTCTTGCTTGATTATAGGAGCGATATTTCAAAATGATGAGCATACAGAACGTTTTAAAGGATTTCCTTCTTTGTCATCCTGTCGCTGCAGTATTTTGTAAATTCACTATTGCTTTTGTGTACATGATCTTTGGACAAGGGGCAACAATCCAGATCACAAATTGGCTTGATAAATATAAATGCCAATCAGAAAACAGGGAAACCAGCTCGCACAATTTGCCCCAACTAAGTTCCCCCGGCGTGTGCCATAATTTTCATGCAATTTCCATTCTAGGACTTTCTATGGTATTGTTAATTTCTATGTCTAGAGGTGACACGATTCTACCTCAACCATTGTATGCAATGGTAGCAAATTATGGAGATTGATGAGGGGATTATTCGTCATCACCTTTGGCTCACGTGATTAGCCAAGCACGCACAGGGCATGAAATAATTCGTTTAGAGAACACACGAGCCTCCATTCACGTAGAAGATTGAGCATTTATCAAGTGAAAAGTGCATCTTTGACAAAATTTTCTTCCGGAGCAAATTCGAGAAGTGAAAATATTATTCACACCGGTCGATTCTTTACGATGTAAATTCACTATCTGTGTGGGACTTGAATTTGCATTACGTTCAAAGGAAAATTGAAATTCCTGCCCCGCGAGACTAGTTCTGGCCGTGACCCTCAACGTTGAGGAATGTCATTTCTATACCCAAACACGCAGGCAAAGCGACTGGTCTTTGTGTGCGTAAAACTGTATTTTTCATTCCGGATGCCATCCACTGCGAATTTCCAGCATTATTCGCGTAGACTCGACCACCAACAAATGGTAGAGATTGAATTTCGCTGTGATAAAACGAAATTTAAAGACGGTATCAAGTTCATTTGAGTTTTGACTGACTCTCAGTTAAAGCTCATGATTTTAGCAAAATATTCTGGGAATCTAAAACAATTTGAAAGCTTAAGTCAGCGGATAACTTAGTTTTTGCATTCAACGCTTCATAGAGGAAGAAATTCAAAGTCAATGTAGAAAAAAGACTCACTTGAGAACCAATGGCTATTTCCCATGGGCAAGAAGGATTGGTAGTCACCGTTACGGTGTCATTGCAGCAGCCTTGCATGTCGATGGTCCGAACTTCAGTCAGATGATGACCAGTGTCGAGAATTTTGATCAACTTCCTTGTGGTCACCACTGACAGACGATTAATTTCACGCGAGTATGCAAGCGCTCGCAATGGGAGTCCACCTTCATTATCCTCATATAAAGAGATTGAGGTTGGTTCCTCGTAGTGGTATCGATCAGTAAGCGAAGTTCCCCTGAAGAAGGAAATAAACGTCATTGAGTCAAATGCACATCGCCTATTATTTTTGTGCTTTCAGTGTTTGTGGTCTGCACTATAAAAGTCACAAGACCATACCACACGGACGGACAGTTCGAACACGTGTGTGTCACATCTATTTCTAAACGTTTATGTCTATGTTTATACCATCAGCCAATTACATGCTGCATAGAAATCAAAGATCATTGTAATGTATACAACCTCCTAAGAAAGCCTATTCCACAAATTTGCTGTCCTAAGAAAGCAATTCCAATGTTTTAAGAGATGTCTTCCAAAGGACATCAAGGTTGTGGAATAGGCCTCCTTTTGAGGTGTTGCCAACAACTGTCAGTGTTGCAGCATTCAAATCTCACATTCACAACATCCCACTTTCTAGAGTCCATCTAAGAAGCAATCTAGAATACCAATTTTACGCATGTGATAGCGGTTAAGCGACGACAATTCTTGCCAAAAAAAGACAATGCATTTTCATCGAGTTAGTTTCGCAAGATGATAACACGCTAACCTACAAAGCATTCAACATGCTGCCTCTGACTTCAGCATGGCATTGAATGTGCCTATGTTCTGACATCGTAATTGTTTGCTGATGTTCTCACATCGAACAATTAAGACCAAATGTCGGGCTTAGCTAGTTCCATATACGCTTCAATGTGTTCTATCTTCAAGTGTAACTGCCAACTTTTTGTGGCTAGCAATTCTGTATTCTATTGTTATAACCATCAAATCCAATCCATAATGCGATTGGAGCGATGGTTGTATGTTTCAACTGTATAAGCTTCAATTGACATCGTAATCCATCGGGTTTCATGATGCAATATGGTAACGTGCAGATAATGTAAATAAGGTTGAATACATCCGATATTTTAACTATTGAGATGTGGAGTCGAAATAATACTACTGAAACTATTAAGTTTCAAAGGTGTTGTGCGTGTTTGTTGGAAGTTTGGAATAATGGCACTCCAAATAATTTAATTAAATTCAACGAAAAATATGTCACACTGTCATTTGAAGCTGGGACATTCCCATAACGACGTCTACATGTTTCATAATTTTAATAAACTTATAGTTAATAAGACTTAAGGTTTGTCCTTAAGAGGACAGGTGGTGCGTTCCACACCGGCAGACATTAAACGTTCAAGGCGCGTCAAACTTTTGACTACCCTAGGACTACATTTTAGAGCCAAACTTGACGAGATCGGTGTGGAGGACCTTCCCACTAGTCCATTTTTCACTCAGAGCTTCTAAAGCGGGGCTGGACCTTACCCCTAATGGTCCTCTGACTTGTGATCCTCGACAAATGCATGAATCCATGAAGGTCTTTAAGCACAAAGACTTGACGGATCTGATTGCGTGCCGGGCGGACCTACCCAGGGGTCCATAACATAGCGCTGGACTTCACCCTTAAGTGTACGAGATCGTACAAGGCCGCTTAACAAGTGATCTCCTTGGTCAAAGTTTCAGGCTCGATTGATTAGGAACTTATATATAAATAGACACTTAGTAATCACCATGTCAACCCCATGGAGACCAGTAACCGACACAGTCCATTCATCACACTAGGGTAGTTAGCGATAAAAAAAAAACGTTAAAACAAATAAAACAATAGCCAGTCGTCAGCAGGTACCCGCCTGGTTGCGTTTCGGCCCCTCTACCTGAACGCTCAAGCCCAGGCGGGCGGGGCCCCGCATAAACTTATATGCGGCTGGCATTCTAAAATCAATACAGTAATGATATGTGTAATAATAAGTAATACTGATAGTAATAGTAAAAACAAAAACAAAACAACCGCAAAAGACGGATACATCCAAAACAAACTAAAATATATGTGTGAAATACTGAAATGGTATAACCAATAAAAAAATGTTAAGAAAACAGTGTTAATTATATTGTTTAAAATGCGCACTGCGATGTCAGCTGCCTGGCTGAGAAATATCCAAACTTGACTAGAAAATTGTTATGACCGGTTAGGATTTTCTCAGTACATGCCTTCATTTTAGACTTACAATATCCTCTGCTGCTCATCACAAAAAGTGTCATATTAATTCGTTTAATTAGATCTTCAAGATGTGAGCAGATGCGACAATAACGTAAAACCTGGCCGGCAAATACATTAATTCCCATGTTATAAGGTCAACAGAACAACAGGGAAATCAAAATCTTCCACTTTATGATATATTGAGGTTCGAAGACCGTCACTACTAGATTGGAGTCTCACATCGAGGTAAACAACGGCTTTGTCATTGACTCCGTTTCTATCTGCAAGAAGCTCCATTGGGTAAATTTTCGGAATTAAGGTATTGAAATGCTTGTAATTTATTACGCATATATCGTCTATATATCTCGAAGTGTTTGACAATAATTTAGCTAGTCCAAACTTTTTATTTTTAACCAATTGTTTCATAAAAGCAAATTCGCAATTTAACAGAAACAAGTCGGCAAGTAAAGGACTGCAATTCCCTCCCATTGGTACTCCTCGAATTTGTCTGAACACGTAACCGGAAAAAGAAATGTAGACTTCAGACACTATAAAATCAATAGCCTTCTTAAAAGAGTCCACGTCATAACAAGAATACCCCTTATATTTGATTTTGGAGATAAACGACTTCTCATATCCTACACACAAGTATCTACGATTAGTGGAATTGAATGTGAGATCAAGGATGGAAAAAATATTATTATTGATAGCACCTTGATCTAAGTTTGTATAAAGAGTAGAGAAGTCAAAAACTTGCATAGAGTGGACGTTCACGTTAGAAATATTCCTCAAAAAATCTTGAGTCGAGGCTACACTCCAAAAATAAGAATAACCAGTATTACTCCTGATTGACTCACAGTATCTATGGAAATTTTCTCTTATCACTTTCAGACCTTTGTTGATATTCACCGATAACTTTTTAGTTGTACAATTTCTGGCTCCGGCAATGAATCTAAACTTATAAGGATTTTTATGCAATTTTGGAATCCAGAAAAGTTTTGGTAGTTTAAGGTCCTTGTCACTAACATTAATATTAAAGTTTGATTTCATATCTTTAACGTGTTTAGTAAGGACTTCCTTATCAGAAATAAGCTCAGGTTTATAAGTTGCATTGCCTACTGCAGTGGAAGAATCTATGTCAAAACCAAGCTCGTCCATCAGGATTTTGAGATAGAACTTTTTACATATGAAACTAAAGTTGTTGGATGCTTTATCGACAGGAACGACTATCAAGTTTTTATGGAGATCTTGCAACTCCTTATCAACACAAACGCTGCTGCCATTATCTTTCCCACCCAACTTCTTACAACGAAAGATGCGGTGCTTTACTAACATCATGACCCTGTTTTTCCAAATAGAGAAGTCATCAACTTTTAAGTGAAGGCGACTGGACACACGAGATATATGATTATCTATGGAATCGCTGATCTCTTTTTGAATGGATTTCCATGATATTGACCTAGACAATCTGTGTTTAGTGCCATACGCGAATATAGCTCTGAGACCTGGATCATTTATTATATCTAAATTACCGGTAAAAACATGCCCATAAGGCTCATAAACAAAACTGGTCATCGAGTCACAGCTGCAATCGCTCTGTAAAATGCCAACAACTTCCTGAATTGTCAGGCTATTAAGAAACTTATTTTGAAGAATTTCAAACAAATAGGGTTATTAAGCTTATGGTACACTTTGGGAGGATATAGATGTTTCGCTTTTTCTGGAACTAAAGCACAGACACTTTTATCACATGATAGAATAGAACAGAATATATATTATAATTGATTGCGATTTTCTGGAAATGGTCAGTATTAGTGCTGCAAAACAGGACTAATTCAAACAAGTTTTTTGCCATAGATTTTCAGATAATTAATCAGAGACCACGGACAATCTCGGGGAAGTTTAAAATACAACTAATGTATTTTACGATTCACTTTAACAATTAATGGGTTAACAAACCTGAATGCACATCTCATCGACAAGACAAATATCGTAGGCTAACCATATCGAAGTATCTTATAACTCCTTTTAAATAGCATGATAGAACAGGATAATACAAAAAGGCCTTCTATTAACCATATCGAGCTAAAGCAAGAAGAATAGCGCAGTTGTTATGGGCTGCACATCGGGATCCAGGTTTTGAATTGTTTGCATTTGTTGACGCTTCTCACAATTTGCAGTCAATCCAGTTATTTTTGTTGCACTTCGTGAAGGTGCATTTGAGGTCGCTTTCTTTGACTTGTGAAGATGCGCGTGTGCTGATTAGTATGGGCAGCTGGTCAGCTGTGAGAAATTGAATTTTCAAACTTCTTAAAAAATTCTCACTATTTTATAACTACGTCTACAGAACATAATTTTACACTAACGCCTTGTTGCAATGGATTTCATGGCATCACATTTAATGATCATTGCACTCGTCAAAGACAATGGAGGCAAGCACTATAGTACTCGAGATGTCCATGGAGGTTTCCATGATTTTGGCTGCAAGCAGATAACACGAATTCTTTGGAATTCACTGTTCTCAATGGCGTTAATAATGAATCACGTATCATTCTACTAAGTTTCGAGGTACCGTAAACCTAGAAGAGAGCGCTACCCTGATACAGGGCTCCAATGAAACCCAATATTAGATCGTCAGCCTAGGGCTTACAGCCCGTGGGCAAATCACAACCCGGGCTACACAACTTCAAGCAAATGACAAACCGGGTTTTTTCTGAAGTCGTGGATCACTCAACCGAGATCAGTTTATGTTGGTTTTTGATTCCACATTTAAAGATATAAAGACCTACCTACGTTATTTCTTATCTTAAAAAAATCCGGCAAAAAGAACACTTATCTAATTGTACAATATACATGCATGTGCACATTTATGTAGGCCCATACATATGAACTATGCATTCACGGTTAAAACCTGTGACCAATTTAATCATCTCCTCTCAAGAGCTATTAGAATGAATTGAAGCAAATGAAGCTACAGTCATCAGGTCAGGGACTTACTACAATTCGGCTCAGAGCGATTTTCGATAAATTACATGTCTCAATGGACGCGATTCGCAGACAAATATCCTACAAGCTTCCTAAAAATGCACCATACAGGCAAAAAGACCAAAATATTTCATCGCCAATTTCTTGGTCGATGAAAAATACCGACTGTGATGGCAAAAAGTGAGCATCTTTTTAAAAATGTCTGAAGGTTTTTAAATTACATCTATGCAGCTCTAGATAATCGTGAAATGATGGAACTTCAGTTAATGCCACGCTCTATAAATGGCCCATCATCAAACAATTCATAAGAAAATCTCACGTGCTACCATAGGGAATTTTGATTCAGGCAACAGCTCTGAGAATGTTAAATAAAATACAAATCGTAAGGATTGACTTCCAAAAAATTGAAAAATATCTATTTCCATGCCACCCAGAAAAATTCATAAATTCAGAAACTATTGATACTCCCACTTCCCTATCCTTTTATTTTTATGGAGACGAATTACCAAACCCAACACAATTTCTGGCTAATTTACGGAATATACGAAAAATTGCAACCCCTGAGTTAGGTATCCACTGATTGCTCAGTTTTCGAGTTATACAGAAAAATCGCCGTGGAAGCAAAATTTTCCCCTACCATGAAAAGTTGGTTAATATTTCCCAGAGGTATGAGTCAGAAAATTGGAAGTGATTGTGAACCGATGTACCCAGTGACTGATCAAAAATTGATCACCTTCCTATCCGTTTTGATTAGATGTATTTTTGAGTTAGATTATGGAAGCAGCATCAGTAGGAAGGCGTTTTTCAGCCTGTGACTGTCAATGTTCCTAACAAATTACTCAAATAAGCAACTCAATATGACTACTATGTACCTATACAATGATGAAACAAATAATGAGCAGAATAAATAACTTAGTCCGTATTGTGGTCCTATCTGTAACGAAGCAGAGGCTATGAAACCAGTTCTTTAATCAAATAATGACAAAGATCACACTCTTGACTTTTGACTCTTAATGAAAAATACGGTTACTTCACATTGGCAGATTTTCAAGATTCTTTATTTTGCTTGATAATCATTGATTTTGACCACATTTTGTGAAGAAGCGAGAAAAAATATTCACGTTAGCTTGAGATATAGCTTATCCAAAGCATTTTGAATGAAATGTTGATGGGCTCATCAGTATTATTTGATCTACAGATGAAAACGGGAAAACTATTTTGTCTAAAACTTGATATAGTCAAAGAATCGAGTAAATTTGATATGCGAATTCGAGGTCTTATACCCTAAATTTTAGAGAGATATGTGCGAAATTCGAGGAGTTGCGGTAGTTTGAATTTCAGTTCATGTTTTAGGGTGATCCGTTTTTATGAATAAATCTATAGATGGCTTTCATCATGATCCATGAGATATTTCGTATTAAGTTATGAATTCAACTGATTGATTGGCTTGTAAAACAGTTCGGAATGTTTCTCTCTTCACTCTACTCATCACTTTATAACCCAACACTGCACGAATGATTGGTATCCCAACATTATGCCTACAAAATCCAACACAATTTTAAACCGCATTGACTTATCAAAAGTCAACAATAGATGTACTTGAACCTTGTAGTGGTACATTGAACAGACTCAATTTATTGGATTCATCGATGACGTAAACAGCAGCAAAGTTGAATGTGCATAGTCAAAAGTTAATTAACTTAAAATGTATGAACTTAGAAATGACCTATTGTGGATGGAAATTTTATGACTGTCTAAACTCTGATGTGAATCCAATTCGATGCAATTTCCTGATGTAAATATTCGAAATGTCGAATGTCAGTTGCACAAGCAGAGGACAATACATTGACATTTATCAAAATTATCTTTTTAGGTGTTATTGTCGTTGTCATTTGGTATTCGAAATTCAAATGTAACTCATTTATCAAATCTCCTTCGAATCATGTAATCAATAAGTTTAATGTTGAGCAGGATGATAGATGCTAATTTAATTTTTCTAAAGCATTATATGTCATATACTGAGGAAGTTCACATAAATTTTTGCAACGTACTTGATTGCCAAGCAAGTGGACGAGTAGCCTCTGCTGACTGTGCTACCATGCTCCCCCCTTAAAAAAATAAGGTAGAAATAATATAAATTTTACAAGGAATGCTATCTTTCCATACATAAAAAACACGAAATCATAAAACTAAAAAAATAATGGATAATCAATGAAACTATATAAATTTTGTCACCGAACACCTCTTTACTTGAAGATCATTAATGATAGATCATTCAGGAATAATTATCCATTTGATTGCTAAGGCTTGTTTTGAGTAGAGGGCTTTTATTAAAAACCACGCTGGTTACATTTTGTACGAAAGCCTTATCCTTGAGTAAACGCAGCATAGATTTTGCAGTTTGCGCGGACGTTTATGGCAGCTAGAATCATTAATCAATGGAGATTCGAAGATGAAGCGCAACATTATTGGTACAAAATCCACTACCACTGAGATTAACTGGGATGACCACCGACTCTAACTTTCCTTACAATACTTCGTTCACGTTCTGTGTTTCCTCCTAACCCGCAATACATGCCCTCAAAACTGGAAAACGGATATTTCAACGGCAATGTATTAAAACATTTCATTCATTTGATTACAAAGTGGCTTGATTGAATATACTTTTATTAAATTTCAACTTAATTTAAGGTGAATATACTTAATTCTCCATTCGCCGAGTTATGAACCGCTAGAATTCTCACAACCAATGAAAATTTACGAGCAACAATAGTCACGTTGGGCGCTCAAATTCCAAGTAGAAACCGAAATTCAGCTTAAATCAAAATGTATTTCCATTTATGCGAAGATCAAGCAACAAGTAGGCAGCGAGGACCACTAATTTCACTGTAATTTGATGAAGTATACGATTATTCTTTTGAGTGAAATTAAGTCACATTGGATGGTAGACTCAAATTTCAGAAAAACGAATCGACATGCGACTAGGCACACAAATAGGTAGATAGGAGTGCAACTGGAACGATTACCTTAGTGACATTCCTTCAACGATGCTGAAAATGCATTGTCTATCATAAGAATATTAAGAAAATAACTATAAACATTATGTTTTGCAGCTCAGCGCGGGTAGCACTTTATCTTTGGATGTGGTTGATTTACATCAGGTTTTGAGATTGAACTGTGCATAAACATGTAGGGAAAATTTTATTTGGTTTGATTTATATTTTTGAGAAAAACGACGGTCAAGTTGACTAAGACTCGGTAAGAAGTTCAAGACTGCAAATACAATAACTAAGTTGAGTTGATGATATAGAATACAATCATAGTTTAATTTAGATGCATCGAAAATGAGTACGTCTAACTATAACTTTGAGAGCACCGTCTTGATGTCTTGGATCAAATAGATGCTTGCTTAATTATTATTATTATGCTTGATTTTTCACTTGGAAATCGAAACGTTGTAAAATCCATTGACCACGTCACTGAATCGGTCATTCCCCATTGCACGACCTATTCAATGTAAGAATGAGTCGGTATCGCTGCGAAATTAAAAAATGATAAGATAAATAATTGAACCAAAAAGTTCCATTTGTAAGCGCATCAGTTCAATTTGCATCTGAAAAGAAATTATTTCGACCGGGAATTGGTGTAATGCTATTTTCTTATTTCATTGAGATAACTTGATTCTTTGTACATAGGGCAGTTTAAGGTACAAGCCTACAAATTCCTTTTGCCAAATTATAAAGATCCTTCGATTCCAGTTCAACTTCCTTTCGCATAATACAGAAAAACACGGAAGATGGATGATCAATCTTCTGATTTATGAAATTTACTACGAATAAGGGCTAACCCATGCCTCCATGCTTCATCAGATGCAGCAAACATTGTGTAGCGATTGTGTAGTCTGATTATCTAACCAGATAACCCATTATGAACTGTAGTTCACTTAATAGCGGCTTTCATCTCTAGCTTCACTTCAAATTCAATAGCAAACCCAGCTGATGAATCACGTGCTTCGTGAGATAAAACTAAGTAATGAACATTATGCTAAATGAATGCATGCCTTTTAGAGACGATTTTAAACACAAAAAATGATTGAAATGATTAGGTAAGTTTAAGTGTCAAAAGACAAATCGGAAGGAAGCAGAAATAACCAAACACGAATTTCAAATGTGGATGAGCGAGAAATAGATCACCACTGCATCACGATCTTCGGGTGACAGTTCATTCAATTATGAGATGACTACAAAAAGCTCAACAACTCTGAAGGAAGCTTTACATATCATGAAATCATTCGAAGTTTATGGTTGATAAATTCTGGAAAGAGGGAGTATTGCGATGTTTCGAAATTGCAGTGGATTGGATTTACTGGGTGCAGGAGCGGTCGCAGAAATTTCTGGTGGGGTGGGATCCTGGGTGAGATCACACCATGACGAAATTTCCTGAAATTTTTATGTACTTTAAAGTCGTTAACTTGCTGGTAGCAGAGAAAGCAACCACCTAACATCTCATGTATGCTCTTTGGTGCTGTCAAGGAAATGAGCACACAAATATGCTAAATTAAAGATGCCATCGAAGTCAGTATATATGCAATTCATTGACAGCTGGCTGCACCTACTCGTTTGTAGACTAAGTTGTGAGTGGAATTTTGATTCGTATAAATGCGAAATATGAATTTCGCTGTAACATTTAAAACTCCGGTTTCATCATTTTTGAATCATAGCTATCACATGAATAAAGTTTCTATTTTCGACACTATGCCCAGACAGGTCATCCGAACGAAGTAGAGAGGAGCACTAAAATTCTAATTAAAGCGACATCTGGGTCTTCCTACTTATCACTGTCCAGTCGATATTACACACATGTTTGGACTTCCTAACGATGGCCTTGTTTTAAACATTTCCACCGTCTCAATAGCGATTGCTGAAGCGTCAAGCTGCTGCCAGAAGCCACTCAAAGACCAGCACTGCACTATGTCTAGCAGCTACTAGCAACTGTGAAGATTATTGCGCCACTTGCAAGATTCGAGCTTTATGAAGCGCCGAAGTAATTTGAAATGCTATTCAAATGTTTGTGAAGACTATTTGCTTAGTCCACATCTTGAATTTTTAATTGAACGAAAGTGGACCCCTACAAACACTGAGGTCCTCCTTGTAGCAACTTCAAAATTCACACCCCAGGATTAGCATGCAGTGTTTACAAGATTACATTCTACGTGCAATACTAGTTGCTGCCGTTGCAAAGGACGCCGCTGCATACTTCCATATCACATTCACAAGATGTACGAGGTGTGAGATCGATGAAGATTTTATTTATTGTAGAGTAGAACTTGGAAGATACGGAGGTTTAAAAAGGGCCGTAACTGGCCGAGTAAGAATTGCCTTGATGATTCTCTACGATTTGTTGCCAGTCTGGCGGATAAACATGCATGATGAGAAACTTATTGTTTACCTGCCTCCGAAAAATGGGCTGTCAAAGCAGAACTGGCACGCCTCACCAAGAACGGTGACTCAAATGAAACGAAGGATAGGTGCGGGTAGCCGTCGATGCTTAAATTTTGAACCCCGAGTTGGTAGACAGTGGCTCACCGCACGGTGGAATTATGGAAGGACAACTGGATAATTGATTACTTGAACTAATAACTTCTTAAGTTTACCGATATATTCTCTTGTACTATACAAACACAAAATACAACAATGGTATTTTAATCATGTTACAGGGACGGAAACAAAATCAAGTCAAATTTATTAAAAATCTACATTTAAGCATTAGATGTGATGTATAGCTCACCGCTCATCATAGCACCCTTCTTTGTCGAAGTAGTTGTCAAGAGACCAAACAACCAGTTTTCCTTCACGGGAACATGACACCAATCGTCGCTCATTCAGCCACCGCAAATCGAAGATCCAATCATTATGACCTCGAACGAAAGCGATTTTAGGAGTGAGGGTTGTAGAATCGAAAATGTTAACTTCGTTCTCGTTACTTCCACTTGTGGCGAGAAAGGCACCGCTTGGATCAATATCCATGCCGTGAATTCCGCCCATATTACCGATTGAGGGTCTCTCATAGATGGACGGAATTAAAGGGATCTCATGGACAGCCAATGTCTGAAGCTGTAACACCAGGAGCCTATTACATTTAGTTCCTGCGACGATGACATCTGAGTTAATCCACCGAGATGCGAACACTTTATCAACACTACCAAGTTCGAAGTCACGACAACGCATGAACAAAGGAGATTCAACTGCGATTCGAGTACGCAAAACATTATCGACTTTTCGCTTGAATTCACAAGGCTTTCCTAGAGTACGGGCATATATCAAGTGACATAGGCTTGTCTGCTTCGATTTATGACATGGTTTCATTTGGGTTCCAGCCACGGAGTGAATTTCTTCTTTCTTTTGCTTCTTTGGAAAATTTCTCATTGCTCCTGAAATAAGCGAATCAGATCATAACAGACTTTCGATTAAAGTCCATGATTTTCATAGTATACATTATAAATTACAGTTCACTTCGGTTATGATCAATTCAATTTTTGATGACCACAAAATTCGGTTCGTTGTAAGCAAAACTCGTTACATCCAAAATGGACAAAAATTGCTACACAAATTTCTTGTCGCCTTAATCATAAAATATATTACTTGTAGCTGAGGGAGTGATCGTTTTCAAATAAATGCTTTCTAATATTCAAATAATAATGCATATAATTCTAATCATCACAACTGTAAGTGCTAACGAAGAGTTTTCAGAAGATGAAGCATGTTATCATCGAAAGTAGAAGTACCAAATCAAATCCACGAATTTTCAAGATTATCTAAGCTACACGATAAAATGAAAGTTATGTATCGGTAGCCAATTTGATTCACAAATACTTATGAAGACACAAAAATAAGGAAGATGAAGTGACGTACACATTTTCAATTACTCACACCAACAACATATTTCTACGTGAAGCACAACACGATGACATAAATAGCCTAGGCCTCATCAAAATATAGTCATAAGTTTTAAATGAGCATACATAAATAAAAAAAAATTCAACTACTAGTCTACCATGAATCTGCCATCATTTTTTCATATTTGAATAATTTAAAAGCTTCAAATACATACCGTTCTGCTAAGCAGACTAACCAGTTTTCATTGCGTCTATCTAGTTCCTTGTATATAGACCGATAAGACATATTTACCTACATGTGCAAGCACTTATTATTCTCTCAAGTTTTAAGCGTTGATAATATTTGAACTGCATTTCCGGCATGTGTACTTCATTGCTGGTATGAGTGAGGGGTTCAAAATAATGTTCAATGAAAGAACACCTCTGTCACTATTTATATTGATATGCTTGCAGAGTGTTTGAGAATGTGTTCTTAGCAACCAGTCCGCGAACCAGTCATATGAGTAGACAACACTGATTTCCGATTAAAAAAAGTCTACATAAAATTTCCATCACTTGATCGGCATGCACTTACAAGTGATACTCAGCTCTAGTGCTTGACCTATTCTGTTTCCACTTCTATGAAAGTTCACTGCATCTACATATTCAAGGTCGAAAGCTTTAATCGATGTACTTCATATAATCTTTTACGAATTCTGACGAATGTGCTATGCATTACTTCATAAGATTCATTATCAATAGGTTCTGTAGACATCACATTAATAAATTCAATCATTATGTCGTCTGTGTAGAAAGTAAACGATTACTAAGCTCGTTATCAATAATACGTCTTATGGGGAGACTTATGGTAATCTGAGAAATGTTGACATATTCGACATGTAATTTTCTTCGACAAAATTTTAGCAGTTTGGCTCGACAGCACTTGTGTTCGACAGTGGCTAAAATGGCAGGCACATGACGTCAGACCCAAGCAAAACCTCACCAAATACGATTTCGATCAAGAAAACACCAGAAAATATTCCGACGTCGTCAGGTGGCGGCCAGATTTCAAGCTTCAAATTCCCGGGCGTTTCCCGGGCTATTTCATCGAATTTCCACGCCATTTTTTTTTATAATGACACTTATGATGCTTTATTCCAACTACAACGCTCAAAAATTATCCAGACACTGCTTTAAACTACTTTCAAAAAACTAATGTGCGTGGTCTCCGTGGCACAGTGGTTAAGTGATTGGCCTAGGGATCTTCTGGTCCAGAAGTCGAGCCCCGAAAGTGTCATTGGAAATCGGTAGGAAGGGTATCCGGACTAAACGATTACAACACTCCAAATTAAAGTCTGACTGTGTCAGCACCGTCCTAGCCCCTGTATGGGGAGTAAAGGACATCAAAAAATCATTATTTGCTTCAAATTACTTTTATCATACCTTCCGGTTAGAATTTTCCCACCAAATTATGACGTAGACGTAATTTGACTCTGTCGCACTCAGTTTTCGAAATTTTTGAATTTTGTGAGCGGTGATTCTTAAGATTATAAACATCTACTTTTCCTCAATGGCCTGCAGCCGTAAGCTACTTATGGAATCTAAATGATTTCATATCGATGAAAAGTTCGCTTCCTGAACTTTTCAACAATCAAAAAATTCTTCATTTTCATCATCTGATTCATAAAATTCTATGAAGTTGCATTTCGCCAATTTTTCAGACTTCAATTTTCTAACATGTTACGTTGAAGCAACAAATCCCATTTTGGAACGCTACATTTTGAACTGCGGCGTATTCATGCCATGAGAGAAAGCCAGGATATCAAAATCCACATGTTAATACAAAATGACGATAACACCAACTTATCCAGAAGCATCGACAAGAGAAACCAGGAAGACTGCCACAATGGACGAAGACCGTTAACGCCAGAGGCATTTCTAATTGTCATCACTTTTTTATCATTTTGCGTACAAACAATGGGCGCGTAGTAACCGTCATCCATAAAATGTGTGCTTTGGATTCCCGGGCCCGACCGCCACCCCGAATTATATATATATATATATATTCCAGCAATGTGTGATATTCACACTTCACAAACTTTAGGATACTATCACGTAATAAGCCCTATCACTCCACAATTGATGTATAGGCCTAAAGATTGTCATTGTGAAAAAGAGTAATTTCCTTCTCATTTAGTAGTTTTTTTCACAAAGACTCAAGCCTAAATACTGGGAAATACATTCTCAACGGTTGAAATAATTTTTCGTTATGTTCGTACCATAATACTTGTGCTCATTAAAATTTTCGGGTCGGGTTCAAAATTGGTTCGTGTGGCAGGTAGTCGGGTTCGGGTTTCAATTCATAGCCGTTGCACATATCAACGGCGCTTAAGGTGGCGAAGAATATTTTAGTGGACAGAGTACAAAATGCGGACTATGTGGACTAAGGAACACCGTCGTCTTGTTCTAACCCAATTTCATACTGAACACAAAAATAATTATGAAACTGATAAAAGTGAAAAAAATTTCAAACTGAGACCACTAACACACGATCGAATGCAAATTTTCGGACACATTGGACCTGAGACACTCATGGATTGGGATGAAGCCATGATTAGGTATTACGATTCCTACAGGAGTAAACAATATATTTGTGGCAAACCCACACGGTTAGGGTATAAAGCATGATGTCTTAACACTGCAACAGGTTATCTAGTGAGTTTTGATACATATCAAGGCAAGTATTTTTCACGACGAAACACATGCAGTTATGGCAGTCTAGTAGGAAAACATTCTGCACCTTTACTACACTTCTTGGATAATTTGCCTCATCCAGACCTCAGTTACTGCTCCTATTTTGACAATCCTTTTTCGAATGTAGATCTTTTACTCGAACTGCAGAAGTGAGGCTACGATGGCATAGGCACCAAATCAGAAAACCACATCAAAAGACTCAAGTTCGCAAGAAAAATGAGGTAGCCAAAGAGAAACGATGTGCATGCGCTCATACTACAGATTTGAAAAATAATCTTTGTATTTTACATTGGAAAGACAATAAGGTAGTTTCCTTCATATCAACATGTGATTCCATACATCCAATAGGAACTTATCAGCGATTCTCTCGCGCTAGCAAAACAAAGATTACCGTAGATATTCCTAATACCGTTAAGATGTATAATAAGTTCATGGGCGGAACGGACCGCATAGACAAAAATGTGAATTGCTGTTGAGCTCCATCAGACGTAAGAAATGGTATCACAAAATTTTTTCTTGGACTGTAGATGTTTCTATCCAAAATGCTTGGAATCTTCATCGAAGATGTGGTGGCAATTTGAGTTTGCTTAGTTTCAGATGGCGGATGTGTTGTAATAAAAAGCAGATACATTGAAATATTTTTTGGATCTTCACGTGCTTCATATAACTAGTGCTCGCAAAGATAATTGCATTTTTGAGAAAAAAATTATCGGCACCAATGGGCTAAATTTGAATGAAACTGATGCGTATTGATAAAATTTTTTGCGAACCGTGGCTGAGACAGACAAAATTTTCGCTCTACATTGTGATTGTTTAGTTTTTTTACTTGAGTGAAAGATCATTCCCGGGCGATTCCAGGTCAAAACTGAAAAATGGCCAAAATTCCCGGGCTACCGGGGGCGGCCGCCACCCTGAGTGAAGGAAACCATTATCTAAAAACGGAATCTTGTAATCAACAGGATGTTCAATTGTAAAATCACTCTCAATCTTCAGTCTGCAGGACAGGCAGCCCATGAGGCACTTTCAGTCAGTTCGACTTTGTGTTGCCCTTGCTGCTCCGTCCCACGTCAGGCTGATTCGTCTCAGGTCCTTCTACAACCCTCGACGCCACGTTCTCAGTTGTCCTCCGCGTCTTCGCTTTCCACCTGGAGGCCTGTACTGTAGGGATTGTTTAGGGATTCGCGTTCTGCCCATTCGGTGTACATGGTCAAGCAGCTTCAGGCGGTACCGGGTGACGATGGTGCTCGAGGGTGCTGTCCGGTCAGGTTGCGAACACTAGCGTTCGTCTCTCGCCCGCCACAGCACTTGAAAGATCCTACGCATGCAGCGGCTGTCAAATCCATCGAAGCGCCTCATCATGTGTTGCGTCAGTGCCAGTATCCGTACCAAACACCGAGACGGAAAGAATGTTTGAGTTGTAGATGTGCACTGTCAACTTCAGTGACAGGTTCTTGTTTTTCCACAAATTCGTCAGTGTCTTGAAGGTACCATACGCCTCATCGAGTCGGACTTTAAACTCTCAAGAGAAATGGGCAAGGATGCATCCTTGCCTCACCCCACAGATCACCTCGAACCAATCGGTCAGAAATTGAATGGAGATGACTTAACTTAATGACACATTTTAGTCCGGCAGCCAGAGCGAGTTTCTGCAGGGAACGAGGCCGAAAATGAGACTTTCACAGAATGATGTACACCATATGCCTACTACGAATTCGCGCGTCTGCCGAGTTCTAGTGAGTTCCTCTACTTGTCAGACACGATCAAAGAGAAAAACATGTTAATCCAATGGGAGGCAGATTGCAGTTTTTGGCTGAAATCAAATTTTGTATGTTTTCTCTTATCAATTAAAATGTACTAGGTCTAGAGCCATGGTTTTTGACATGGAATGCCTTCAGGTCATATCTTATCAGGTTCATGAGCATTTATCTATGAAAGTGCATGCATTCAGATTTGACAAGCCTCCTACTGTAGGCAAGCACCAATATGTTGGCCCACTTCATCCGCATTGAACCACATTATCGCATAGATCGCCGATCAGAAGCATGATAATATCAGTTACACATGATAGGAAATGACCTGAAGACATTCCATGCCAACTATTATGACTCTGGCCTTAGTACTTTTCGTTTAATCAGAGAAAACATAGAAAATTTCAGTTTAGCCAATAACTGCAATCTGCGTCTCATTGGATTTACATGTGTTATTCTTTGATCCTGTCCAACAAGAAGAGGAACTCAATAGAACGCGGCAGACGTGTCGATTCGTAGTAGGCATATGGTGTACATCATTCTGTGAAAGTCTCATTTTCGGCCTCGTTCCCTGCAGAAACTCGCTCTGGCTGCCGGACTATTTTATATAAAAAATAATGGAAATTAAGGATTAAAATTAGGATGCGTCCTATACGCAGGCGCACAGTCTTTCCATCGCTTTTGGGGTCAAATATCCACTGCGTCCTATACATGGTATCGTCCTATACGCGGGTAGTTACGGTAATAAAATTTGTCCCGGATTTTCATGTTTCAAGGTTGGCAGGTCTGCTCGGAGTCGATGTAGGGGTCCAAAAATGTCGATAAATTGCTACGGTACACCATAGAGAGGCAGAATATTCCACAAGTGATGCCGTCGAAGGCCTTCAGGAAATCGATGAATCCGATGTGGAGCTGACTGAAACTCGAGGCAGCTATCGATGATGTTGCTAAGCGTAATAGTCTGGTATGTGCACGATTGACTTGTTCGGAAAACGGCCTGTTCCTCCCAGAACCTTGAGGTCACTTTTCTGTTTAAAATCACTGCAATCATTTAATGCTTTCTATCTCAGGAAGTAGGATTATTAAATTATCGAGAGGAGAAATAGATACATCAAAAGTGTCATCAACGTCTCCAGAGTATAAACAATGAGGGGCGATTGGATAAGATGTCTTTCAATAAACACCATGTAAATGATGCTAAAATAGGTGACAAATCATAACCCATAAGACCTGCGGTTTATTTGAAACATGACCTTTAAAGAAAATTTTCTCGGAGGTTGCCATATTCTTCAATACCAAAATTAATAAAATCCGATTCACTGATAGAAAGACAATGAGGAAGATAATCTGTGCTCAATGAAAAATCTGATACAGTAGAAAACACATTATTAGAACCAGGCAACGTAATAGAGCCGCACAAATACATGGCTTTCTGATGTGACAAATTTATGCTCGTTACAACTCCAGCAGCCGTACACTTCCGGTATGCAAGATCAATCAAAATGCAGAATACATTTTTATACATCAAAAGGGAATTATCCAACACCTTATCTGACGACAAAATGTGAATCCTTTCTTGCAGTATTGATTAGGGATTTCCATTAAAGGCAAAAATAACAAACCAAAGACGACTGAATGCTATCTAGGGAATTTCAAATGGCAAATTTTTACGAAAGCTCAAATATTGCTTGCCAAGTTCAATTATGAAATTGGTCTTTTATTATGCTGTCTTCAGATTCACATAGAAACTGATTCAGAAACACATCTATCAATGACTAATAACACTGCGAGATCATCGAGCTTCAACTTAAGCGATAATTTACTGACTAATGTCAGAAATGGTGAAATTACAATGCTCATGCATAAATATCTGTCAGTTTACATATAAATAGGCGTGCAAAATTGCATGGCAGTGACTGCGACACCGTGTGTGCCCGTGACTTATTTTTACAACAAATACAAACACTAACACTAAATTAAGTTTTTTGCTTTATGGGAGTGATTTGGAATCCCTTGAAGCTGAGAAACGAAGGCGTGGTAGCAGACATGAAGGAGCATTACACCGGCTACAGCAGGTGCAATAGGTGAGAAACCTTAATTGTACCGGCTCAGTCGTTGCATGGCCACTGGCTAATTAAAAATTAGGTTAACAATTTGGATTTCAATTTCCTTCCACTAACTGTGAAATAGGCATCGACGCCGTAGAATTCGATCAAATTACAGAAAAATCAACATGTGAACAGTGAATTTCAGCACAACGGTTGATGATTGTCGAGACAAAGCGTTATCTGCACACATCGTCAGCTGTTTCAAAGGTGATGCAACTACTTAAAGAGTTTCTACTTAGTGATGTATTCAAAATCTTCATACTACCTAATAAATTTTGTTAGTAGACGAAAGTCTAAAACACTAAAAAATATATGGTGCAAAAACGAATATCATATGCATATAATAAGTGCCAAGTCGCATGATCTAGTTAATCGTGACCTTGTTGTAGAAGTCTTTAATTGATCATAACAAACGTGCAACAACAGTATAAAGTTAATATTACTGAAGATCCATGTCCTCTAGCCTGAAGAATTCATGACCACGATGATTCCGGTGGAAAAATGCTTTAATTATAGGTTGACCAATATCACGGCAATTTGAACCATTCAATGCGGTTTTTACGGTACAAACCACATAAATCTGACTTTTCTCCTTGCTTGAGTTAGTGATATAAGAATGGACAGTAGCAGTTTGTTGGTGGTATAGAGTAATAATTAGTCGTAATTTCAAGACATCGTCTATATGCAGATCGCTATAATTTTAGAAGAAGCAACTTGATGAAGCAAACAGTTGCAGATTCTTGCCGCGTCAATCTTTCGTAAGTCATCTTTCGAGATGGTTATATATAAAAAAAAATGATGGCAATCATGCAACTGTTCCTTGTTTCAATAACTTGATTCTTCAGAACATCTAGAAACGTCAATCGGAGACAAATGGATTGGCTGAAATGACCATCAAGAAACCACTGTTGTCATGTTGTCTAGTTCAATGTACAACATGTAATTCTTACATGTTGAACTATGATAACAACTGAAAAAATAATTGTGAGCAGGAGATTACTGTCAAATGTTTCGAAAATTTTACCTGCTGAATCTTGTGCGTTTGTGATCACATGATGACCATTAGGATTTGATGCTTTAAGTTCATTAGGTATTTTAGTTCATGTATTATTCTTCAGTCGCATTAATAAACTAACTCTAATGTGGATTTTGTGCCATTAACCTAGTTAATTTCAAGAATAAAGCACAAAAGTCCTTCATTGTTCTGAATCACTGCACCGCCAAGAAGAACACAAATCTCTATAAGTAGGATAGGGTCCACTCCAGTCACCTGGCAACCACTGACAGAATTTTTTTAAGATTTACATGCATGTTACTGTGCACATTGTTTTAGTTCAACGGGAAGGATGTGAATTGCGAGTGAGTAACCCGATTTGTATCTAGTTTGTAGTTGTCGCAGCCTGTGTCTGGGGTGGCTCTAAATATACAAAGTTTTGAATTCACATTCCTAGAATTGACTTTGCTTTGCTACGTTTTGCTAGACTTCCGACTAGTCATGCCGACTAGTATTCCGGATAGAGTATGACTTCCGGTTGGTGTATGACTGCCTGCACAGGTTTATACAAAGACACAGAGTATTGTGCACTCCTGTTTCATGGCTTTACTCGTCCATCAAGACAGAAGTAATTATAGAGTAGGGATATATAGGTAGAGTGTCGACTCAAAGAAGCATCTGCATACAGTGATAATTTTTATATTAAAAGATTCAGCTTTTTGCGGAGATTACCGTGGTCCAAAACATTATTTGAGCAATTTGCCAATACCGAGATGACAAATAAGTAGCATGAAACAAGTTGGATATCAAAGGGAATGGATATTTGCTAATAAGCATCCTAACAAACTGAAATCAAGCTGATTATCAAGGGAATTTCATGAATTGTATTATTAGGGAAGTCTTCATGAAAAAGTCGCGATATTATTCGTGCTCTGCGTGCTCTCTTGGCTGAAACTTCAAGCTTTTAATTCAATTTTCACCGGCAATCAATTTTCATGATTCACTAATTCATGTTTCGCTTCTTGAATCTGAATAGTGATGTGGAATCATTTACATTTTTCAAAGTCAATTGAAATCATTGTCTTTGATTCTGTTATTTTGCTGTACCATGGTGAAGGGTTGCTTATGAAATGATCATGCTTAAAGGGGAATTCCACGCATTTTACAACATGGGCTGAAATGAAAGCTATTATCGAGTAGAACAATGAGTGGCGATTCGTTTTTGCGCTAGCGATGTTGTTAGCGCTAAAAATAGCTTTAACTGGTGACGTGTGACGTCACTTCGCTGAACAGATGAACGCCTGCCGTCGAGTCGATTTACTTGCTGCTCTGCGTCAAACAACAGTTAGCTGATGCGTTATTCTTTGTACGTTGATGCTGCGTTGATGGAATCGGACGAAAATCATCAGAATCATAGGTGAGTAGACTGAATTGATTAATTTATTATTACCTACTTTACTGTAGATATTTTCAATTCCATAAGGTGCTCAGAATTGTGATTTATTCCTTCAAAACCTATTATGATTCTTATATGATTCTAAAATCGGATTCACATTACCCGAAGTTCGACGCTTGCGTCGAAAAATCTTATTGACACTCTATTGACAAAATCATTGTCGAAAGTCTACGATGTTTTCTATCAACTTGCGAATACCTGTGTGGCGATCTGTTGAAATAGCGTAAATATCATCCAAACAAACAGACAAGCGACGCAATAGTCGCTCACAAGCTAATTTTTCCATTCTAACACTGCTCGAAGTTTCAGAAACATCAATATTTTCAAAATCAACTATCAAACCAGTTTTTGCACACATGGCTGAATAAGTACAATACTTGGCGCTAAAACCGCGGGAATCGCACCTGAAATAAATTGGGGTTTATCTAATATGTACTTATACTAAAAAACTAAATATGCTCATGAGATAAATGAATCAAGTCTACTACGTGTACGTACATGCACCGTACCTCATAATTATGGGTTTCTGCTGTCGGTTATCGGTTCGGTAGCTTTTGCGATTTTAGGAGACATTTTCTTGGACTAATAAAAACCATTCGCTTCTGCAGACCTGGATAATACATTATTTGAAACGCTAAGTATTTTAAAGTCACAACTTATTTTTCATTAATGAGAAGTAGCACATAGTGTTATCTATTAGCTTTATATCTGCAAAAATATCCGAATAAATTAAAAACATTATTATCTATCGTGATCGTTACCGCTCCAGTGAAAGGATGTGTTAATATGATTAATCTATTATTTTATTTTTCTGATAAATAAGAAGGAAATTAGAGTATACTACTTCTCCTTATTTATGAAACCTCCAGATCACAACCATAATGCATCTGTCATTTGAATCACTGTTTTTATATTTATGGCTTGTATCCTTTACATTTTAGGATTGCTCCGTACCTGCATGA
Source organism: Prostheceraeus crozeri (assembly GCA_907163375.1). Classification (NCBI taxonomy): domain Eukaryota; kingdom Metazoa; phylum Platyhelminthes; order Polycladida; family Euryleptidae; genus Prostheceraeus; species Prostheceraeus crozeri. The sequence goes on from CAJQUW010007250.1 coordinate 212,306, forward strand.
ACCTCGTGCACTGATGGATTCAATGCAAGTTCGTCAAAATTCATCGAGGAAAGAAGATACTCCTTCCATAATGTCTCCGATGCCTCTTGAAAGCTGGTGTTGGTGTGGTCGATGTAAATGCCAAATCTCAGAAAATAGCTGCTGTTGGTCATTGAAAGAAGCATCTGAGCGTCGCGGAGAAGCAGCTTGTGTAACGTTGGTTGAAGGCTTCGAAACTTGTTGTCTCAATCAGGAAGTTTTACGAATGTGTATGGCGCGAGACCGAATCAGCCGATCATTACCTCCCGGTGTTCGAAACCCACAAAATATAGATTACAGACATAATGCATATGCAAATTTCATTAATTGGATTTTCAGCCATTCTTCACGTCCATCTGTACGAATTGTGATTCCTTCTTGTTGCGTACTAATCATCCGTGAACATTTCCCGAATCCTGCTGATGTTCCTTACGTTGGCTTTTGTGATATGTCCCTGTGGGAACGCATCTTGCTAATATCAACAGATTATCTGGCGAGGTAGCGATTTGGTGGATAATTTTTTTAAAGGTTCATTTTCGTGTAAAAACTATCTCCGCATGTGAAAATGGTCATCATTTATCCAAAAACATGTGTAAAATTAAAAAACGACAGGTGGCGAAAAAGTTGCTATAATTAGCTGGTAGATATTTGTTTACTAATGCGAGCTGATTTTTCGCCAAGCGGCGAAATCGTGGATATTGTAGCAACTAATTAGTGGTAAGTAGTAATGTTCGTATATTACCTTCACATGAAAATATATTGTATACTCAGTCTGATCTGATAAAAAGGGATCTTTTTTTTAATTCACGAAGGCTTAAACTAAAAAAGGTATTTGTCTTCCATAAATGTCGCAGTAAATACTATGATATTGTTCAAATATTTGTCATTGTTGTGAATTATTGAATGTCAAGAGATGTTATGAAAATTGATATATGCGGATTTTCTATATTCTTATCATTATCAAGGAATGATAGTCTGCACTTATATCTTAGATAGATTAGCCATATGTGAGGGATAGTGAGGAGGTGAGGGAGAGAATAGAGCCTCGATTGTAGAGGCGGATTACTAAAGAAAACAAGAGAGAAAGTCAAAAGTAAAAGGTGACATATAGAGCGCGAATTGTCGCCGGCGAACTTCGCCAGCGAATATCCCGCAAATATGACTGAACTTTAGCATGATATTCTGCAGCTGACATTCGCCAGTTTTTCGCAAGATTCGTTCCCACAGGGGTACTGATAGTGTGATTATATGCATAATCGTTTTGGAAATACGTAAATTACATATGTCTATTACTGTATCTTCTTGTTTTATATTATTAGTCACAATAATTATATCTCCATTGAAAATTAACTGGATACTGTGAAGTATCTTTAGCCTACATTATTATTAAGTACCGTCCCGTACTCATGAATATGCCTAATTAATTTGAGTGTAAGGCATGTTTCGTTTAAAATATAATTCATTTTTTTCATAAACCTGTAGGTAAAATTCCCACGTATGATAACGAATATCTCCACAGACTATGCCTATTCTCGAATCTCTACCATTATCGGACAATGAAAAATTATCAAAATGATATTAATAAGTGTTAGTATTTGATAATCATAGATATAGCTAATAACTTTGATTCTTGTTAAAAGATACTATTAACATAGATCGGATTACTAGGATAATCGTTTTGTATTTGCTTTGTATGAAGACTTATTAGTAAAATAACTTCAAATCCATACTTCGTTGTTATAGCTTCTTGTAGTTTTGAAATAGATGTACATCAAATCCAGACAAATTGAATGTCATACTCGTAAGTTAGAAATTCGTGGACAGCCCACTAACAGATTAGTAAGTTTACCTGATTTCGGCCTATGCTAATTTTGTATTTAGTGTATATATTTTTCATCTCATTTTCGGCTACCGTTTCCGTCTGTAATTTTTTTTAAGATTGAATACAAGAATATTTTTAAGCCAAGTTACGTTTTACATTCGGGGCGCGTTTACAATAAGATCAAAATCAGGGTTCATTATGTTTTTGAATCTTTAACCCTCGGGAGGTTTAAAATTCGCTATTCCATTTCGTGAAAATCTGGGTCCACGTTGACCCAGAAGATTTATTTTCACAATCAAGCACAATTAGTACAGAAAGTACGAGTCACAGAATTCGAATGTTCATCACAACAGTGATTCCCACACCGAGCACAGGTTTTTCTCGTTTTCCGATCTTTCTTCCACCCGCAGAGTTGACATCTGTCTTTTTTTCGTGTTGCTCTCTCAACATCCACCTTTGCTTCGATGATTGGCCGTGGCACGTCTTTTGACTCCAAAAATGGCTTGACCAGCTCCTCTCCTAAGCATCGCAGAAATTGTCTTCTTTTGTGAGGCTTGTCTCTTCCCCAATGAGGATCAATTTCGCAATTCAACACATATGCATTTATCCCACACAAATCCAAGAGGTTGCAAAACACGATTGTGTGCCATCTTCGGCTGATGTATTTCACCGTATATGTCGCCACCATTTGGTCAGCTTTATCTACACCTCCTTTGGTCGCATTGTAGTCTATCATTTCTGGAACCTTTCGGTCAGTCTGTTGATCAACAACTGGCTCTTGATGGAAGGTGCTCAAAAGAAGGACACAATCATTTTTCTTGCATTTGTAACTGAGGAGGCATGTTTGATCTTCGAGGTTGAATCGGAAATCTGAAGAGTAAACAGCACGGCCCTGTAGATTCTTCATCTGCGGAGGAACTTCTCGTCTGTTTTTCCTCAGAGTTCCTAACAAAGTCATGCCTTTTGAGCGGAGAGAGCGTGCGAGCTTCAAAGAAGTAAAGAAATTGTCAGTTGTTATGTGTCTTCCAGAATTTTCTAGAGAGCTGGTCAAATCCATGACAACACGTTCTCCAAGTCCGTGATGACTGGGATTGTCTTCTTTGCCTGTGTACATTTGTAGATTGTAACAAAAATAATTGTTGGCATTGCACAACAGCCAGAACTTAAGTCCATACCTTGATGGTTTGCTTGGCATATATTGCTTATATGCACAGCGACCTCTGAAAGGATATAGTTCCTCATCAACGGTAAGAAATGCACCAGGCACATACGATTTTTGACAGTTGTTCGTGAAACCATCCAAAAGAAGACGAACCGCTGCTAATTTGTCTCGCAGTTGTCGAGCAGCCCTTGTTTCAGGATTGTCAAAACGAAGCATGATACGTAACTCTTTGAATCTTGAATGGCTCATTGTTATTTTGAAGATGGGCCTTCCGTGTTCTTTCGACCACAGCTCTTCAGTACTCTCCATGTGAGAACGATACACGCCGCGTAGATATAACAGGCCAATGAAGGCTAACATTTCTTCCATCGAAGCGTCCGTCCATGCTGCACCTTTGATAGATCTCCCTCGCCGATTTGTCTCTTTTAGTATTGTCTCCATCATATCGTGATCAAACAAAATTTCCCAGCTATTTATAATAGTATTTGGCGCGCGAATATGCCGCAGAGAGTAACTTGTAAGACCTGGTGCTGGTCTAAGCAGATTCTCTCTTCGCTCCCTGCCACGTCTCTGTTCTTGAGGTAGGAGAGAAGTCCATTGCTCTCCATCAGCGGATGAAATATTCACTTGATTGCCGATTGCTTGGTTAATGGATACGTCGTCATCAGAAGGTGAAATATTGTCACTTTCATCGATATCAGATGAACCAGATGATTCACTGGAGTCCTCCGTGTCATTCGCAGATGAAGAAGCTTCGGGAACGTCTTCCTGCGCGCCCCTCAATAATCTCAAAGCTTCAACTTTTGAGCTCCGTTGTGAGCGTTCCGCCATCTTCGCTCGTAGCATAAAACAGCAGTGCGGTGTAATGACAGAACGGCCTGCCTGCGCGGTCTCATAGCCAAGCGCAGGCAGGGAGCATTGTTCACGCGTCACATCAAAATCGATTTCATTAGTTCGTCACAGTTGCACCTGCGTGCGACAATAGCGACGATAGCAAAAGCTTTGAAGCAAAGCGAAGTTTCAGCTGCGTTATCCCGTGTGTCTTTGTGTGCAGGGAAGGAGTGTGCGTGTGTCTGTGTGCAGCCAATAAGCACTACCGCTATTCCGATGCTTCATTATCTACTGTTTCGCATTGTATCAGGCGAGTTGAGGCGGCCCAATCGGCCTGGGCAGATCGACAAACTAATCGATGGAATCGTTTGCAAGTGCGCCTGTGATTTCAACGTCTCCAAAATCTGACCAGTTGTCAGCCTTTGAAGTGCATGGCGTTAAGGCTAAAAAAAGAAAAAATGCTACACATCGTGAGCGCGTGACGATAGCTGCCTTCACGAATATGACGGTCAGGATAAGGCTAAGATATAGCGTCGCTAAGGATACGGGAAATCCTTATCTGGTTTCACGAATACGGGCCTTTGTTATTTGGAATAGCAGTGACTGAATTTCTGCGCTATGACGACCGATGAAACGAATCAGTGTGACTGGGTCCAGCTGGACCCATAGATTTACTAAAAGGTTTGCGATGTATTGCAATTATTTAAACAACAGCTGATACATTTTCACTTGGCAGTTATAATTGACATATCGATACAGATAAAGTCCAGTGATATCAATAATAAATAATGAAAACTTAATAAATAACAGCAAGTGATCTGGAAAAATGGGTCCACGTGGACCCAGAAAACCCCCCGAGGGTTAAAATCGACGGATTGCATTTGAACCGCATAAATATTGAATTTTTAGCAATATCCAGGTTATTAAATTAACGGTATGCCTATGATCAGATTATGATGATAAAAAGACAGCATCGCCAACTAAAACTTACCTCCCATCACCGACTAAAACTGCTGATCCATGCGAATTTACTGCTGCCGTCACATCATCAAGTTGAATTCGATAACATTTCGTCACAGTAGGTGAAATCCAATTACTTTGCGATTCATAGAATAACGACTTCGATGGAACAGACAAGTTCATTGTCTCAGCTATTTCACACAATGTTTGATATGTATTACCGGACAGAATTGTTGCAGTTGGGAGGGCAATATTTCCTAAGTATATATTGGTATTGGGTAATTTACTTTGGGATTCCCAGAGATTCTCGTGACCTTGGATGCAACTTGTCTTAACTTTCACCACGGAACCGATTATTTGGCGTTCGGTTACGCCGCTTTCTAATGGAGAACCACATTGGTTACACCATTTAAACAAATTCATCAAATTTGAATCGTAGACAAGATAACAGCTTTCATTAGCCAAGCCGTCACACCTAAGTCAGCGTCATATGAATCATCGTTTTCATCCGATGAGTAGGGGTCAAAATCATCATCAAAATCATCGTTCGACTTGTCAGATCTATCAGAATCAAAAATTTCAGAGTTTGAAGGATTAGTGATAAGTTAAGACCAGTTGAAGAAGAGGAATCACAGTCCCGAGAAAGACGGGTAGATCTTGGTTTTGGTTTGGGAGTTGGATGGCTTGAAATGGGTAGATGAAGAGTGGGAATCGCTGTTGATTTCAGTGGTCGTTTGCATTTAGGCCTGTCTTCTAGTTTCAAAAGATGATAATGAGTCTTTTCGAACGAATCTTCTGAAAAATGGTCACTGCAAATCACTGCATTAGATGTCGGATTGAAGTTTTTACGTCGGCAAGCGTCTGTCCATTTCTTTCGGAGGCACTTGTCTTTCGGAAAAGTAAACAGTCTTTTTCCTTTTCCTGAAGCCGTAGAGCAGCCGAACACAGCGCAATTTGGCATCGCCGCGTCAATATGATAAATGATCGTGAGGTTATTGTGGGCTCCTACACGCGACTCTCTGTTTGATTCGACATTGCATTGGTCGCATCTACGGCAGGCGTTCATCCGTTCAGCGAAGTGACGTCACACGTCACCAGTTAAAGCTATTCTAGCGCTAACAACATCGCTAGCGCAAAAACGAATCGCCACTCATTGTTCTACTCGATAATAGCTTTCATTTCAGCCCATGTTGTAAAATGCGTGGAATTCCCCTTTAAGAAGATCCTCTTGAGGTTCATCATGAAAGTAGTAGCAGGTCAGTTGCCAATTCAACAAACAACAAACTATCAACATCAGTCGATTCCGCCGTAATTTCTTCAAAGCTGCATAAATATGCATATATCTCACATAATTGGAAACAATTCCGACTGTATCTCCCAAAGACAATGGATAATATAAAGACTGTAAACTCCGCGAAAATTTGGAAACTACTCCTCAAAATGTATACTACTTGTTGAGGACAAGATAGCAGTAGTATGCAATAAGTCTATAACTTGCTGCAGTCTAGATCTAAGTCGAAGGTACCTCAGCCGCAAGTGAATTTATGATGAAACGTGGAGACTGGTGGAAGAAAGTATTATAGAGCAGTTGAAGGAAACAATCATTGCAAATTGTCCATAAAGTCGCCACATTATCATGACTCACCCCTCAAATGTTTTATTCGCAAAAATTTTATTTATTCACAAAATACAGATTCAATACTAATTTGTTGAAAGACGTAAATTGCTTGTTTGTCTCTATACTTATGATATCACTGAAGCAGCAACAGAAATCTAGTGCGCGGAATTGAAGCATGATTTTTGTTGAGCTATGGTAATAATGCTCGAATCTAGACTTACAGTTCTGCTTCGAATAGTAGATGCCTTCGTGCTATCTGCTCCCTTTTCTTTAACAATTAGTGATCGATTAATTACTATTGGTATGTTGGTGAGATTTGCTTAAAAACTGACAGATTACAAGCGAAGCAGCGAATCAATGCTAGCTTTGGCATCTGCCGATACATAACCTAACATAGTAGATCCACTCTGTACAAGAAAACAAGCATTAATTATGAGGAAACATAGCTTTTATTTTGTAATAGCATCTTGATTGGAGTCACAAAAGATATCTTCCGAGCAGCATGCTGCTGTCATGACTTCTTTTTATCACATCAGTACATACTCTCTCTCTCTCCGCTTGGTTTTTCGGCTGACTAAAATTGAGAGCAACATTTGCTTTTATGTGCAGCAAAACATAATTCACAAAAGCATCTAATTCAATCCACGCAGTCAAGACATTGACGAATGTGTTTATGTTTCATTAGTAGTGAAAACTGTGCCCTACTTGCCAGGGATAGGTACATGGATAGGTACATGTAAAGTTTAGTGTTATCAATCGGTACATGGATAGGTACATGTAAAGTTTAGTGTTATCAATAGGAACATGGATAGGTACATGGATAGGTACATGTATAGTTTAGTTATCGATAGGCACACGGATAGGTACATGTATAATTCAGTGTTATCAATAGGAACTTGTATGAGATCTGTTTTACTGGATAGGTACATGTGTTTGGTACACTGTGTTTGGGAACGTCTATGATCGAACTTGTGTGGTTTGGTTCTGAGCACTTGGGTACGTACCGATAGACGTCCGTTGTTTGATTTTGAATGGGTTTGCTCAATTGCGACTATTGTGACTATTGCAACCATTGTAATCAAGATGACACATTGATTTTCCTTTTACGTAGACAAACTATGCTATAAATATGAGATAGTTTTTGATGGCATACATAATGATGACTAGTATCCCAACGTCGTGGGTTGTCGCAAGAGACCTTGGATATTCGTTCAAAGCCATAGAAACTGTAACAAATCTCAGTGAAAATATCAACGCTGGTGATTTAGTTGATCGACTAATGGATCTAGATGAGCATGCTATGAATCACAATTTGGATCGTAGGTGGATAGAGGATTTCTCCATGCTACACTGCAATGATAGTGAAATTAGGAGGATCAAATTGGAACGATATGGAAAGAAGGAGACATCTGACAGTGTTTTAATAAAAAGTTCTCCCAATAAAAGTGACTTCAGAAGGAAATTAGAACAAGAGACATTTAAATTATTATGTGAACGGAACTGCGTTAAATGTTTTAAACAGGAACGATCCCTTCTCTTTTTGCCATGTTGTCATAGCGTTATGTGTTCTACATGTTATGTACCCTTTGAAACTTCATCTTGTCCCCTTTGCGATGAAGAAATATCTTCAACAGTCACTGTATATCGTACATGATGAGTCATCATGCAGGTCTGTGATTGGTCACTATTGTGTCTTTGTTTGACTTTTCTATATAAGGAGGACATTGTACCGTTCTATTTCAAGCATAATTTGAGGCTAATACAATGTCAATCAGCATGTCGTTCACTACCAACATTCCCATTTCAATAATTTACCGAAGTCAACTCTTCACGGGCAATATATTTTATTCTGCCGTGAATATAACTGGCTATAAAGCGGATTTGGTGGATCTGATGGAGGAAATAGTGAAGTATTTCCGCTGCGGAGAGGACGTTGTGGTGCAGAGAATGTTGATGAGAGTCGTGAACAACGCTCTTACACGAGTTGCAAGATTCTGGCTCAACGAAGTATTTCGCCCACTATCTCAAACGGAGATTGTACCGGAATACTCTCGCTGTTGGTGCACCAGTATCCAACGGAAACTCAACACATGTCTCCATGACATTATCACCTCCAGCTACTATGACGAGAAGGGTGACAAATGCAAACTGGACTTGTTCAGTGGACCGCCATCAGTAAGCATCAATGTGGCTGCTCAAGGACATTCTGAGGTAATCAGTTTGCGGGCATACTATGCCAATATTTTAAAGACTTTCCATTCAAAGCCCTGCTGTATGTGCTGTCCAATTTCAAAACATCTAATGAAAGACATTGAGCAGCTCATAACTGCTACAAATCAGACTCTAGCCGATGTGAGTGTATATCAGTTTCCCTCTACAACTTGTTAAGTGTTTTATGTAATTTTATAAGTACCAGCAACAAACTCTGTGTGAATGCTTGTAAACTTTTGTATATAATGTTGTAAGTACTAAGCAAAAATTGTAATTGTATTATCTATTTCCATATTAGAATAAAAATGTCTGTAAAACGGAAGGCATCTTCTCGTCAATCGAAACGGTCTTTCAAACCTTCAAGTCAGTTTAAAAAGGCGTTGCGAAAGTTAAACAGGATACATGATAATAATAAGAAGTGTAAATTGATTCAAAATTCAAGTGATGATTTCATTCGTGATTTAGCTTTTGCAATACACAAATGTCTACCTATTTACAAGCCTCTGTTGAATGCTGGCTCTTTGAATAGCATTAAAAAGTTTTCAAATCCAAGGAGTAGTGATAAGAAAAGGCGAAACTTAATTCAGCGCGGTGGTGGTGGGTTTCTAAGTATGTTAAATGATATTGGAAACAGTATTAATGGTGTAATCAATAGTCCGCTTGGAAGGATTGCAGCAACTGCTGCAATGTTAATATAAGGTTAGCGAATGATAAAGTGACACGTCATCACTTTGATTGATGAGTCATATATAGGTGTATATAAGGAAGACGCTTTAATGATATTTTACCACTTTCAAGTGACAATTCATTTGCGCTGGTTGAAAGCTCCGAATTAGTACTTGTTGAAACATGACTCAGAAAATGTATACAATCAGAGAGGAAGGTGACGCTTTTGAGCAAGATCTCTTGAAGCTTCGTCCGACACGAAAGGTGCAAGGGATTGGAAATACGTTCTACTTTCAAACCTTGAATTATGGTGATGATGGCTTTTATCTTCAAGTTCCATTCTTCCACAGTAATGGTATGTCTACATCAGGGTATAGCAATATGAGACAAATGCGAGTGACTTTTCCAAAATGGCAACAGGTGATTCTTAAAACTATTGACTCTTTCGCGAAAGAATGTGTTGAGCTGCCTGAAAGTGCTCCCACTCATTGGAGAAAGGCATTAGAGGAAGGAGTTGGTTATAAGGAATTGCCGGAATTCGATACACTGTTTTTAAAACTATCGGATCATTTTCAAGCATTCGATCTCTTTACAAACGCGATGGAATGTGAGGATCTCAAACGGGGCCGCTATATGGGCTTAGTGCACGTTACCGGACTTTATATTGGTTCACATGGTTCGACTGGTAAAGTCGCATCTTTGCAAATGAAGGTTCTTCAACTAGTCTATGAACCACTACCAATTGATAAATGTTTAATTAACATTGATAAGACTGCTTCAAGTGATGGGAAGGAAGAGAGCAAAAAGCGAGGGCGGAAATCTAAAGATGGGAATCCTAAATTGAAGTTGAAGCGCCAAGACGCTGACTTGAAAACTTTTTATAATCCTAATTGTGATGAGGAAACACAAATGTTTTAATTTGTAAATGTTTTAATTTGTAAATGTAACTTGAAAGTTTCTATTCTGAATGTAAATAAACTTGATCTGGAACATGTGTCTGTTTTGTTGTTCTAAGCAAAATTAGTGGGATGATGAGTTTAATGTTAATGGAATTATAAGATGACAGATTTTCGTCTATTCACTGATCGCACAATGTGTGTCGCTGGACCAAGTCAGTCCGGTAAAACTACATTTGTAACTGAATTGCTACAATATAGAAATGAAATGTTTAACAAGGAAATTAAGAGAGTCAAATGGTATTATGGAATATTTCAACCACAACTACATTCTGCACTTCGCCAGAAAGGTTATGAGGTGAAGCAAGGGTTGCCATCAACTGAGGATATCAAAGCAGGTGACTTACTAGTATTAGATGATCTATTACGAGAAAGCAAATCTTCAAAGGATGTAACTGAAATGTTCATTCAAACTGCACATCATAGGGAAGCTTTTATTATCTACATCACCCAAAACATCTTCGATGGAGGGAAAGAGCAAAGAACTAGAAGTTTGAATACACATTATTTGGCAATATTTAAAAATCCAAGAGATAGCAGTCAGATACATCATCTCAGTAGACAGATATTACCTCAACAACCTAAAGTACTTTCAAAAATATATGAAGATGTAACAAAGAAACCACATGGTTATCTATTTATTGATCTAACCCAGGAATGTCCGGAACGACTTCGATTTCGAACAAATATCATACCTAATTCCGCTGAACCAATGACAGTTTTCTCGGTTCACAGTTAGTTTTAAGCAATGTACTTTGTTGCCTTATTATTTTCAAACATGTCGTATTCAAAGATGGTAGTCATTCCTCAAGAGGAGTATGTACAATTGACTACATTACAAAGTGCACAGGAAGTCAAAAATATAGATCAACCTATTACGAATCAACTTAAGGAACTAACACAAAAGGATATGGAAATTCAGAAGATTAAGGATCCCTATCGACGAATGCAGTTACCAGCTGAAAACATTGACGAGAGGCGACAGATTCGTGACAAGTTGCGACGATTTATAACCTTGTCAACACCTCGACCATATCGTGTGCGCGCTGAGCGATTATTTGACTTCATTGATCCACATGTGAAGTTCAATGAGAGAGGGGAGATAATAGATGAAACAACTGGTGATGTTATTAGAAATAGTCACATAGATGACCTTCTGCAATATGCTGTCAGAGATGTAAGGCGAAAACTAGGTGCACCACAAGGGTGGACATATTTTCAGAAAATTTTATCTGATCAAAATGTACCTCACAATATTATTGGAGGACCGACTGTGAATGAATTGGATAGGGGTCACTTACAAGATGGATCAAAGAGTAAAACACCCACGATGGCGGTCAAGCGAGAGCTTCCAGATCCCGACGATCTGCAACCAAAAAGAGCTACTAGGCGCTCAATGCGTGTTGCGAAGGAGTATAGTAAATATTAAGCAAATATGAATTAAGCCTCTCTCATATCATGTCGTTACAAAAATTTTGCTGCTGTTTGAAATCTGCGCTCGAAGGTAAAGCAGAAGAGGGCATAGAGGTTGATATCAATTGTGTTAGCAGTTGCTGTGCGAGTAATACGCGTGCAAATCAGAACAAAGACGATGAGTACAGCAGTGAAACTCAGAAAGATTTATTACGACTTAAATCATCCCGCAAGTTTCAGTCGTCCGGAGGTTCTAGCCCGTGCAGCAGGTGTGGGAATAGAGAAAGTCAAGAAGTGGTTGAGGAGTCAACCGACTTACACTCTTCACAAAAATGCGAGAAAGCGGTTTCCAACAAGAAAATATGTTGTTAACAATATAGATAGTCAATGGCAAGCGGACTTGGCTGACATGCAACAGATATCACAGTACAATGATGGCTATAAATACATCTTAACCGTAATAGATATTTTATCTCGCTATGCTTGGGCACGTGCGCTGAAATCTAAACGAGGACCAGAAGTTGAAGCGGCTTTTCAGAGCATTTTCGATGAGGGGCGTGTTCCGCAAAGAATACAGACCGATCAAGGGAAGGAATTCGAAAACTCTCATGTTCGAAGTCTCCTTAAAAGTCATAATGTGGAATTGTTTAGTGTCAAAAGTGCTTATAAAGCTGCCATGGTTGAGAGGTTCAATCGCACACTGAAGACAAAAATATGGCGCTATTTCACTGCAAAAAATACACATGTTTGGGTAGGTGAGCTGCAGAAATTTGTTAAGAATTACAATGAAAGCTACCATCGAATCATTAAGATGAAACCAGTTGATGTTACCCCAGATAATGCGATGGATGTATGGCTTCGATTGTATGATAAGAAAGCGAAAAACATTTCCAATGAAAAGAAAATTAATGTTGGTGATAGAGTTCGGATTTCAAAGGTTAAGTCTACATTTGAGAAGGGGTATCTACCTAATTGGACTGAAGAAGAGTTTTTTGTGGATGAAGTAAATACAAAATTTAGACCCACCATGTATAAATTAATAGATTACCATGGCAATCCAATTGAAGGAAAATTTTACTCTTATGAATTGCAAGTAGTAGACAGAAGTGAAGAGGTGTATATGATTGATAAAATAATTAGGAGGAAAGGTCATGGTAATCAAAGGAAATATCTAGTTAAATGGAAAGGATATCCTGATTCATTCAATAGCTGGATAACGCATCAGGATCTACAAAATGTGGAGATGGGAGACACTCGTAACTTTTAAGCTAATATAGCATGTGACTTCTTCCATATATGACTTTAACATGTCTACTAACTTCAATATCATTCTTCCAAGCAATAGCAACCCCAAGATATTCCCAAGTAACAAACCATCTCTATACTCTGTTGAATTCGCTAATCCAATTACTCTGCATGGACCCCATGAAGTTGCTCTAACTGAAATTACTTATTACAACGATATCAGTTTGCTAAAGAACAACTATTTTGAATTACATAAAGAAGTGCGAGAGAAGGATGATTGCTTTCGCATATTTCAAAATAGTCTACATGGTACATGGGCTTTTCATCATCTAACTTTACATCCTTTTTCAACATCTTTACCATCTGTTCAAAACATGATTAAAATTCAAAAGGCATTTGCAACGTCAACTTTTGATTCTAAGGTTCCCACAATGAGCTTGCAAGATACAGAAAAGGAAATCGGTAGAATGTTTGAACGAATAAATGATCTCTTCAAGCTGACTTTGAATAAATTCTACAAACCAGTCATAAAGGGGTCAACAAAATTGATGAAGGAAGGGAAGCATGTTCTTCTTGTATTAGGTAAGGATTTGAGTCATACTTTTGGGTATTCCAGAACAACTTTCTCATCAAGGTATTGGTACAATGGACGTGGGTGGAATTCGGAGAGGAAAGTCACTGATTTTAAATGTAGAATTGTGCCATTGTATGCATTACAAAAAAGGAGCATCCGAGTAAAAAATAAATTTGAGGTCATTAGAAGTGTTGAAGACTTTGCAAGAAAGTTTCAAGGATCAGTGCCAGAAACGTTAATGACTTGTGAATATAAGAAAGAGAAAGTAACTTTATTTACTGTTGAAACGGAGGCAGAATTTATTGTTTTTACTAAAAAGACACCATTGGGAAAGTCTGAGTCCGCTGTTATTGAATTTGGATCTGAAATGATTGGGATGTTTAAGGGCCTTGAAAGCGCACCTTGGTTGACAGAATTAAATGATACATTCAAGGTTCAATTGTCCTCTTCTAAACTCAAAGCATCAACAAATGCTTCATGGGATATCCACGTATACAGCGAAGACATATCGGGTGATGAATTGTCTACTTCCAGTGAACTTGTAAAAAGAGTTAATTTGAACATTGAAAGCTTGAAAACGCCATCTGAATTGTGTACAAAGTTAAATGAGTTTGGTGTAGATTACCTTGATGCAGATGAATATCACTTTTCTTATGACCCACATAAGAAACGCATGATTCTAAAGGTAGGGAAGAACTCTCTTATCAAGCTGGATAGCGTGTTAACGACCACATTGGGATTCTCAAAATCAACTATTTATGAAGGTACATCAATAGGCGATACAGCCCCATCACTAGAGCGTGATATAAGTAACTTATACGTCTATTGTAACATTATTGAATATACAAGGGTTGGCGACATTGAGGCCCCACTTCTGCGCACATTTCCTCTCTCATCCGTAAGGAAGCAACTAATCAATCGAGAATTTTTTAACACAATGTATCTACCAATCAGCCGAAATGTCATCAATAGAATTGACATATCAATTCATGATGATGCAGGAGAAGTAGTACAGTTCTGTGGTGGTGTTACTGTTTTAACCCTACATATTAGGTCACGAGAATAAGGCTTTACGCTATTGTGACTTCCATAGTTATTCAATAGTCATAATGACAGGCATTTACAGTAGACCATCATATCAGAGCGGTTATCCCGTGTTTGTTGGAGGTAGACGACAAGTTGGAGGAGGCATATTTGGTGCACTAAGACGTATGGTTCTTCCAACACTCAAAAAGTATGGCGTACCAATCATGAAGCGTGTTGGAAGCAGGGCTTTAGATTTTGGTGCAAATGTTGCAGCTGATGCGCTTCAAGGTGAGGATATCGGTGAATCTATGAAAATGCGCGCGCAGCAATCTGCCATAGACGCATTAGATGATTTAACAAAGACGAGACGTACAGTTCGGAAGAAGCGTAGGAAGTCAAGACAAGTTGGATCAGGCCGAGTTACTAAGCAAAGACGCAGGAAAAGTAAAAAGCCGACTAGAGCAGCACGTTCTAAATCTAGACGTCGAGTGAAAACAAGAAAGCGCAAACGAAATTCCACAGCTACTAGAAACAAGTCAAAACGAAGGAAGACAACATATTTGTAGAGCTAATACGATGCAGAGTATCAATTCGGCTTTGTGTTTCTTCGATTCTCCCCCTCATCAGACAGACATCATCTCCTCAACAATTGTAGACATAGTCCCCACAACAAATATCGATGGTAACCAGCAGCCTATTCAGTTTGATATACCTGCCAATCCTCAAGATTATATTGACTGTCAATCCATTGATTTAGAGTTGTGTATACAAATTAAGAAGACTGATGGTACAAATATCGATTCATCCAAGGATAAAGTGGGGTTAGCAAATCTTCCTATTGCCAGTCTGTTCTCAGATGTGTATCTAATATTGAATGACAAACAGATTGAAGGAGGGGATCGAGCATATCCATATGGAGCATATATACATACAATGACTCAATTTCAAAAGCAAGCTAAACAGTCACACTTGCAAGTTTCTGGGTGGTATGATGATCAGCAAGGGAATTTGATGATGTCTCAAATACAGGGTTGAAAAGACGAATGGATTTAACAGCGGATTCAAAGGAATTATACTTGAAAGGACCCGTCTATCTTGATTTCCTTCGTCAATCTAGATATCTGCTATCACAGGTTAAAATGCAAATAAAATTTATTCGCGCAAATCCTGAGTTCGCGTTAATGGCTTTTGGAGCTACAAACTATCAAGTCAACATAAGTAATGCCGTGCTCAATGTAAGGCGAGTAACAATGAACCCGTCAGTCATCAACGAGCATGCGACAGGATTGAGGAAAAACAATGCAATATATCCAGTTAATCACAGTGTGTTGACAAACTTCACAATTGGTGCGGGATCATTCTCACATGCCTACCCAAATCTTTTTCCCACTGCAATGCCAAAGGCGGTGTATATCACATTTGTGGAAAATGAGGCATTCATTGGTGCTTTTGAAAAGAATCCATTCAATTTCCAACACTTTAATGTTAGCAAACTAGCACTCTATCAGGATGGGAAATTTGTATCTTGCAAAGCATATGAGCCTAATTTCAAAGATGGTAAATTCGCACGTGAATATGGTTCTATTTTCACCGCCCTCAACATGTTTAATACAGACGATTCAAATGGAATTACAATGGATATGTACAAGAATGGCTACTTCTTCATTATGTACAACCTCACAGCAGATGCAGATCTAGGTGGTGAAAGCGTAGGAGTTACAAAGCCTGGAAATCTACGACTGGAGGTATCATTTGAGTCACCTTTGAAGAAAACAATTACTTGTCTCATTTATGCTATCTATGATAGCAAAGTTGAGATAACAAGAATGAGAGACGTGACTGTCAGCTATCAGAGATGAGTAACTTAAGCAACATAGAAATCTTGAGGAAAATGAGGAAAGCTCATCCCTACTCCAAGACAATATTTCTCAATGTCTTTTCTAGAGATAATTTACCTGATTCAATTCCTTTCTATCCTTGTTCGCTTATCATCAATACGGATACCAACAATCTTCCCGGAAAACATTGGATTGCTGTATACATCAATCGTTATAAAGTTGCCGAATATTTTGACTCTCTTAATCAACCTCGTTTACATGATATCGCATTATGGATGAACAGGTTTTCCTGGACTGTTAGAAAAGTGACATCGTTCCCACTTCAAAGTAATACATCTCTAATGTGCGGTGGCTATGTACTCTATTTTGTCAACGAGAGACCATTGAAAAATAACTGTAAAAGTGCTTTAGAACTATTTTCAAAAAACTGTGATAAAAATGATGTAATTCTTACTAAATATGTTGAAACAGTTTTGAAATAAAGTTTTATGTTGTATCATTAACTTGCTCTCTTTTTTCCAAAACAAGGGTTTATAAGGAAAACAAAAACATGCTCATATTTCATTATCTATTCACATATATACAAAAAACATGTTCACATTTCATTATCTATCCACATATATACAAAATCTACAATTTGGTTTTCATGAAACATTTTTTCAAATCACATATGATGGAAGGCACATCACTTATGTCTTTAATGCCGGTTATCACAATCTTTCCATTATGGAACACATGAACATGATATGGATGCCAGTTAGTCAATTGAGCTGCTGGAAATAACTCCACTTCATAAGTTAGATTATGTGATGATGTAACTCTACGGAAATCATAGTGATAGTGTAATTCACATAACACGGTCATTGTCTTCACTTTCCAATCAGATAATGAATCACCAAGTAAATGTTCCAAAGTTAAGTGTAAATATGAGAGATCACCCTCCATGACCCTTCCAATACATTGGATTGTTCCATTTGGAAAGAATAGGATAGTGAGAGATCTATCCTTCCTCTGAATCCTCCATGTTAACATTGAGGGTCTTCCAAGATGTAAGCTCGTTGTCGGCTTCAATTTGCGTTTTATCAGTAACCATTGTTTTCGGTTGGGTATATTCCTCTCGATCTCTTGTAGATTGAGTTTTGACTTTGCTTTTGTAGTTAACATCCGATTTACAACTTCCAACCGTTTGATGTCCTCCATCTTTAATGAATGACGTTATCTGTGGTAGTATCTCCCTTGTAAAGGTTTCCCATGTGACGTCACTGAAACGAAAAAATCGATATTCAACATCTTCACGTTTTGGTGAACAGACGTATAGTTTGACTGATGAATCACACTTTATCCATACCTTGTCATCGAGAGGAATCTTGATCCGAGTCTTATGGTTGTCAATGAGATCCGCAAAGTCTTTCAGTGAAGGCAATGAGTCAATACTAATGCAAACGCCACGATGTTTTCGATCACTATTTGCTATTGAATGACGAAATGCTATTCTTTTAGAATTTGTTATGTGAACGTTTTGAACGTCACTAAGTTTCCATGTTCTAATGTAATGAGGCATGTTCCGAAAGCTATGTTTCAAATTTAAGTTTAATGTTTGCCTAAAGTTTGTTATTTTATTAGCTCAACATATCGGAATGATGTTGAGTACAAATTCTTCACATATTCATTCACATTAGGACTACCTATTTATTAGTAATCATTTCTACATATCAGAAAGATGTAGAAATTTCAATTTTAGTAAGACTACTTATGTATTAGTAAGTGTTGCTACATGTCGGAAGATGCAGCAATCGCAAGATCTATTACAAGTGGAATATTATATTGTTTTTATTTAGACTTATTCTACATCACCTGTGACAGGAAGGCATCTCCTTCTCTTCGACGGTGGGGGAAGACCTAGGCTATAGTGTCCATATGGTAATGATAAATTTTTATCCAGCCAACAGCGCTTATCCTCCCAAAGTGAAAGACCTCGCTTCCTAAATGATTTTGTGCTAACTATGTGATTTTTTGAATTTATAATTGTCATATCTTCAGTTGTATCATTCTCACTATAATAGACACTCCTATAGTCATCATGTTTCAATTTTTTAACTGCTGCTCTCTGAATTCCTTTTGCACGTTTGATGCTATGATTCGTAGAGTCTAGATATTTCATGGAATACATTTTCGGTTTTAGTAGGATCATTTCCTCAAGCAACTTTCCAGCACACTCATCCTTAAAACAACCTAATCTAGCTTTGTTTGTAGTTGAGTATAGTCGGTGATGACTGTCATAGTTTGAAGAGTCAAACTTTTCACCGAAGTATAGAAGTATATCTTCCAGACGGACAGATGGTGATGTGTATAAACATGGGAAGAAACTGTCGGTATCACCTCCACAAAGCCGCGTTCTATTTATCAGTGGACACCCTTTTAGATCATTGTAATATAATTGATACATTTCCAACTTACTATAGTCAAGTACTGCTTGACCAACATATATTAATTTATTTAAAACTATTGAAGGTTTGTACATTTCCATACCAACCAGATCTTCATCAAATATTTTGTGTTGAACATAGAGAGGATGATTTGACAATTTCAGTAGTTGTTTCTCATTGTTGACTAGTTTAAATTTTTTCCTTCTCCTTACATTTTCCATTGTTTTACCATATAAAGAATTATTTTTCAATTTGTAGAATGACTTTTCGAAGTCAGTGTTTGATTGAGCCCTCTTTTGAGAGTTCATATCAATGTATGTTTTTAACCAAGGCTTTTGTGTGAATTTTATGCCACTATGAATCTTCTTGATTCTCATGCCCATGGTCAAGTAAAATTTTAAAATTGAGTAGTGGACTACATAATTTTCCCTATCAAATTGATGGAGCAGAAGTTTCTTGATAGAAGAAAAATGTGTATTTGGTCTTACTTTTTCATATAGATTTTTCATATAGTGTGAAAACATTCTCTTTTCAATCATCTGCATTTCTCGGCAGTGTCATCATGAATGGCTGCAGGATACTCTAAATCTAAATCAAAAATGTAGCCGATTTCACCATCATCATCTATATTTTGAACATTTTCTTCATTTAAAAAATTATCTAATTCACTTTCATTCAACCATTTGAAATTTGAGTGGGGTAGATTCCTACTGAGTGAAGAACCGTAAAGGTTATTAACATCTAAGTAGGTCAAATGTCGACTTTCATGTACATTATTTCCTAATTCTTCAATGCGTGCACGCGCTCGGTGAATGTTGGTGAAAGTCATACCCCCTCTAATTCCTCGTTCAAATAGATTGTACATATTTTCATCTTGTATGTAGTGTGGGGGATCATTGGAAGAGAAATTTAGTGCTGAGGTAAAGCTAAGATGTGGGAGACTGACAAAATGTACAGGGTCGACTTCATCCTCACGTTGACTCAATGCTCTAAACACTTCAAATATGTCTGCCAACAATAAAACATCTAACTTCAGATATGCCAGCATGTAATCACCAAATGTGCTACAATTAAATTCAATCCACGCCTTGTTGGCGTGTTCATATTCACTATCGGAACAGTGCTCACGAGTAAGATCATTATAGAATTCAAATTGTGGTGGTAGACAGTCTTCCGTCAACGTGTTTAAGTTTTTGAAGTATGAATATGGAAACACTCCCTTCTGATATAAAACATTATCACTTAATTGTGGAAATTCTACCCTTAATGTCTCTACATGCTCATACGTTTGCAAACCCTTGGCTAATTCACTCAAGGATGCACTTAGAAATTGATATGAGTCTAAGAATTTTAGTTTAAAGTATACTGTCTTCCCTTTGTATTCATTTACAGGGACACTGGCGGATAAAGTTATATATTTTTCAGCAGTTGCTGCTACAACATCTAATTTCCAAGACTTCATTCTTCCAATCGCTTTATAGCAAACGATGTGGCTATCATAATTTTTAAAATTGTGGAAAAATATGGGGAGCTCCCGTCTGTTAAGTCTTAACCGGAGATTGCATTTCCTACATAATGTTTGCCTATATCGTCCGGTGATATGATCATGATCACGAACTTTTATGACTTCATCGCTGAATTTTAATTTACATTTGTTGCAACATTCTGCATTCTCATGGCGTGCTTTTTCATCCGCTGACAGTGACATTGGCTGCCTAGTTGTTGCACATTGGTTGTCATATAAGTCTTGGGCTACAGTTTCTAAGTGGTGCAAGAAACCAATAATGCAATTTTCACCTTCAAAGAGGTAATACTTGTTTTCAAATTTTGATTGAAGGGCATTATGCCAGACATGATAAGCTCCAATGGCCGCAGGTTTATGTATTTTATTATCAATGTAGCACTCTATATCTGCATAAATTACTAAAGGAGGACTTAGTTGATATTCCATGCTACTTGTTAGTACTTTTAGATCTGTCGGCATTTTTTCTATTTGTGCTTTTCCTCGAATGCAAAACTGGAAATGTCGTTCTAGTGTTGTCTTATATGTGAATGACTGAGTGCATCTTTCGCAGAAGTATTTATGTCTTTTTAAAGTTCTCCTATACAATCTTGACAGCTTTGGAATTCCACAATAGTGTGCTGCTCCATTGTTTAGAATTAGCAAAATATTAACCGTTTGCCTACCAGTAAAGTTACTATTGTAACGAACACCTTTGAGTCCATTTTCATAAAAGTGAATGTTAATTTTAATATCATTATTTTTCTCAAATTTTGGAATATCTTTGATTGATACTGGTGTGGAAATGCCTTCCATATTTAGCTCAGATGTCCACTCACTATATGATTTTACTTCATTCCTTGAATAAAGTACTTCATTATAATGCAATATTGATAAAACTGCATATAGGAAGCAATCATTTGCATTTGAATTAACATTAATGACAGCTTTAGAGTTTTTTAACTTCTTTGGTAGAGGAAATGATTGTCCACCTGACAGTATTGGACTTGTTATTACATTGAACTCTATATTTTGTACATCATCTATAATCCAATTGCTACCCTTTTTTGTGAAGGCTTCAATATGATTTATTAGACTATTTAGATGATCCTGAAACCAAGCATCATAGTCATAAATATAGTTTGAGGATGATGAGGTAAAGTGTGCGAGAAAAGTTTCTTCTTCTTGAGGATTAGAACGGACATAACGAATTTGTGCAATCAGACGACCGCGCAATTGATGGCTCCTTAGTAAGTCAGACACTAAATTCCCTAACATGGAACGCATGCTTTCTAAGAATGATGTTATGTCCACAGTAGGTGTTGTTGGCGTGATATCATACACACGTGCATGGCCATTGAGTGCGCTTTCACTGAGACTAACAGTTCCATAGTTATTATGCATATTCATCTCACTATTTGTGTTATGTACATTCATATGCTGTCGAAATCTACTTATAGAGTTATAAGTTTTGCCACACCGAGAGCAGTATTGCATAAAGTTTTGTATGTTAGTTGAAGCGCTGGTTGTTGGCTTAGAAGTAGATCTATTTTGATTATTTGAATTTGACTCTGTTATGCTATCATTCGGTTTATTATTGCATACAAGTTTATGCCTCTTAAGATTATCCATCCTATTTGTCTTATATGGACACTTGCTACATTGATATGTTTTTCCTAACTTACAAAATTTTTCATGTCGTTGCAAATTGCCTATGAGAGTGAACACTTTTCCACACTTGGTACAGACAACCATGATTATTGATGAGGATTGAAATTAGCAAGCCCTTATATACATCTACCATCTAATGACGTCAGCGTCATCACCAGCCAATACCATATGTTCCGATCTGTTGCAAAGAGAAAACATAAAATTTAAAGCAATCTATTTTTTTTCAAAAGTAAAAATAAGTTACAACTTCACGCATTTCACGATGCCACTGTGGTATAGTTTCAAGTGGCTACAGCTTTCACTGCAGCCACCCAAATCGTCCATCCGCGTCAGTCGTAGCCTACGGATGGTGTTATTGCTACACTCGACGTGGACTAAGGTCTCTTTGTCGTGTTGTTGGCTATTTGTTACTTGTGAGGCCAACAGGAGGTTTGATTGAGTTATATTTTGTAAGGACTCAACCAAACCTCTGTTGTCCTCCATTAACTGAGCCTCGCGAGCTTCGGACTGTTTTAATCGCTCTTGACACCGCCGTAACTTGCTTACGATGTCCTCCTCCTCCGTCGTTGCGTCAAGGTCCACGTTGTACTCACGTACTGGGAGAGGAGCCTTAGGAACTGCGGCTGGGATAGGAGGTGTTGGAGAGGAAGGAGCTGCGGCTGGGATAGGAGGTGTTGGAGAGGAAGGAGTTGCGGCTGGGATAGGTGTTGGAGGCGAAGGAGCTGGGACTGGGATATCAGCTGCTGAGGATGGGACCAATGTCATCATCGGCGACAATGGTAGGTGGACATTCCAGCTAGGAGACGCCCGGATGTTGGAGAATGAGATCTCCGCTTGAGACGCAAACATCACGGAGTCCTGTAATTGAAAGGAACAATTGTTTATCATCCATTTACCATTTTTTTGACATTAATTAGATACAAATGTGAATTCCTCTTACCTCCTGCTGGATTGCGGTTTCTTGATCGGATCCACTCGCCTTGTTAGGAGTCACCGAATCATTCTGAAAGACGAATTAATCAATTGTAGACGAATATATTAATAATAAAGTGTGTTTTATAATAAATTTTAATGAAAACAATTCTGTACACATGCAGTTAACCAGTCATATACTTACATGTACATCAGAATCATCATCTTCGTCGGAAGAGGACGTCGGAGATGAAGTCGCTGAAGTTGTGGCTTCATCCTCGGATGAGGAGTCCGAATCCTCCGATGACTCGCGAATCGAGTACGGTTTCTCCTCATTGTCCTCTACCGACGTTGTTGTCGCCGGCGTAGACAAGAAGCTTCTGTGGTGCTTCTTCAGCGACAGAGATCGCATAGACTGCAACGAAAAATATGATGACATGTTTGCAACTCATTGACGAAGTATGTATGTTTTTAAAAATACTTGATGCATTTTCAGTTATTGTTGACTGAGACCTATGTAATGACACTTACGGGACTCGAAGGTAGTCTGCTCCTCGGTGAAGATAAGCGCGGAATTTTCGGGCAGCTTTGAACACTAGGAAACAGCTGAAAGTAGGAAAAATTCATGTTTAATTTCACATTGAGAACTAATAAATAACTGAAATGCTTACATTTCGCAATTTTTCGACCACTGCATCCTCATTAGTCTTTGTCGGGTGAGGTAGCTCACTCTGAAATGTTTAAGCAATGTTGATTTACTTTATGTATAGAAATAATTAAATTAGTCAATAAATAATTACATCTTTAGCGAACAGTTTCTTCTGAACCAACACCTTGGCTCTCTTCGGTGGGGGCATCAGTACATCCTGAAATGTTTAACAACATATAATCATTTCATACATAATGAAGTAGTATTTTTTTATTTTTCTGCTGTGAGCCAGTTATCCGTTGAAACTAGCATGTAGAATGGATGGCACTCACCTCACAATCACTAAAAGTCTCATCGATGAACTCCCGAGACTTAGGAAATTTCCTCTTAGGAACTCGCGACTTTTGAGGTTTTTCCTTTGGAGCAGGTTCATCCAACTGGGAAAGCACGCCTTCAGTCGGTCGATCCTTCCCAAAAAGACGCTCCAACTTCTTCTTCTCAACTTTGGAGGTTAAGTTAATCCCCTTTCTCCCATTTAGTTGAGCACAAGGGGTGTGCTTGACAATGAATGCTTTCGCGGAGTCACTATTCACCTTCGCATCGCTCTTTTCATACCTCTTGCACGTGAGGCAGTAGAGGTAGGTGCAGTCCTCTCGGAAGGAGCATTCCTTATGCCCGCTTTTGTTCGCATGTCGAACGGGCAGTTGGCAAGTCTCACAGAAATGGAAGATGAGCCGTTGCCGTGCGATGCTTTCTTGTCGAACCATTTCTGTAGAGGATAAAAAATTTTATTATAATTTAATCTCTTTTTAAATGAGAAATCATTTATATACCATCTTCAAACCTTTATTAAGTACTAGATTAATATTTGACAAATCTTAAGAAGAAATAAAATTTGAAGTTGAAATTGAAACCGAAAGTCGAAAATTAGATATTTATTCGAAAAGGGTTAGCTCATAAGAAGAGTTGAAATTTGGAAACAGCTGATGTACTATTATTTAATTTCGAAATTAATTTAATGAAATGAAAGTGAAATTTCGAAAATTTCAACCAATCCTCAATTTGTTTAATTAAACAAGCTTGAATTTTATACATCTGTTAGCAGATGACAGACTGAATATTTAAAATGGATGAAGGCTTTATTTAGGTATCTTTTATTTATAAACAAACTGTGATTTCGAAAATTTCAACCAATCCTCAATTTGTTTAATTAAACAAGCTTGAATTTTATACATCTGTTAGCAGATGACAGACTGAATATTTAAAATGGATGAAGGCTTTATTTAGGTATCTTTTATTTATAAACAAACTGTGAAAATCTTGTTGATTCAAATACACTTACATTTAAACTGATATATTCATGTCTCTCGCTCAGTGACTTAATATAGGATGAAAAATTAAAATAAAAAAACATGGTTAATAATATAACATAAAGTGTTCCTATCCTAAAAATCCAAGCTTCTATATTTAAAGCTATTTGGTTATAAAAACTTAATAATGTTCCTACTCCCGAATATCCTATAAAGTAGCAGAACATGACAATGAAACTCACTTTAGAATTGTAATAAGAACCGGAGAACGGAGGAACGAAGAACGACGTCTGTTATGGACACTAAATAATTTGAAAATGAGTGAAAATTCGTTGTGTGCAACTTCTTTATATATGAAATTGACAAAGCAACTATGAACAAAGACCTTATGACATCACATCTTGGAATTGGTACGGTTAAACAAAATTGATAACTCAAACAAGAATTGGAACAGCTGGTTTATTTTTAACCTTAGAAATGGAAGTGCCATCATATGTGTTGAAAGATTTCTACATGTAAACAGTAGAGTGAATTCAAAGTAATATGAACTGATGGACTGATGTATTATTTGATATACATGTTATTATTAATAGTCATATAATGATTCATATTTGAAGTTATAAAACGTGTGGTTTGAATAGAACATTAAAATTTGAATTAAGCGCTAAATTTCGAAAATTCAAATTTCGCGCCAAAATTCGAATAATCAAATTTAAAGATTTTTTCGAAAATTTGAATTTCGCGCCAAAATTCAAATAATCAAATTAAAATACTAGGTTAGGGTTAAGGGTTAGGGTTAAGGTTAGGGTTAGGGTTAGGGTTAGGGTTAAGGTTAGGGTTAGGGTTAGGGTTAGGGTTAAGGTTAGGGTTAGGGTTAGGGTTAGGGTTAAGGTTAGGGTTAGGGAAGCAAGAAGAGTATCTATGGCACCCGGAACCCATGGGTAAATAAATTTTCGAGTGCGCGAAGCGCACTCGAAAATTTATTTACCCTATAATCCGAAAAATTTCGAGGGCGCGAAGCGCCCGAGAAATTTTGAGGCCCCCCCCCCCGCCGTGTATGAAGTGTATGAAGTGTATGAAGTGTATGAAGTGTATGAAGTGTATGAAGGTCAAAGGTCAAGGTCAGGTCTAAGGTCAAGGTCAAGGTCAAGTGTAGAGGTTTGTATATTATGGTCATTTTTAGTTGTAAAACTTTAACTTTGAAAATTTGTAAACTTAGTCATTTTTGTAAAAAAACTTGGAATTTTTCAAGTTGCATACAGATGCATACAACTAGGATTTTTTCATCAAATGGGTACATACAATATATCATTCGAATGCTCTTTTCATGCTGATTCTAATGGTGTATTGTATGACACATGTATGACATATAACTAGAGAGCTACATGTCTTTAAAGAATGGGCTAAAAACTTAGTGAATTTAAAAATCTAACATTTGTCTGCTTGCATACAGTTGCATACAACTAGGATTTTCCCATCGAATAGGTACATACCTTATATCATTCTAAAGGTCTTTTCATTCTCATTCTTATGGTGTCGTGTATGACACATGTATGATATCATCCTGGACTGCTACAAGCATTTTAAAATTAACAACATAACTGTTTCTTTAAAAGTTATATGTTCCTATTTATTTCAAGTTGAAGTCTTCATACTTGATTTTTTTGTTTCAATTCAGTTATTGAACATCATTAATTGTAGATAGTTATTCCCCTTTCCCATTCAGACCTTAATTGAAGACCGATTTGTGAAATGATAAAACAAGTCTGTTCATATATACAAATAAATATTAAATAAAGAGATTAAGAAAAAACACACTAAATGTCATCAAGGTAAGGAAAGGGTACAAGTTTTTTCAAGTCCACTTGCACATGGATCCTGGTCTTCTTGGGCGCACAGGGACAGCGACGTGGTGTGTCAAGGTCGATGACCGAAAATTCGAGAGCGGTTGTGAGGTTCCGCTCGTTCGGCTCCATCCTCATGAACACCCGTTTGGTGTGATACTTTTTCGGGGCGTTCTTGACTTTAACCGTGACCCGTCCATAAAGTGGCGTTCGCATGGACTTCTTATTCATGTGACGCATCGTCTCAATTGATACGTCACTATCCTCATCACTCGAGTAGTCGGGCGATGCAGGGGCTTGGGTGAACACCACCGGCTCCTCGTTTGGTGTTGTCGATCGCTCCATCGGAGATTGGGGAGGTGTACTGGTACGTTCCACTGGCGAAGTGGTACGATCAGCAGTACCGTTCTCAACTGCGGCTTTCTGTTTGCGATCCATTATGACTTGTAGATTTAAAATAATTGTAACTTGTAAACGTGAGGATTAGAACCTTTGATAAGAATTGGTACAAACCTCGGACTTATATACTTTTTAAACAAAGGAAATCCTAACAGCCAATCAGAGAGGTACCGAACTTCCCTAAAGAATATATATAACTATATAAAGGATGACATTGTTCCAAACTGTTAAGTACTTATCCTCAACGTTCCATAACAAGAAGCATGTCCTCAAAACCACTATTTTATTTTCAAAATGACAGCCAAGTCATTATGGGAGGTCAGTTGGACATGACCATGCATCTGTCTTGCGGCTGCAAAGTGGCCCTATGGAAGACCTTGACTGTCTCTGCACTTCAAAGGCGGAATGGACTACCGGTGAAGTGTCCGGTACACGAATGTGACCATGACTTTAGTAAAAATCCGACATTCCATGAGTGGTGTGATGACTTCTTGAAGATCATGGAGTCGCCTGAGGGACGTGATTTGCACCCCTCATTTATTTTTCACGCTTAAATTAAACTTACATTGTAAATCTCTTGTCTTTTCATTTTAAACATAGTTCTGGAATTGGTTTTCTTATTGGGGAGCAACTAAATCATAACTGCACAGTAAAGTTTCACATCTAAATAGTGCTACATTAAAAATAATTGTCACAATAGTCGCAATTGAGCAAACCCATTCAAAATCAAACAACGGACGTCTATCGGTACGTACCCAAGTGCTCAGAACCAAACCACACAAGTTCGATCATAGACGTTCCCAAACACAGTGTACCAAACACATGTACCTATCCAGTAAAACAGATCTCATACAAGTTCCTATTGATAACACTGAATTATACATGTACCTATCCGTGTGCCTATCGATAACTAAACTATACATATACCTATCCATGTACCTATCCATGTTCCTATTGATAACACTAAACTTTACATGTACCTATCCATGTACCGATTGATAACACTAAACTTTACATGTACCTATCCATGTACCTATCCCTGGCAAGTAGGGCACAGTTTTCACTACTTTCATTTATAACAATTGAACTTACTTTGAATTTTTGGAAGAAATCAATTCATCAAGACAGCATTATCTTTGGTATCTCCCATGAGTTCATTTAATAAAATCGAAAGTGTATATACACATTGGGGATTTAATAAATGCGGAGTTACCACACCACCTAATATATTCTATGAAAGTAATTCTAATATATCGTCCCTTTAGAACCAAAAGGTCGTAACTGCATTTTTCGCGTTTCGAGTAAATTGAAGTCAAAGTTTTCGAAGTCTTCTGATCTGAATATTGTTTGTCTGACTTATACTATTGAAGGGGTTAGATTACCTATTTGCCATATCAAGGACAAAGTTTCTTATGGTAGTTAAGATACTAATTAAAAATCGATAATTATTGATTTATGACAGTTACGACCTTCCGTCTTTTATTTCTGTAAATCCGATTGGTCGTAAGTGCATTTACGACATAACGGATTCGCAATTATTTGACGTGGTGCAAAGTTACAACCTTTCTACTTAATAGAAGTAATCTGCAACTACTTTTTTCTTGTACATTTTACAGCTTCACCTTCTATAACACCTTACAATATGAAATGTGCATCATGAATATGATGCATATGAAACATGTACATGTGAATTTATAATTTGTTGTTTAGTAGGCTATATGAAAAATGATTAGTTCTCCATAGATGTACTGAATGTATATGCGACCATTGCTATGAGCAAATGCATCCATGCCTAGGCCTGTCGTTTTTGATATTATGCATGTAAATGTAAATTAACATGCAAATGTATAGGCCCACAAACGCATACTTTCATTATGTGCATTGCCTCCTTTAATTCATGTGATACACATCGTGCAATGCTCAAATTACGCATACATATTCAAGAAAGAAAACAAGTGATAGTGTAAATTACCCAAATGGCAAAGGCATGTATTCTTCTCTACACGATGATAAGTACTAACGCTAGGCCTGACTGATTCGGTCATGCTTTCCTCAACATTTTGCACAGTTTTTAGCTTAGTCTGACTAAGATTGCTACGGCCTTTGCTTGCATCATCAGTAGACTGACTGCACTCTGGAAGAATCACTAGCTCAGCACCAGCTGCTGAACACATTCTCTCTACATCACGAGCATCACTCATGCTACAGCTTGGCCTATCTGTGTGGCTTATGTTTTCATCATGTTTAAGCTAGCTACGAGGGATATTGTCCTCGTCACTGGACTCGTCGTTAGACTCCTCTACAACATCAGGTATCTCAACATCAGATATAGAAAGAATCCTCCCTTCGACATATCTGCCATTCCAAAGCATAAACGCTTCCTTTCCTGCCTTGAGATCTTTGCCAGAGACCATTGGCCTGCGTTTGAGCTGTGCCTCAGAAACCCAATTCACGGAGTTATCGCTCCATCTAACCAGTAAATCAATGTCACCCATTTCGCTAAATCTCTGCCATACCGCATTTTTCGGCACTGACTCCGACATGCCTGCAATGAAGCAGGGACATAGTTAGATATTCGATTGCGAAAAACATATCAGCCTAGATAATTTATTTTAGTTTCCCGTTTATTAATTCACTAGTACTATTCTAAGATCTAAATTCTGCTGATAATCATGTTTCCATTTTGTCTCACAACATAAGACATCGTTTTTTCAGTACGTATGTGGTTATTCAGCAGCTGTTTCTAGCAGAAATTCGTTAATGTAATAATATTATAAGTTATCATTTACATATTATTGGCCTATACCGGCGTATCGTCTACAGCTTACAGTAAGCTACGAGAACTCATCACAGCATGAGAAATCGCTACTAAAAAGCCTTGTTGAAAATAATAGAATTCTTTAAAACTCCTAAACATCAACTATCATAATTACTGCAAAACCGCTGGAAGTGATAGGCCTAATGTACTTTCGGAATGTGAAGCTCTATACAGCAGACTATTATACATGTAATAAGAATATTGAGTTGTAATATACCGCATCTTCTTCAAGTGACTCCCACTATGAGTGTAATTGAATTGTATAGGCCTACGCAGCTATAAACCTGGCTATCGCACAAAGTTCAATGCCATGGCGGCTTTATCCATCATGCATGGTTGATGTCTGCACTTACACTAGTTTATACGTTGCTAATAGATTCTATGAACTTATATAGGTTTTCCGACAGAACTGTAGAAATATGCAGATCAAATGTAGAATATGCAAACTGAATATCACCTTTAACAATGGAGTAACATTGTTAAAGGTGATATTTGGTTTGCATATTCTACATTTGATCTGCATATTTCTGCGTTTCTGTCGGAAAACCTATATATGTATACTGATTCATTTCTTAAAAACATCGCTTAGGTTGCTGTCGCATGTGTCTGCCACTTCCAAAACAAAAGCACAAGCAAAGCAATGCCCACTTAATTGTAAGTCTATTAAGTCTACATAGCTATGCATGCTTACTTTGGATCTCCAACTTGCGAACTCCAATCAAGACGAATGATCTTTTCAGCAGTAGACGTCCTTGTTTCAGGTCAATCGCGCGGGATGTCAAGTACACAATCAAATCACTGCCTACCGACTTCGCTGCCGAATATAAGATTCCCAGTTACTGACGTCACACTACAATGATGGTGATATTGAACTGCCAAGCTCGATATCCCGATCACACATCGTTTCATACAATAATAGGAGAGCAACATACACGAACACAAGCGCTCGGGACACCAACACGTCATAGTTTCTGACGGAAGTAAATTTTGTAGTCACATCCGAAAGGTCGTACTAACTACCATTCACCGTAAGACAATTTCGGCCGAATGGTCGTAACAGCAGTTACGACAAAACGGACCGGAACTATTTGTTTACCATTTACTTGCGACAAAACGGCGCATCGCTTTTCGCATGGTTAATATACGAATCTAAGAACGGCAGTCTACCACAAGCTAATCTGGATGCAAATAATCAGTTTAGGCCAAAAAACTCAATTTTGAAAAAATGTCAGTAATTACGACCTTCCGGTTCTAAAGGGACGATATGTCTATAAAGACATAATAATTGATATAATTTCTAAAATTCAAAATTTTCCAAAGATATTTAATGCTTCTTATCCATTTGGCTAGAAATTTTCTATTTTCAAATGATTTTTAAAATGTTCTTCAATGTTTTTAGTCAAGAACATGGTCAAGAATGATTTCATCTACTCGTGCCTTCAAAGTCATTTAAGCACTTATGGCACTTGCAATCTGTGGTTTTCCATCATTTAAAATCAAGTTGCATCCTGTGTCGATTTCTCCTGTCAGAGGATAGCTGTAGGCCAAGCTCGTGGGGAGCTTCGTTGAATTGTTGAGCCAACAAATTTCCCGAAAAAAAGAATTTCGATAACTGATTCAACTTTCGTAGGCATGATTTATGCTTCACAAACTAATAAGTTCCAACTTTCACTAAAAAGGTTAAATTGGATTTGTGATCAACGTGGTGAGCGTTCTCTGGACGAAATGACTTACCTAATCTTACTAAGGAAATCTTACAAGTTCTGACCAGAAAGTATCAGTCGTGCTAAGTCTTATTAGCAAATCTCATCAGATCTTATAAGATATTTTTTATTTGTGATTTTCTAGAAATATTTTATGTTGAAAAAGTCTTATATTTTGCGTTTGTCTACATGCATCCAGTGCACTGATGTTCCATCAAGGTCATTTAACAACCAAAACCATTGATGTCGTCTGATCTCCGCACTATATTCGGACTTCAAGTTTTAAATTTTAATTGACTTCTTTTAATTTCAATTATCAACTGGGAAGATCTGATACGATCTTATTTTGCAAAAGATAAGCAAGTCTGATACTTTCTGGTCAGGAAATGTAAGATCTTAAATAAAATAAGTTCTGATCAGATTTTGCAAGAATATGATCAGACTTAATAAGACTTAGAGCCTAGCAAGTCATGTCGTCATTTTGTCACACCTAAGGTTGTGTCAACTGCCAATGAATGCTCACGATCGACGTGCAGCAGTATTTTCAATGTGCATTCTAGGCCTATGGTGAGCTAGGATTTAGAGGCAGTTGGTCGGCCTAATTTCAATTTACAAAAAGCTTGGGACCTTCGGCCAATAACATGAAGTCGATTAAAGAATTCTATCCTACTAAATTATTTCCTCCTTAAATTTCTATTGCAGTCAACGTTTTCATAATTTCTTATCCCACTCGATGTTCTAGCCTATGTCAACACGAATTGTTTCGAAGACAGTGAATGACTGTAACAGTAGTGGAATTGTAAGTCGAACAATGTGTCAAGTGATGCTCAACTGCCAAAAAAACAGCCTTCACCAAATATAGTAATTGCCCTACACGAATTTCTATGTTTAATTGACGTTTCTGAGGATGTGACTGATCGAAGAAATAACTTATTGGAATTTTGAAGGGCTCGATTTAAATGATTTAAGACAGAACTTGTTTCCGCGAAATTCCAAAATATGATGAGTAAAACGAAATGACAGTGCCAGCGGTTTGCACTTCATCTTCTGAACGTTTAAAAAGCGATTGCTGTTAATGTATTCACAATGTGTATTGATGACTGTGAAAAACAGTACTCATGATTGGCAAAAAATTATCATAAACATTGTATAACTTCGTGTCGAATTTCATCACACAAGGATAATTCATAGTTCAACGGTAGGATATTTGGCTAAATACATTTGACGCTCGGGCACATCAGCGGGACGGTTGTGAGGGGTCCAAATCGGGGCTCCTTTGAAGAATCGAACAGCTTTGATATAATTCTGTTGAAAAAAACAAAGCATCAGTCAATTATCACAGAGTTCACAACAACTATCATCAAAGAGCATTTCAGATCTTACAACCAAGTAATCAGAATAAAAGTGTCCTGTCACAGAATTGAAATCTTGGAAATCAAAAAATCGTGTTATCAAGATGAGCAAAACATCGAGTTGGTTGGTATAGTCGAACCCCTACATAGTGGATTTCGAGGGACCAGGTAAAAAATTCACCATGAGGAGAGTTCATCATAGGGAAGTTTTCTGAAATTTGGTGCAATATTGGTTATAAAGTAAGCATACGGTATCCAGTGAAAACAATCATGCAAAATAATTAAAACTAATGCATGTTTTTAGAAAACAAAAATATTGAGGTAATTACCAGTAATACTGTATTGTATCACAATCTCGTATCAAATGATAACATGCAAGCTCAAGATGCAAAATGTAACTACTATAAAATAATCGGCACTGTATATAGCATAAGTTACATACATCATTAATTATGAACCACGGAAATAGCTGTCAATACGAGTCTGTACAGTACGTACGTCGCTTGTCAACAGAAGCAAGCATGTTTCTACTCAATCAAACGCTTGTTGATCAAGTTGCAAGGTCACTTTTCCTGTCAAGGAATTCCCTGATCTGACCCAACAGTCGGTGCGCTTGAAAGTGCGAAACTATTAACTACATTTACTATTGATTTGCATCTAATAGTCCGGCAGCCTGAGCGAGTTTCTGCAGGGAACGTGGCCGAAAATGAGACTTTCACAGAATGTACATCCTATGCCTACTACGAATTGGCATGTCTGCCGAATTCTAGTGAGTTCCTCTTCTTGTCAGACAGGATCAAAGAAAAACACATGTAAATCCAATGGGACGCAGATTGCAGTTTTGGTTAAAATGAAATTTTCTTTGTTTTCTCTTATCAACTGAGAAGTACTAAGTCTAGAGTCATAATTTCTGACATGGAATGTCTTCAGATCATTTCCTATGATGTGCATGTGTTATTATCACGGTTCTGATCGGCAATGTATGTGAGAATGTCGTTCAATGTGGATAAAGGTGCTCAAAATGTTTGTGTTTGCCGTCATCAAGAGGCTCGCCAAATTTAAATGTGTCTACCTTTACAGACAGGGGTGCATGAACATGAGAGGAAATGACCTGAATACATTCCATGCCAAAAATTATGAGTCTAGACTTAGTACATTTTGCTTAATCAGAGAAAACATAGAAAATTTCATTTTAGCCAAAAGCTGGAATCTGCGTCCAATTGGATTTACATGTGTTTTTCTTTGATTGTGTCTGACAAGAAGAGGAGCTCACTAGAACTCGGCAGACGCACCGATTCGTAGCAGGCATAGGGTGTACATCATTCTGTGAAAGTCTCACTTTCGGCCTCGTTCCCTGCAGAAACTCGTTCTGGCTGCCGGACTATAAATATAGATTGTAGACTAGCTGATAGACTTTAGTAACTTAGGATACTTTGGAGTGGTAGGCTCATATCATCGAACTATTCGGCTCAATAAAGGTAGTGCACGTACATGGGATGCGTATTAATTACAAAGTATAATTAAAGATCAATACATACTTGATGTAAAATATTAATTATGTAAGGTTGAGACTACAAAGGGACTAAATAATATATTCATTATGAAGAGGTTTAAGTAGATATATGTAGCAAGTGCAAAGTATAGGCCTACCATTTCTGATGGGATCAAAAATTTAATTCACTATGAGGAGATATTCACTTTGTAGATTTTAACTATGCAGAGGTTCGACTGTGTATCACTGTTGGAGCGAAACTGACATTAGCAGTTAGGGACAAAGATGGAAACTGGTCGCCGGACCGGCCTTGATTCTAGGCCAGCTTCTATACAAGTAGTAAGAAAACGGCGAACACTCGACCGGCGCCCCCCCCTCTGGAACGACAGAGTGTCGTGGTGGTCTTGGGCGACCGCAAGGTTTTGTCTTGAGGCTATAGTGTGTGATGTTTTTCGTGAAATCTGCTGAATGTTGGGTTGTAAAATGGGTTGTTTCGAGTGGAAGGAGTGCTCGGATGTGAAAACGGAGGCCAGATTCGGATTCAGCGTGAAATTCTGCATCGGTAGGGTGAGTTTCAAGTCAATCGGCGAGAAAAAATTTTCAACATTTTTCGAAAAAACGACAGAGTTAGAATTTGGGACGTTTTGGTGTGTAGCGCCCAAACGAAGCATCGGATGAGAAAACGGAGGCCAGATTCGGATTCAGCGTGAAATTCTGCATCCGTATGGTGAATTTGAACGCCATCGGAGAGAAAAATTTTCGCTGACGTCCCCCCCCTCTGGACAGCTCGCTTCGATTTTGGCTTCCAGTGGACGGATTTTGTCGTGCCATAGCTCGTTTGAAAGCTAAGAGTGAAACAAATTCAGTGAAAGAAACGGCTTGTTCCTATCTGTCTTCGTTCAAAAGTTAGAGCGGTTACAAGATTTTAGGTCGGAGCTCGCTCACCTGAAAAAATCCTAAGTGTCAGAGTGACTTTGTATGGGTAAAATTTTGAAAATTTTCCAAAGTGTGGAATTTCGACCTGGGACCGTCACCAAAACATTTTTCATCAAATTTTCAAATTTCACTGACCTCCCCCCCCTCTGGACAGCTAGCTTCAATCTTGGCTTCCAGTGGACGGATTTTGTCGTGCCATAGCTCGTTTGAAAGCTAAGAGTGAGACAAATTCAGTGAAAGAAACGGCTTGTTCCTATCTGTCTTCGTTTAGATGTGAGACGCCATAAGATTTTGGGACATTGGCGAAAAACGACAGAGTTAGAATTTGGGACGTTTTGGGCTGTAGCGCCAAAACGAAGGCTCGGATGGGTAAACGGAGGCCAGATTTGGAATCAGCTTGATGTTATTGTCCAATGAGGATCATCATCCAATGAGAATCAAGCATTTCTTTATAAATAGCGAGCCTTCCACAGTGAGAATCATTCCATCGTTGAATCACACGAGTGACGGACGCACATTTTCTCTCTCTAGTTCCCTGTTCTATTATCCAACTAAAATGGTAAGTCGCTACTTCCCTCCCTCTCCTCCCTTGAACGTAAACTTAATACAATCTTTTTTCATTTTCAGGCATCTACTCCATCTGCTGCACTAGTAGGACAAAATGGCGGTCAAACGTTACAAGGTTCGCTACGGTCAGATCATCTACAACTGAGGCCAGTGGAAGAAACAACCAAGGTACATAATCCTACACCGCTACAGCGTAAATTTAAACAAGCCTTGCGTTATGATAATCATAGCGTAGTACTCCAAACGGGAATGCTCCCTTCCACGGATGTCAAGATAATGCACAATCAGTATGGGGACTACATACTGATCCCCGTGAGTCCGTACATTCGCCACCAACTTGATATTATTGAGGAGTACGTGACATTAAATATGGACATTCCTACTCCTCTTGCTCAAGAGTGGAAGGCGAGAGATGACAAGGATACTCCCTATAGAAAGATTTGGGATGGTAATCACATTTGCCTACCGGTATCACATTGGTGTACTTACTATAAGAAGGATGGAGATCATTCAATACCCATCAGATGTGATGAGCTCGGAGAAGGTACTTGGGATATCCTTTTCAAAGTGAATGGGCTATATTATGGTCGACACAAGGATAATAAAATAGCCTCTCTCTCCATGCATATGGAATCCGTCCTATATATTCCAAAACCACCCAACGTGGACGACATAATTGATCAAATCCTTAACAGCAGTGGTACGAAGCGCAAGTCGGAGAAGAATGCTACATCAAAACGCAAATCAAAGAAGGAGAATTACTAGCCCTTTCCTAACTCTACCCTATGACAATTCGCTTATGTGCTTTGAGTGTCGTAGACGTGGTCTTATTAGATACATTTTACTTCTTCGTTGCCATCATATCATTTGTGTATTTTGTCGTGAAAAGCATCGATGTAATTCTTCATTTTGTAATATGTTATAGAACGTTTCCTTAGATGTGTAAATTTCCGTTTTAGGCTTCTATCATCATTTTTATGGATTGTGAGGGTGAACCTGTACAGGAGCTCAGTGCTATTGCTATGAACAATTGGACATATCAGATTGTTAGTGTCTATCATCAACATGCCAACTGCGATCCCAATGTTGATCAATGGGCGAGAAAACACATTCATGGACTTAATCTGAAATATTTGCAAGACTATGGCTTTTCTTGTGAAAGTGCTCTTCTTATTGACTTTAAACGATGGTTAGCTGCTTTCAATGTTATACGCATCTTTTGTAATAATCCTGGTAAGGAGAGGAAAGTATTTCCCAATCTAATCATTGATGATATTTTGCTCCCGCCTTGGGATAGTAGAGTGAATCAACATTATCATGAAGTCACGAAACGTTTTAAGGATTTGTGTGTTCCTATTTTGTCTGTTCGTTGTAGTAGCTACGTTCATAACCAATGCTTCTTTCCTCCTTACCTCAACACTGCCAAAGTCCTGTATGGTTATCATTGCTCGCTGTATGATAGTTACCAGCTGTATCTATTTTATCTCTTTCAAACCATTGATTTATAATGCATGCTTGTTACCGTTATTCAATAAATGTTACTATGAGAAGAGTTGTTGTTTTCATGCAATGGATGGGTTAGATAAAGGGCGATCATGTCTTTCTCAAACGACTGCGGAACATTACGTTTTCATAGGCAAAGTTTAAAAGGAGCTGTTCAAGATTATGTGATAAATTTTCATAAAGATGAGACCGACATCGAAGCAGTGGTCGATGATGCTAGCACTCTATTTCTAGAGTTAATGAATACATTCTCTGATAGCATTATCATGGCGCGATTAGTTGCGAAAATTAACTTTAGTCATTTTGGAAAGGAAGAGGTGGAAAGTCGCTCTTTCCATTTTGCTTCTTATTCAATGGAAGTGGTAGATCACCCCGAAGAATTTTTTAAAAGACATATGATAAAAATTGCTGAACGTCTTAACGCATTTAACCATCATGGTAGCAGTCTAGTGATTGAAGCGATTTCAGATATTCACATTCAAATTTCCATAAAGAAAAATTGAAAATGCAGTGGTACTTGATTGTAGCACAACTGGTTTTCGAGCTATGTCTGCTCACTCTCGAAGTATATTCCTTCTGTACATGCGTCTATTATTTAGAAAAGGCTAGCAAATTCATATCTTCAAAAAGACTTGCTATAGACATCAGTAACGGTGAAACTATGTGTTGCGATGTATGTAAGCGAAAGGATGGAAATGAAAAGCGCATCTTCAAGAGATGTAAGCATGCTTTTTGTCAACGCTGATTCATACGTAATTGCATTCAACTTTGCCAATGTAACCACTGTGATATTGCTCATTTCGAGTGTCACTTATGTCGCAATAGTTAGTACCTATGCAAATGTGGTAAAGATAGGTTTTAGCAAAGACTAACACGGAAAATGGCGAAACGTAAAATGACGAAACGTAAAAGTCAAAAGTTTTCTTCAGCCATTCAAGCTCTCCGACGAATGAAAGCAAATCAGCGATACAATGCTATACGACATGCTAACGATAAATTCATTTGTGAAATTATTTCTCATGTGAGGAAGTTGAGGACGAAGAAATTAGCGCCAAAACAACGAAAGTTACTTAAGCGATATGCTACGAAATTGCGTTTCATCTCCAATCCTAAAGTCACCCTTCAAAGAAAGAGGAAAACTCTAACACAAAAGGGCGGTTTCCTTTCAGCAATACTTCCAATGATAGCTCCTGCCGTGGGCAACCTATTGGGAAATATCTTTGGCTCTAAGCGTTAATTATGCAAATGTTGAATCTCAAAGTAATAAAATGGATTTCAGACTTCAATGTGATA
Source organism: Prostheceraeus crozeri (assembly GCA_907163375.1). Classification (NCBI taxonomy): domain Eukaryota; kingdom Metazoa; phylum Platyhelminthes; order Polycladida; family Euryleptidae; genus Prostheceraeus; species Prostheceraeus crozeri. The sequence goes on from CAJQUW010007250.1 coordinate 251,022, forward strand.
AAGTTCTGACTGTATCAGGTCCATCTCATGCAGGTAAAACTGTTTTCACGCTGAATTTATTGGATAAAAGAAGGGAGTTGTTTAAGGAACCTATCAATCGAGTGATTTGGTGTTATGGTATTTATCAACCGTCGCTGTTTCAGGAATTGCAAAGTCGCAACTTTATTCGACATGAAGGAATTATTCCAGTGGATAAACTTCAGTCTAATGATGTTGTTGTATTGGATGATTTATTAAAAGAAAGTAAGAATTCAAAAGATGTTACAGATATGTTCACTCGTGCAGCACATCATAAAAGGTGTTTTATCATCTATATCACACAAAATTTGTTTCCTGATGGAAAAGAAGCTCGTACACGAAACCTGAATACACACTATTATGCTATTTTCAAGAATCCGCGAGATAAAAGTCAATTTGAAATTTTAGCGCGACAAGTTGCACCCAGAGGATCAAAAGCCTTAATTGAAATTTTTCAAGCAGCTACTGAAAAACCATACGGTTACTTATTCATTGACTTTACGCAAGAGTGTCCGGAAGAATTTAGATTTCGAAGTGATATTTTGAAAACTCCCATGATTATCTACAAACTATGAGTTCTTATTCTCGCATGATTGTTATTCCTCAGGATGAATATGTACAATTGACTGCCATGCAGCAAGTAAAGCAACCTCTTGCAAATCAAATGTATAGGAAAGAAATAGATTATCAGCAAAATGTTCACATCAAAGATCCACATCGTGCTGTATTATTACAATCGGAAACTGTTGAGCAATTTAAAAACTTGAAGAATAAGATGCGTGACTCTGTATCGACTGCTACACCTTTAGCATCTCGCGCACATGCCATATCTCTTTTCAACAGTATTGAACCCCATCTCAATGTAAATGATAGAGGAGAAATCATTACAGATGAAAATAAAGTGATTGATGCTTCACGTTATGAAGACTTGATTCAGTATGCGACACGTAGAAAGCGCCGTCAGGGCTATGTTCCACCTGGTTGGTCATACTTTCTTAAACTATTGAAAAAGCATAATGTGCCAAAATTTTCTTTAAATAATGAGACATTGAAAGAACTTGATTCAACAGTGGCTACTACTCCAATGCTTCAGACGATGAAAATGCCAACAAATTGGTTTAAGGCGTCACCTGCTACATCCCCTCCCACACTCACGAAGCAAACAAGAGGAAGAACTCGACGTAGATCTACATCGCCACTAAAACTGGTAAAAGGAAAACGTAAAACAGCTCCTCCTAGTAAATACATGTTCTCAGACTATTAATATGAAGCAGATGTGTTGCTTGCCATGTAATGAGCCGCCAGAGGTGAATGTCGTTGTCACTTGCACTTGCTGCGCCAGCTCTCATAATGAAACCCCTAAGCAATGTGAACACGATCGCAAAACCGCTAAAGCTAAATGCTGCAGTTGTTGTAAATGTAGAAAGGCAAGAAAACAAAAAGATGAGAAGGAGGAAAAAGAGTCAGTCGTCATCGACTGAACGTTTGAAGTCAATCTATTATGATGTAAAACATCCGGCAGGATTTGCATCTATCAAGAAATTATCAAAAGCGAGTGGTCTTCCACAATCACAAGTGAAACGATGGTTAAAGGGTCAGGCTACCTATACACTCCACAAACAAGCGAAAAAGAAGTACTGCACCCGCCATTATATTGTTCATGACATCGATGAACAGTGGCAAGCAGATTTGTGCGATGTCGCCTCCATTTCAAAACATAACTCGGGTAATAATTTTATTTTAACCGTCATTGATATTTTCTCGCGTTATGCGTGGGCTCAACCTTTAAAAACTAAAGAAGGGAAAGGAGTAGCAAAAGCATTCCAAACAATTTTTCGAGAAGGTCGGATTCCAAAAAGAATTCAGAGTGATCAAGGAAAAGACTTTGAAAATCAGCATGTGAGAAGATTATTTGAGAGGCATGACATTGAGTTGTTTAGTGTAAAGAGTGCTTATAAAGCTGCACTCGTTGAACGTTTTAATCGCACATTAAAAAATCGCTTGTGGCGACATTTTACTGCCAACTTGACACAAAATTGGACAAAGGTTCTACAAGATACACTCCATGCCTACAATCACTCTATCCATCGTTCTATTGGACTCAGACCAGTAGATGTAAATGCTGACAATGTAGATAAAGTGCGCGAATCATTCCAACGTAAACGCACTCATGTGAAAAGTGATGTGAAAATTGGCGATAAAGTTCGTATCTCAAAAGTGAAAAGTGTTTTTGCTAAAGGGTACCTCCCGAATTGGACAGAGGAGGTATTTACAGTATCAAGGATTGATCAAAAAGACTCTCCGACCACCTACAAGTTGAAAGATTACGATAATGAAGAAATTGAGGGTAGCTTTTACCGCGATGAGATTGAGGTAGTCACTGAAAGTGAAACATATTTGGTAGAGAAAATCATTCGATGTAAAAAACGGCAAGGTGAAGAATGGTGTCTTGTTCAATGGACTGGTTATCCTTCAAGTATGAACTCTTGGATGCGTCGTGCCGACATCTTTCATCTAAGTGATCGACAGTGATTCATGCAAAGTTGTAACTAACAATGTTTAGGGTTTGAGCTATGAATCCAACTGCCTCATTTTATTCACGACCCTCCTATGTAAGTGGTGGAGGACAAATTTACATCGGCGCTCGCCGCCAACGTGGAGGTAGCATACTTGGTGCACTGAAATCTGTTGTAGCACCTCTCATATCCAATGTCGGTAGATCTTTAAAACGAAATGTTTTAAGTAATGCCGTTGGCTTTGCTGGTGATGTTGCTAGTGATCTTTCCAGAGGTAGAAGTTTTAAGAGCAGTTTGTTGAATCGTGGGAAGGAACGCGGTTTAAAAACATTGAAGCAGACCTTTGCTGGTGTTACTCAAGGAAAGAAATCACCTAAACGAATGAAAAAAGGAAGGAGGAAACATCGCGAAGCTGGTAAGGTGCGATCTTCAGTCAAAAGGCATTCACGCAAACGTCGTAGAGGCTCTAATCATTCATCAGGCGCTAAACGACGACGCTGCTATAACTTCTAATCATGGAGTGTAAAACTTCCGGTTTTTGTTTGTTCGATCAACAAGCCATACAGACAGATATTCTTAGTTCAAGTATTGTAGATTATCATCCTCGAACAGCTGAGAATGCTGGCCCCATTGAATTTGCTATTCCTGGTGGTAGTGATGACTACATAGATTTGAGTTATGCGATGCTTGATTTGAGGTTTAGAATTCAGCAAACAGATGGAACTGCTATTGACGATACACATAAAGTTAGACTGAACAATTTACCATTGACTACATTACTTCGCGATGTTTCTCTAACGATTGGAGAGCAGCAGGTGGAAGGTGGTCAAAGCGATTATCCCTATAAATCATATTTCAATCATGTATCACAGTTTCATCCAGCAGAACAAAAAAGTCATATGGAAGCCATGGGATGGTACAGAGATGAAGCAGGAAAATTTGATGTTGAAACAAACAGTGGCTTTGTAAAGCGATCTGCTATGATTAAAGATAGTAGAGTATGTCAGCTATATGGTCCGCTGAATTTAGACTTCTTTAGACAGTCAAAGTTTTTACTTTGTAATACCAGCATGCGACTCAAGCTGACATTGAATAAGCCTGAATTTGCGCTGAATGCATTTGCTAAAGTTGACAATTTTAGAATTCATGTGGAAGATATTGCACTTTACATTCGTCGAGTAGTACCGAATCCAAGTGTCATTAGAGGGCATGCTGAAGGCCTTAACCGTCAAAATGTCATTTACCCCGTTCAGCATACAAAGCTTCTCACGTTTACAATTCCGAAGGATTAAAAGAGTTTCATGAAAGATGGCCTCTTTCCATCGGAAGCACCGAAGCTCCTCATGGTGGCAATGGTTGAAAATGATGCATTTAATGGTAATATAAAGAAGAATCCTTTCAATTTTAAAGACAATCAGTTAAGTGAAATTGCTTTACGTGTAAATGGTGTGAGTCATCCTGGTCCACCCTACAAACCAGATTTTGCTTCGGATCAATTTATGCGCAGTTATGTTGATTTTATGGATGTCTTTGGCTTTTACAATACGGATGACACCAACGGACTGACTATGAAAGAGTTTAAGAGTGGATATACTATTTATGCATTTGATTTGACTGCTGACAGCGATATTAGTGCACCCTATCGTCAAGCGAACGTGACTCATAATATTCGTTTGGATTTGACGTTCAAAAGAACACTACCTGAGACGATCAATGTATTAATTTATGCAGTCTTCGATTCAAATATTGAAATTACAAAGTATCGTGACGTGATTCTTCAGTATAATCGTTAATGAGTTGGTTGACTGCTGACGATATTAAGACTAAAGTGCAGCGTAATGCAGACGAAGCGACGTTGAAATCTTTCGATAATGTCTATTCACTCGATACCTTACCACCTGCAGTAAATCACTATCCCATCTTTATTGTGCTAAACACTCATTCGCAGAATTTAGGCGGTGAGCATTGGAAAGCGATCTTTATTGGAGAAAACCGACGTGGTGAAATATTTGACTCTCTTGCTCAACCTCCAAATATAACAACACAGCAGTGGTTGAGAAAACATACGCGTCAATATCAGCGAAATGAACGCATACTACAACATCCACTTTCATCAACGTGTGGTGCTTTTGTACTGTACTTCATCTTAAAACGTTTACATGTATCTCGATTTGCATCTATTATTCAAAACTTTTCATGTAATCCATCCTCTAATGAAAAAATGATTTGTAAGTTCTATCATGATTTGAAATAAAAACATCATGTTGGAAAAATTGTTTTTTATTTTACAATCCGCTGGGTACGTACATACTCAATGAGATAGTCTAGGATCACATTTGCTTGTACATGAGATTTTAGTCCAGTAATGATCACTTTACTATTATGAAAGATTGCCACATGCACAGGTAACCAACAACTAATGAGAGCTGCAGGAAAAAGTTCGGGTTCATAACACAAATTGTAACTGCTAGTACGAATCTTCAAAAATGATAGACTGTCACTCAATTGAGTAGAGATCACCATATTGTCCACAGTCAGATTCGACATCACACACCTCTCCCTCTGCCATATCCGACGTAGTAGTCTTTGTAGCTCTAAGCGCATTGACTGCGCCGATGAATGAGAAAGGGCGCCGAGAATCTGTACAGTCCCATTTGGGAAGAGTTGAAGATTCCGTGAATTGTTCATCTTCACCACTAACATTTGAGGACGGCCCGGGTAATACTTGCTGTTTGGAAGCTGTTGGTGTAATGTTGTGAGATCGATTTTGGTGTAGAGTCTGAAGCGACGGAGAATGTTGACGATGGTGTAGCGATGGCGCTTCATGATGAAAGAATGAGTAAATTGAGCGATGTACCTTCCTTTTATACTTTTCCCAACTACCTTGATGAAATGTGAAGTTAGTATGAAGTTGGGAATGATAGAGTTGAATTCGCCGATTGTTGACGCGCAGCCAGATGCGATTTCCAATACGTGAATGTCTTTTCATATAGAAGTATTTCAAATCCTTCATGATATGATGTAGAGATTGAAAATGACGATAAGATAAAGCAAACTCTCTTCTCACATTTCCAGTTGAATCTTTGAAATAGACGTTTCGATCATGATCCGTTTCAATACGTTGTAGGGAATCTAATTTCCAACTCATGATGTGTGGTAGTCATGTCTGATTAAGATTTGCATAGTAGGGCGATGAACTCACGACGAATAAATGTCATGATGGAGCGATGTATGTATCTTCTATACTTCTCCCAATTGTATTTGCGAAATGAGAAACAGTTTGCGGAATGAGAATGGTAGATTTGAATTTCATTTCTGTAATGTTGAAGCCAAACTTGATCACCCAAGGAGATGAATCTTAATGTTTCAAAATATTCCAAATCCCTCATGATATCATTGAGGTTGACAAATTGTCGCCATGTTAATGTAATTCCTCTTGATGTATGACCATGAGAATTTTTGAAATGTACGTTTCCATCACGATCAACTCTGATATATTGTAGAGAGTCCAAAATCCAAGTCTTCATGATGTTATGCAAAGTTGCAGATCAGCAATATAAAAATGTCGTTTTATCATATTTTGCTTAGCAATGCAGCTACAAAGAGATTTACTAGTAATCGAGCCGCACTCTTTTCTACTCCCATTGATCATGCACAACAGCTAAATGGAAATTGGGAAGTGGGTGTCACTCAACTTGTTTATAGCAACTGTGTCTATACTTTTGATCATGAGGTGATGACTATTAATATGAGGCGTACAGCTGCTTACCAATGTGAAAAGGGGTGCCGAGTATACATTCCACAGTGGCCAAAGAAAGATCTCTTATCATGTAAAAAGTTTATATATGATTTCTTGAATAAAGCGTGTAAACATATTGTCCAATTTACTCCGCACAATGATGATCATAATTATGTACATCATGTAGTTGAGAAAGATTGGATTGTTGGTTTAAGTCCAAGTTTAAGAAATGATTTAGGTTACCTCGCTAGCGCCTTAACAAGCTAAGATAATTTTAACGTTAATTACCACATAAGTGGTCATAAACAGTTAATATATCGAGAGGAAGCTTATTATGTAGATCTTATTCCAAGAAATGAGAAGACGTTGGTGAAGAAGATTGTGATTAAGCCAAGGAAGACAAATATGACTCCTGAAACATTATTGAAGAAATTTAATTATCTCCTTCGAGTTGATGGTAAACAAGTGGCAACATTGACTTATATTAAATCATCTAATCATATTGCAATAAGTAAATTAAATGATGATGATCTAGTATTAGTTTGTTCAAAAGATTTTCATCAGTTCTTACGACATCGTTCTGCAGCTGTTCATGGAAAATCTGATATGCAACATTTACCATGTGAAAGGTCAAATCAATTTGATACAGAATGGTCCGTATCTTTATACAGAAAGTGTGTAGAGTCTTTAGGTGGTATCTTACATGAAACAAGAGTGTTGATGCCTCGCATTATAACTTCGGTTAAATTGGTTGTAGATTATTTAAATGAAGTGATTAATGAGCAACATATTTCATTTTCTGAAAAAGAAGGTACTTTGTCTCTCACTATAAGTGGAAAAGGTATTGAACTAATTATGGATAAAACTCTAATGGACATTTTGGGTATTGATCAAAATATCTTTAAAAGTCGTACTGTAACCAAAGCTAGCGCAGACATGTCACTATCGCGTCGTATTAACTATTTTCAGATATATTCCAATATTGGTGAAGATGTACGTGTGGGAGATGTTGAAGCTCCATTGCTAGCAATGATACCATACCAGCCAAAAAGCTGCAGTATTTTATCTGAGCATACTTTCAAGAAAGTGCATTATACAAAGCTGAAATCAAACTACATCCCACAAATTGATATTGCCATTTATGACGATGCTGGTGCGTTGATTCCTTTTCATAAAGATGCTGTGACAAGTATTACACTCCATTTCCGAATGAAGAGTTAATGCAAACGTATGCTAATATATTTTTCCAATGTGAATAATATGGAAAGTGAAAATAAGGACTCGTTTCTAATCTACTTACCCAGTAATGCTTCTATGAATAAATTTCCCAAAAATAAACCATCAGACTATCGAGTAGAATTAAATCGCCCACTACATTTAGAAGGTGAATGGGAGGTTGGCGTTTCTAGTATTTGCTATGATAGCAATATTCAGAATGTGAATGATTTGGAAGAAATGATATTGACTCCTCGCACCCATGATGGAATAACGATGAATAATGCATTCCAGTTCCCATACAATTTAACATCAGATGGAAAGTGGAACTATGAATGGATTCAGATAAAATCAGATTCTTATGAACCATTTGGGAATGAGAAAATTATTAAGGCATTCAACAGTGGTAATACTTCCATCATGAAGAATAAAAATCAGAAAGCTTATGAGTTTACTATCTATCATTGGAGTGGGAGACAGTTCCTTCGCTTTCATTCTTTTACTAAAGGTCTTACGCTGAGGTTGGATAATGAATTCTATCCACATCTTGGTTTTGGCCATGGACTACATCTAACGTCAATTGCTACTGCAAATGTTAAAAAAGTTTATTCAAATCGAATCAATAAATTTCATTATAGATTTAAAATATTTGATGAAGATGTTGTAGAATGCGAAGAACGCATCATTTTGAAAAAGCGTGGTGTTCAACCTTTATCACTTATTGAGTTAGTAAAACGATGGAATGATACTGTGGGTAAGAAGTATGGAGAGAAAATTATGGCGGACAAAAATAAGTTGGTTATTCAGAAATATAATGACAAACTTACAGTTTATTTCTCTCCAACCTTGCGTCATTTTGTAAGACATTATACACCTATTATTGGAAGTGGTGTGGTGTATGCTTCTCATGAATATCACACTAAAGCTGATTCAGTTAATGATGAATGGTGGGTGGACATCTATGGCGATCGCATCAAGAAAATTTACCAGTCTTATGAAGAATCTAAAGTTGCTATCAATATAATGCCGCGTCTATATCATACAGTTGAAAGCTTCATTCATGTAGTAAATCCTTATATACAACAGAAGTTGAAGCATGTGATGAAAAGTAAATATGATGTAAAGACACACCACATTTCGTTTTCAATTGAAAATCAACGCGTTGTTCTGAAACTGGGTGATGACATTCAATGTCAATTGAGTAAAAATTTGAAAAAACTCTTTGGTTTTTCAATGCTACAAACTGTGTTTGCTGCTGCGCATACGATTGGTATAGAAACACCAATGACACTTGATAAACATGAACAGCACCTTTACATTCAAAGTGATTTGATTCTACCTATTTCTGTTGGTGAGAAAAAAGAATACATTTTACGTGATTTCATTCATGATAAAGACGCTTCATATGGAATAGTCGAGAAGATGTTTGAATCTATTTTCTATCATCCCGTCATCAAACAAACTATACCCTCTATTGCTATCAAAATTACCAATGGTTTACAAGAGTGCATCCATGTGAAAGATACTAAATCCCTCGTAACTTTAGTGTTTCGGAAAACAAAGTGAAGTCTTTATACAACATTTATTGAAATATGTACATGAATGTGAAGCAATAGACTTTATACAACATCCACTGAAAATATATACATGAGCGCACTTCAATAAACATTGCTATATACAAAAAGTCTTTTTACTTCGTGAAGGGTGGAAATATACAGGGATAGGAAAAATGTCTTTCAGTGGAAAAGTCATCACATGGGGAATGTACAGATGTGGACACATATTCACAAGGAAAAAACAATCTCATGCGATACATAAAACAACAATGTTTATCTACAGAAATCAACATCAAAATACTAAGTTAAGAATGATTATGCTAAGACGTCTCCTGAATGTGGTAGTGTGAGTTTAATTCTTTTGGGTGGTGGTATGTTTGTGTCAGGATGTCCATGTGGAAGAGATATGTTGTGTTCTAACCAGCACCTCTTATCCTCCAATGCTGAAAGCGCCCGTTTCCTAAAAGTATGCGTTTTGATCTCATGCAACTTAGATTTTAAGATTGTCATATTGACAAACGTTATATTTTTATTTCTATAGGCTTTCCTGAAATTTTTATGTTTCATGTTAGAGACCAATGATCTTGATATGCCTTTAGCACGCTTAATACTATCGTCACTATCCTTTAATTTCATACTGTACATTTTTGGACGGAGGAGAATCATTTCATCTATTTCCTTCCCTTCTGTCTCATCCTTAAAGCAGCCAAGTTTTGCCTTATTTTTGATGGAGTAGAGTGGGTGATCAGTAGGATAATTTGATGTATCAAAATATCTTTCTAAAGATTTTCCTACTTCATTGAAATTTAAATCTTTTTGAGTGGTAATACCTAAGAAGAAACTATCTGTATCACCACCCAACAAACGAACCCCTTTTACGAGAGGACATGGTTTTAGTATTTTATAAAAGAGTTGGTACATTTCAAGCTTAGAGTAATCTAGAACAGCTTGACCAGTAGAGATGGGCTTGCACAACTAAACTTCAGATTTTATCATTTTAACACCTACAAGGTCCTCATCGATAATGTCTCTATCGATGAATAGAGGTGATGAGACCAATTTCTTAAATTTTGTAACATCATTGACTAGTTTATAGTTTACACGTTTTCTAACATCCTCCATCGTCTTACCAAATAGACTATTATTCTTATACTTATAAAAATCTTTTTCAAAATTATTTTGGGCTAGTCCACGTTTCTGGCTGTTGCTATCAATATATGGTTTGAGGAAGGCTTTCTGTCTAAATTTAATAATGCGGTGAACTCTTTTTAAAATCATACCCATTTCTAAATAAAATTTTAAGATGCTAAAGTGGACTAGATAGTTTTCCTTATCATACTGGGTGAGTAAAAGTTTGCGACAAGGCTTATAGTCGGGTTGACCGCATGATTCTAAATCTTTATGAAATTGTTTCATAAAGTCGGAAAACATATCTTTGGTCACTTCACCTGATTCGGGTGCGAGTGGAAAATCTACGGTTTTATGTTTAATATTATTTGGATAGATTAGATCTATCTCAAAATAATATCCCCAATCACCTTCATCTGGAATTGCTAGTATGTTAGAAGGGTTGGAGAGATGCTGAATTTCACTATCATCTAACCAGCTAAACTCAGAGTGAGGGAGTGCTTTGGATAATGAACTACCATACAAATTATTTTGGTCATAATACTTAAGATGGATATGATCATTACCTACTGTTTCAGATTTTAACCTATGTTTATTTACAAATGTGAGACCACCGCGAATTCCTCGCTCAAATAAATTATACATCTCTGGATCTTGTAAGAGATGAATGGTCTCACCAGTCATTTTAAAAGCAGACTTAAATGACATGGCTGGTAGACTGACAAAGTGGACGGGATCTAACTTATCTTCTTCTAATGCCACTCGTCGAAACTCCTGAAATACATCAGCCAGCAAAAATACATCTAACTTAAGGTAGGCAATCATATATTCACCAAATGTATGGCAGTCAAATTTTATCCATGCATCTTGTGCATGATCATAATCTTCGGTCTTACATTCTGCACCGCTCAAATCATTTTTAAATTTATCTATGGGCGGAAGAGAAGTCTCGCCGAGTTTACTAATTGCATCAAAATATGCATATGGAAAGACTCCTTTCCGTGTGATGACTTCATCGGTTAGATTTGGATATTGTTTCTTAAGATTTTGTGTTAGTGGAAGAGACTTCAGATTTTGTACGAGAGAGGCCAGTGATGCAGTCATAAATTGGTAGGAATCTAAAAATTTTATATCAAAATAGACCGTCTTATTTTCTTTAGTTTTATCGACAGGCACTTTTGCTGTCATGGCCATAAACTTCTCTCTCGTTTGTGCTATTACATCAAGCTTCCACTCTTTCATTTGACCTAAACCTCCTTTTATTATCATATGGCTATCGTAGCCCTTAAAATTATGGAAAATGACGGGTAATGTACGCCGTTTCATCCTCAGCGAAAAATTGCATTTTGAACATAGTGCGTTTCTAAATTTACCAGTGATGTGATCATGGTCGCGCACTTTCTTAATCTTATCATCATCAAATGTTTTCCTACATTTGGGGCAAACGTTGCAGCTATCAAATTTTGCTTGATCATCTGCTGTCATATGCAATGATCTGCGAAAGAGTTCACCATCATACTTTTGCTGAAATTTTACAGCCTGTTCGAGGAATTGTAGGAATTGGTAAATACAATCCTCACCTTGCCAGATGTGCATTTTATTTTTTCTATTTTGGAAATGGTCATGCCATACTTCATAGCAGGAAATGGCTGCTGGTCGATGGATGTTATCATCGATATAACATTCGATGTCAGCATAGATGACACGAAGAGGACTTAGTTCATCGCCATTCTCTCTATATGAAAACTCCTTATCTTTGGGCATGCGTTCCATTTGCAGTTTACCTCGCTTACACCACTCATAATGAGTTTCAAATTTGTTTTTAATCCTAAAGTTCCGCATGCATCTGTCACAGTAATAAATCTCTGATGAGGTAGAATTTCTTAAGTGGTGGTATAAGCGAGAAATTTTGGGAATGCCGCAGTAGTGCCATTCCTCACTATCATCCTGTCTTACTAACAAAAGGTTGACAACGTGCTCATAACAACTCGAACGCGAGTTGTAGCGGACACCCTTCAATCCCTTTTCCCAAACATGGAGAACTATTTTGATGTTGTTCAATTTTTCAAATTTTTCTATATCTTTAATTTTCATATCTTCACTATTGCAGTCATCAAACTTTAATTCATTCTCCCACTGTTGATACTTACTCTTACGGTATCGGCTATTCTGTACATCATTATAGTGGAGAATGGAGAGGACGGCATACATAAACATTGCGATTCGCAATCTACAGAAATGACTGCTGCTTTATTTCTTAAATTTTTCGGAAGTTTAAAGGAGCCTCGTCCAGAGTAGTTTTCTAATAAAGTGATTTTAAATAAGGCGGACTCAATACCATCAAAAACGAGACCGCTATCGCGCTCGTTAAATTTATCTATGTTTAATTTTAATCCTTGGATATGAAAATTTATCCAAGACTCATAGTCTACAACTTCGGTTGCAGGAGAGGAGGGTATGTGAAACTCCAACCTCTCTACTATTTGACCAGTATGGTGGTCGATTTTTACATATTTTATTTTAAGATAGATGAGCGGCTTCATCCTAAAATTGTCTAAATTGTTGAAGAGCGCTTCTATCAATGATGAATTTTGATGAAACCATTCCTCAAAGTTAGCAATGGTTTCTGAGGAGTCCATCTGGTAGTTCCTCACTAAATTATTTATGGACACTTCAGTGAGTTGGATAGAGGAGGTGCTGTTAGTATAACTATCGTCACTGTGTGTATGTTGAAGTCTGTGCGAAGATAGTTCAAAACGTGTCTCGAAAGACTGAGCGCACAAGTCGCAAGAAAAGGAGACGACGTTAACAGAATCATCCCCACCTTCGGAGTTTGATGCCGGCTTAGGTCGAGAAACACCTCGCTTGATGTGTCCGGTGAGATCCCGCTTCCTCGTGAAGATGTGTCCACAGTCAGCACATTCCCGATCGTTGCATTCCCGCGACAATGTTGACATGGAGTCGCTTTTGTTATCCGACTCGCTCGAGATGAGACTGGTATCACCTGAAAGAGAAATCATTCTATCATCTCTGTTCAAGTCTCAGTGTATTGTTACAACCTACCTTGACTCAATAACTCTAAACTTTCCTCGAGAAGGGAGGGTGTTGGTGATGAAGTTGATGCCTGAAATTGAGGAAGATGCTATTAGCCACACGTTTGAGGGAGATGAGAGAGGAAATTTTCAACTTACCATTTCAACGAAATCAAGTTTAAGGTTGATACTTCAGTCAAATAATACGTCTCAAATTTGGAATTCACTAGAGAGCAGTTCACTTGTACGCCTCAAATACAGAATTCGCTAGACAACAGTTCACTTATGCGTCTCAAAGACAGAGTGAAATGATAAAGGATGTCACTTTGCATATATACTTTCATATTCATCATTCATTGGCTGTTCATTCTGATTGGTTGCTTGTTGATACTTAAGAATTAGAAAACATTTCAAAGTCATTATTCACAGTCAACATGACAAGCCCTCCGACAACACCAAACACAAAATTCTCTTCTCCATGCTCAACACCAAAGGCGCTCGTTGCACCAAACGCTCCAACGAAGGGGAAGGTAGAGAAGGTGTACCGACTGGACAATATCAGAAAGTTATCATTACCAGCGGATGAGGAAGAGGAGAGTGTATGTGAGAAGGAGTGTCCCGACTTAACAGGCGTGAGGTGGAAGTATCTCCAGTACGATACTGACGATGTGATGGAGATCACCAGCACGAAATTCCTCCACCAATTATGGGAGTGGTACACCCCTAACTCCCAGCCGCAAACTATGGAGGAGTGGGAGTATATTGACAAAGTGAGGCTCGCAGTGGAAGAACGATTAAAGCAACTGAACTGTTTTTGTTATCTATGTGAAGCCAGACTCTGGGACGATATTGACGATGAAGACCTTTTGAAATACATGCCATAATAAATTTTTATTTCATATTATCTTTGCTTTCATACTGACGTACTTGAATGGGGCTTCAGTGGATGATTTAACCATGTATACATTTTCATTTGGAAATAGTAGCACGCTTAGTCTAACTTGTAAATCTTAAAACATTTCATATGGACGATGATGATAGATGAAATAGTGTCAAATAGAATTAAGATAGCTTACACTTCTGATACAGGGATAGCAATCGACTGCGATCCATGTGTAAAGAGCTTGTTAGACTACGGATGGGCTTAAGTGGATGATTTAACCATGTATACCTTTTTATTTGGAAATAGTAGCACGCTTAGTCTAACTTGTAAATCTTAAAACATTTCATATGGACGATGATGATAGATGAAATAGTGTCAAATAAAATTAAGATAGCTTACACTTCTGATACAGGGATAGCAATCGACTGCGATCCATGTGTAAAGAGCTTGTTAGACTACGGATGGGCTTAAGTGGATGATTTAACCATGTATACTTTTTCATTTGGAAATAGTAGCACGCTTAGTCTAACTTGTAAATCTTAAAACATTTCATATGGACGATGATGATAGATGAAATAGTGTCAAATAAAATTAAGATAGCTTACACTTCTGATACAGGGATAGCAATCGACTACGATCCATGTGTAAAGAGCTTGTTAGACTACGGAAGAGAGAAGTGTGTTATGTTGCGTGTGGCGCGTGAGTGTCCTCCCATTTCATTCCATTCATCATTTTTCTTCCCCTCTGCATTCCATATCCGAGGATATGTGGCGGGCTTGGGACCGCTTTAGCTGCATTAGAAGGTTGGCCCTTAAAAGAGCCCATGGGTCGTTCTCCGTCCACCGACACTACTACTGCAAACACTCTGAAAGAAAAATAATAGGAGATTAGATGAGCTACAAAAATGATTATGTTGAATAGACTTACTGGGAACCTTCTTTCTAACTTTTCTGACGACGAAGTCATCAAGCTCTCCATTGATGTTCATCGTCATGTGGAGGCAGCGAACTCCATCCCCCTCATAACACAACTGTGTTTCATTTAAGTCGCTGGAGATTGTGGGGACGTCACATACGTTATTCTCAAAGAGGGGAAGATGAACCTCATATACTCTCCTTTTTCGACACTTCAAACGCTCATGCAGTCGCTCCACTTCACCCGTCAACCTCTTATTAATAACCTTCACCTCCTCCGTCTCCTTCACCACGCTTCGCATCCGCTCTATCTCTTGATCCTTCCTCGCCACACTCGCCTGCAAACTCTCCACCAAACCTGCCTTCCTCATCAACTCGCTCCTTTCCGCCATCCATTCCTTCTCCTTCTTTCTCAAGCTCTCCAACTCTTCCCTCGTTGCCCTATACCCCTCAACCTTCACCTTCAGCTCTTCATTCTCCTTCAAAACTTTTCTATTATTACTTTCCAAAGCCATCACACGATCCTTCATTCTCACAAATACCTCCGTATCATACGCCTCTTGCTGCCGTGGCGATGACGCTGCCATCGGCTTAGCCACTTCCTCCCCCTCCCACTCTTCCTTCAAATCCGCTATGTCCCCAAACAAATCTTCCATCACCGCATCCAAATCAACATCATCCTTCTTCTTCATTTTCGCTCTCAACTCTACTTCCTCACTCGAACTCCCATCACTCGCATTCCTCACCACTTTCTCCCCAATCACGTCCTGAATCGTTGCCACCGCCTTTCTCACCTCTTCCCTTTCCAACAACTCTCCCTCAAACCATGCCTTGAACCCCTTCTCTCCGATGTTCCCACTCTCACACTGCAAATGCGCCTTCATAAATTCCTTCTCATCCCCCATCACAGATTTCCGACAAGACACACACAACCTCAACATCACTTTCCTCTCATGGCCCATCGTCCCCTCTTTCTTTTAAATGCTTCTTCAGTTCGCTACCTCTGGCAATCTTGCCACAACTACACTTGCCAACCAACATCTTTGCGTTATTCGGTTTTGTCATGATAATTCTGTAAAGATAGAGTAAAATTTGATAGCAAGTGTTTATAGGATACTACTTGCTGATATGCATTGAAAGACTAAGTCACCAAACCTTTGATAGCAAGTCAGCAACCGTTTGGGTGTTAAGCTCTTGAATCCGTTACAGGCATTACTCAGAGGGGATCTTATCCCAGCTCCAAGGCCTTGACCCACAAATCCAACCTCGATCGGACAGAGCGTGCGTCATATCACTGTGTTGGTATCCGGGCCCCAGTTTTGACATGAAAACCGGTGGAGTTATTTACAAGAGGAAACGACCCAAGTCACAGAGACTCATAAACGACTGCTTTTTATTCAAAAACTTTAATTATTATCATTAAATATGAATTTAAATTTTTCAGTATTTTAGTACTACTCATAAAACGTTTATAAGTAGTCTGTCACCTTCAGCATAGCAAACGCTGTCGAATGTTTTTTGAATCAAGTCTAAAGGACTTGTAGAAGCAAAGTTATAGCCGTTTGAAGATTTCGGCCTACTATCATCAAATGGTCAGTCATGCTATACTGACTAACCTATAAGTCTGACACCTTAGCTGATATCAGCAATGTAAAGTCAGAAGTCCGATATCGGACCTCAAGAGAAACGACTTACCTGTAGTCAGTTTCTCAACTTAGTGAAATTCCTCTCCCGATCCCGTTCTTATATACCCTGTGAATATGCAATCGATAAGAGGGGGGGGAGGTCAGTGAAATTTGAAAATTTGATGAAAAATGTTTTGGTGACGGTCCCAGGTCGAAATTCCACACTTTGGAAAATTTTCAAAATTTTACCCATACAAAGTCACTCTGACACTTAGGATTTTTCAGGTGAGCGAGCTCCGACCTATAAACTTGTAACCGCTCTAACTTTTGAACGAAGACAGATAGGAACAAGCCGTTTCTTTCACTGAATTTGTCTCACTCTTAGCTTTCAAACGAGCTATCGCACGACAAAATCCGTCCACTGGAAGCCAAAATCGAAGCGAGCTGTCCAGAGGGGGGGGACGTCAGCGAAAATTTTTCTCTCCGATGGCGTTCAAATTCACCATACGGATGCAGAATTTCACGCTGAATCCGAATCTGGCCTCCGTTTTCTCATCCGATGCTTCGTTTGGGCGCTACACACCAAAACGTCCCAAATTCTAACTCTGTCGTTTTTTCGAAAAATGTTGAAAATTTTTTCTCGCCGATTGACTTGAAACTCACCCTACCGATGCAGAATTTCACGCTGAATCCGAATCTGGCCTCCGTTTTCACATCCGAGCACTCCTTCCACTCGAAACAACCCATTTTACAACCCAACATTCAGCAGATTGCACGAAAAACATCACACACTATAGCCTCAAGACAAAACCTGGCGGTCGCCCAAGACCACCACGACACTCTGTCGTTCCAGAGGGGGGGGGAGTCAGACCCGAAGCACCACGGCGGCCGACCACGACACTCTGCCGTTCCAGAGGGGGGGGGCGCCGGTCGAGTGTTCGCCGTTTTCTTACTACTTATACATATCGTGCACAGAATTCTTGTTTTTGAAGAAAGTGGATCGTATATATAAATAATAATAAATTTTATACTTATATCCTCCTTCAAAAAAAGTTCAAAATGAGCATACAAGATGGTTGAGTATTGCTTTTGTTAACTACTGAGTGTTTTTCGGAGCATCATTTAGGCTGTAGATTTCCATTGTCAGATTACTCGGAAATGCGTAAGTAATGGTTGAAAATTAAATGCCAACATTGTGATGGCCAATCAGTCATAATTAGTATAATGTCTATCACAACAACGATTTCATAATGACGAACGCATAACAAACGCAACACTCGTTGACCTGAAAATAAGTTCATGTAACAGTGCAGTAGGGATTAGTGTCAAGAAGGTAATGATTCATGAAAGATTGTTATGAGGATTTCATTAAATTTGACGACTGGGAAGTTGTGAAAAACTTGAATATGAAAATGCGATTTATATCAGCTATTTGGAGTATTGTATATTCACTAGGGTTGGTACAGACCCGTACACTCCTATCAGTGTATTTGGTTGGCTGATGTGAGTGGCACACGCGTTTTTCAAAAGTGATACGGATGGGTGGACCCGCACGACTGCAGAAGGAAATCCGCATTTCTGCAGATTCTACGGATAGTTGGAGTTGTCTGAGGGCTGGCACAAGATAGCAAGCTCCTTATAAGTGGGCTTTCATCATTTTTTAATCGGCTTGATAAATATTTATTTTTTATGTTACTGTTTTTAGTATATCCGTGCCACTTTAAACATACTATTTCAAGAGTTTCCGAGTTATTGGAATGAAATTCTATGAAACAATGAGAGGCACATACTTCGACCGCACTATTTCATTCGTTCATGTGCATTCATAAATATTCGATGCAAGGTTATTTTGCTAATTTTCAAGAACTGTTAGTTAATTTTCAAAAGCCGCTGATATGTGCATCTAAAACATTCTTCTCAACATCAGCGTAAAATATAAAGCATACACATGTAGTTTGAAGTTGATGCCATATCCGAGGCAATGACCAACAATCAAATTAAGTCACTGCGTCGTTTGTAGGAAGACATTTATCTTGCATCAGTAGATAGAACGTTGTTGGCAATAATTGGAAACTCTAATATTAAAAAGCTTCATAAATTGAATGAGGCTGGTTAGGAGGAGAAATTTTTCATTATTCCACGCTGGAGGGCAATCTCTTGATCTTTTGAACAAAATATTCTTCTCTGATGAAGCTTGGTTGTTGATTCCATTTATCAGGTTATCAGGTTGATTTCTCATTCAGGTTGATTTCTCATAAGTAAGAATTAATGTCAATGATCTGGTAACAGTCGCTTTTCCCGAAACCAGTGCTACTTTGCCATATTGTAGACCATATTGGTATAGACTTGAAATAAAGAAAATATATGCAAATGCGTGATCGTCTGTGAAAACAAAAATATTAAACATGCATTGCTGCTTGAATTCTTTTACTTAGGGGAAAAATGTATGAACAATTACAATACTTACACAACATCAATACAACGTGATAAAAGATGACAAGTCACTGACAAAAAGACGGCTGTTGAAAGATAGTGTGAAGGATACTCCTGAGAAAGCACTCAAGTAGCGAAAGATGATGCGAGCAATTACAGTATATGAGACTACATGCGAAATATTGTTTAATAAGCTTCATCAGGACAAAAAGTCTGTTAACAGGACAACTTCAACAATCACTGAAAGAAGGACGGCAATTAGCGACGCATTCTTTCAGAAGAGAATCAATTTTTGTCCTGAAATTTGGTTCTTTCTTCTCTGATAGTTAGCATGACATGTTTTGAGACTGTATAAACCAAGGACAACTATAAATAGATATGGCCATATCTATTTATAGTTGTCCTTGTATAAACATCAGATGTTTGTATAATCTATGAATGTTTGTACTTAAGGTAGAGCGGTTAATATCATACTGTTGATATCCATATATAGCTGCGATAGTTTATTTTGTTTTGCTTGTTTTATTGATCGGTCAAAGCTTTCCCGGCAATGCCGTAAATCAGAAACTTTCTAAATTTCTTTAAGCATCTTCTTCACCCTCTTCCAATTCTGATGTTATTTTCCTCCTTACGATGCTGACTCACACACTTGCCGCCTTCAATGTCTTTCATTTTATTTTTTTCCTTTTAGTCGCGTTAGACATCACTGGTGCGTTGTACTTCCTGTATAGAGCATGTCTTGCGGATTTAGAAATCATGGTAGACAGAGTTGCTCCTCACAATACATTTTCACTCGAATGAGGGCTTCCACTATAAAACCGTCTTGTGGTCGATCGTTTCACTTTTTAGTACACACAGGTCAATTGTGATCAGAGAAACCTCGCTCTATTTAGCTATTTCCATGAAGTGAAAGGTGTTTAAACTTCTTCTCACTTTCGGTTTTCAAATTAAACATCACTCCAGAACATCTCTACTTCCATGAGAAAATTGGAGATACTGAATCTTCAAGGCAGAATCTTCCACAACATCTCCAAAACTTCTCGAACTCATCACGTTTGGCGTTTTTTGTAGGCTACTACTCGTGTGATTTTCATTGCAAATGCATCTTACATCTGTGCTTGAATTCTCGAAAGCAGTTAGGCTTAGTTCGAGCTAAGGATAACGTTATCCACAGGTTATCCAGAGCTTAGCTGGGGATAACCCAATTCTCGAAAGGCGATAGGTTATCTCTAGCTAAGGAGACTGAAGTTCGCGATAAGGGAAATGCATATCCTATCTTGATCAGGATAAGCACGCTGCTACAGTGTCATTCATTATGGCAGCTTATTTGGACTTGTATTCTAATCAAGCGGATTCCACAGTAACTACTGAAAGACTCAAAATATATGAATTATGTGACACTCTATTTTATAAATTATTTCGATTCAACAAAACGACGTTCAAGCAAATTTGTGCATTAAATTGTGCAAATTTGTGAATTTGTGCCCAGGCATCGTTCTTCTTCTTGTTGGACTCCACCGTTCGTTGATCACAGTCGATAATCAATTTGCGTACTTCAAATTCTGCGATCAGAACCGCGATCTCCTCATCACTCATATCGGGGGCCTTTCCAAGTTTTTCCATTGGGATATAACTATTTCGGTCGGTGAGATAAATTTGTCGGCAATTAGTGAATCACTTTCACAGATAAATGTACACAACACAGATCGGAACACGGATTTCCTTCTTGATGCAGTCGTTATGGTGACCACGCAACATCAAGCAACCTTGACTTACTTATGAGCCACACGTGTTCACATCTCCAGCTAAGCGTAAGACAGTGTCGAGAATTGGGATAAGGGGATAAGGCTAACAGTTAGCTTGAGATAACGGTTATCG
Source organism: Prostheceraeus crozeri (assembly GCA_907163375.1). Taxonomy (NCBI): domain Eukaryota; kingdom Metazoa; phylum Platyhelminthes; order Polycladida; family Euryleptidae; genus Prostheceraeus; species Prostheceraeus crozeri. Next base: position 271,959 of record CAJQUW010007250.1, read on the forward strand.
CTAGCTCGAGCCAAGCTTATCCTTATCCGCTTTCGAGAATTCAAGCACTGCATTGCATTGTAAGATATTTTGGGCTCGAGAAAACTGAGGCTGCGCAGCAAAACGCTGTCCAAGGGCAGGTACCCTTTCAATTTCGCTGCCTATGTTTCATAAAATCTCCGAACTCGAGAAAAATATGAAAATTTTTCTGCTACCGTTGTGTTTGCGGAAGAAGCACCTACAAAAATACTGTGGACACCGAGCTAAAAAGAGATGTAACGTTTTGATGCCGCATTATGATCAGTATTTACATATTTTCCAGAATGTCATTGGGCAACCCCAAAAACAGAATATCTTGAACATTGTCCCGGTGAAAAAAAACAGCGATATAAGCGTTCGCTAAGCATGATTTCACACATGACACTCATCTTTGCTGCGCCCTAAATAATCAAATGTATTCACAAATGGTCTCTTCATTTCTTGACCATATAAGAAAATTTAAACAAACAAATTAACTCCACAACTTTGTGGAGTTCAAATGAAATTCAAAAGGCAGGTCAATAAATGTCACTGTTTCCAATGTGACCACGGTATACAAGGTAGTCGTGAGCAGGTGCTTGGCATTCACAATGCGAAATTAAGATTATCTGTGATACCTCCCGGTAAAAAGATAAGGCCATTTTCTCGAATTATATACAAGTACATAGTACATGTATGTATTGCCGACGCTTCGGACGTTCGTCCTTTGTCAAGACAGAAAATTCACAATTGATAGGTACTCCCGGTACTTATCATATCTATTTCAGGAGCTTGATTTTCTTTTACCCTAACATATTTTTTCTTTTTCAAACCAGAAATGCATATTACTGACAAGACGTGAGACTTTGCAACTACTATTCAAACATGTGTGCCATGTATCATATTCCCATTGCCAGGATTACAGACAAACAGCAATTTCGAGAGTATTTTGTTGTACAGCAGCATAATTGACATTTCATGTTCAAGGAGCATTGAAATATTGTTGTAGACTAAAAGCATCACAAAAACATGATTACTACATTGGGCCAAAGCTATGAAAAGTAGAGAATTTTTTCAAAAGCACAAAGATTCCGTCGAACCTCAAATATTCCGCTTTTTCCGCGATTGGAAGAATTCCGCCGGGGTGGCAAAATTGCAAACCCTCTCTCCGAAGGATAATCAGGCCATAATTCTTCCGCTTAACATTCAATGCGGAAAACTACTGAAAGGAAATACTCCTGACTGACTATTCAAGAGAGCAGCAGAGTTCCTGCAAGTAGTACCAACGCACCTGCGAACGTTACTTTGAGGCGTCTGAATGAAGAATTTCCTCACCGAATTGCGAAATTCGGCCTATGTAGTCGCTGAATCCGAGTGCGTCAGGATTTTTATTAAAGGGGAGCAAAGAAGAAAATGTATTAGGAAAGAGACCATGCAAACTAGAAGAGCTGCAAAGCAAATTATTGAACACATTCGGAACATTATACAACAGAAGCCGATTTCAGCATTCTGACGGCAATTGCAACAGCTTCGGTAGACTTATTTTTTGCTCCCATCTCATGGGCCTCGGTGGCATAGCGATTTAAGTGCTTGGCCTAGCTATCTTTCGGTCCGGAGGTCGAGCTCCGAAAGTGTCATCGGAAGTCGGCAGCCACGGCATCCGGGTTAAAAGTACTACAGATTGTTTCATAAAAAATGGATCACCCTTAAACATCGCCTTAACTTCAACTTTGTCTAACTCCGCCAAACTTGAACGAATTTCTCTGAAATTTGGAAGATATGTCAGTTGTGCTTACTAATATCATTGTTGGAAATTTCAAGCATGAATATTGAGTTGTTTTCCTGTTATAGATAAAAAAGTAGTAGATAATTTGATCTTCATTTAGCAATGTTACACAAAATCATACCTCACTCTTATAAAATTACTTTTGTTTCCTTTGTTATGTAATATGTTGTTCTACAAGCCAAAAGCTATCAAGCAAAACAAAAATAAAGAAAATCGGTCAATCAGAGCCAGTATAGCACCACTATTCATCAACAATAATGTAACTGTTACATGTGATTAACTGGACTTCATGTTCCATAGCTTCCTGACTTCGTTGCGGTGGTGCTGGCAGCACTCCTGATTGCTTTCAGCTAGAAATCTATCTCTTACCGGTTGAAAACAATACAAAGCACAAATGAACAATAACGAGATCGCATTCACAAAAGGCAAAATGTCAGGGTTTTCTTTGCGAGCTACAAGCAAGCGACTAAATGTCCTTTACACAAATGTGCATCGATGGCATAATGATGATTTTCGACTCTGTCGTAAAGAGGGCTCTGGCCGTCCACGCAAAACATCCAAACGTATAGACCGCCTAATTTTGAGATTTGTTAAAGTTGATCCAAGTCTCTCGTTAACTGAGATGGCTGCACTTTACTCGTCTATTTCTAAGTCCACTATTCGTAGAAGACTTCACATACAGCAAGGAACCATGAATTCTGAACGCTATGTGAATGTTTTACGAATGAACATTGGCCAAATGACAGATCAACTTGGTGATCCATCGACTTGGTTATTTATGGATGATAATGCTGCGTGTCACAGGAGTAGTAGAGTCAACTTATGCAAGTCTCAATTAGGGCTTAGGACATTATCTTGGCCAGCTCGTTCTCCTGATCTGAATCCCATAGAAAATGTATGGAGTATTCTAAAACGTAACGTTCGTCGTTTACTGCTACCTGCAGATGGCGTATCACAACTTACGTCACTGTTAAAAAGAGAGTGGAGAAAGTTAGATCAGTCAAAAATCAACGATATCGTCGAATCAATGCCTAGACGAATTGGTAATGTCATTGACAATAAGGGTAGGGCCACAAAATATTAGCTTCTTAAGAACCGTTACTGTATCATAGCTTATCAGATTATATAAGGACATTTAAATATATAAGGGACATGAAATAACATGAAAAATGCTTTCTGTATCATACTTATGTTTTATTTAGTCAAATTTTAGGATGATCCACTTTTTATGAAACGGACTGTACAACGTTCCAAAAAAGTCTGTCTGTGTCTGCATCGTGCAAGCCCCCTTGTATGGGGAATAATGACGTTAAAGCTTCAATATCAGAATGCAATCTCCGCTACCTTTTACCTGTCGCCTCATGATTCTTATTGTGATCATAAATAGTAATTATGAAGTCCACAGTTTTCTATTCCCACCCCACACAGCTCTGTTCGTCGCAGATCTCTTACCCTGGAATTCATTCGTATTACAAAAATGGCAAACATACCTTTGTGTCAGTCGTGAAGCGATGATAAATTCCTGCAGGAAGGGACACAAAATCTCCACCTGCAACTTCGATCCGCAGCCAGCGATCTTCATTGTCCCGGACATCGAAATATCCGCTTCCATCCGCAATTAATCTCACTTCGTCATCGGTGTGAAGATGTTCGGCAAAAAACATCTTAATCTGAAACGTAATTTCAAAGACACATACAAATACAATTTCACAGTCAGCTCGCATTGTCTTAGGTCAGCCTACAAGGGAAGATTCGCATCTTGCAATGCCAACATAATGACAGAAGCTGTTGACAAAGTACCATGGTCATCAAACAACAGGCATTTTCCTAAATAAATAACAGCTCAAAGGACGGATCGTTCGACGATACTTCAAAATCAGTTGACTAATGAACCTGAGTTCTTCTGTTTTCTTTAATATTTTTTTCTATCTACTATGACTTAATCCTCAATGATATATGATGACCTAAATTTCAAATTTACTAATTAATGTTAGCTTGTACATAATTATCCTTTTTTCAACTTCCTGACGAAGATTGTGACCAGTAGCCCATCTCACTGTCCTCCGATCGAATCCGGTTGAAGTAATTAGATTAATATCTGATTTGAAAAGACGTTCTCTATTTTCATATAAAAACATCGAACAACAGGCAGTCAGTCTTAACCTGCCTCAAATTCGAAGTTTCAAGAGTAGACCCACTTTTTTGAGAAAAAAATGCTTATTAATACTAACATATCAAAAATCTGGGGTAATCAGTGAAGTGGAATCTTTGAGTTTTTCAATTGAAGTAACTAGTCTTTTCAAGTAGTTACGTATCGCCATGGTCCTCAGCAAACACGGCTACTCCAATGACATGTCAAGTCCGCTTAGCGACAGCCTATAAAATTGAAAAGTAAAATGCGTTGCAACGTTTTCTGAAATTCATCATCTAGCTTCCATATTCATACTCTCTTCAATGTCAATGGTGATTTCTTTATTGCTTCTTTTTGAAACGATAGCCACACTTTCACGAGGCACGTTTACGTATCCTGATTTTGTAGAACCTGTTTTAAGGTGCCGCTAAATGCAAATTGAAGACGATTTGTACAATATACGGCACAAATCCATCTGCCTTTCCATCAACATTCGACCATTTTTTCAACCACTCTCTCATGAAAACGCATGGAGTTTTCTATTTCTAGAGCAAAAACAGGCTTACACGCATTAAGACATAGTTTGTATAGCTGAGATTATTTTTGTGAAAGTTTTAACTTCACCTTGAGACCAACATCTTATGCAACTGTAGTCGCTTTCATAGGGGAGAAGCTCTAAAAATAATGATTCTCGCAGATTAGTACGTACTGACATCTTAGAACGTTTCATAAATAATTGACCTCCGACTTTCTGTCTTATAAATAACCGCACAAAAAATTAGCGCATTTTCAAATGTAATATTCCGTTGAAGTTCTGGTTCAATTTTAACAAACATGAATTTGTGCCATATGAGTAGTTGTGCTCTGTAGATCATTTTGGCGCATGTTTTACTTTCCTAGATGGCCTCATTCAATGCAGGATTTCAACGAAGAATCTTTAAGAAATGTGGCTTAATTAATATAAGCCTATACTCAATAATCTCGTAAATCAGAAGAAGCCCTAATATTCATTCATATCTGATTTAGTTATGATCTGATTTCGTCTTTTACTGATCATTCATGATGCACAATTAACATAAAATCATACAGTATATACAGGGTGGGCCAGAAGTCCCCTGCACTTTTTAAAATGTGAATTATTCCTTAACTTATATAGTAAAAATCGGTGTAGAAATGCTTAAGTTTGATTAACCTATGTATAGGAGGTCAAATACATGTGATGAGAGCATTTTAGGCATACTTTCCATCTGATAATCTCATTAATTAACCTCATTATCGTTTAGTGTAATGTGTAATCAATAAAGATCCAATCTTCTCTTCATAGAGATCCGATCTTCTGATCTTCTGTTCCTTTCAGTTTTTAAAGAAACTGATTGTTCGATATCTCTACTTCCTAATTTGAAAATTCCGTTTCAAAGAATTTGATTATCCGATATCTCAACCTGGAAATTTGACAATGATTGGTTTGATTTCATGTCATCATTAATCGCTTAATTTCAAAGAGATTTGAATTTTTATCGCACTGCATTGTGATTATTGAATAAATATCATTTTGAAGTAAACTGGAGTTCGCTCTGTTGAATCCTATGATGACTGACTCGTCACCTTACAGTATACCTTTTCGTATTCAAGCAGCGGCATGGTTATACGAATCCGATCGTTCAAATAAAGCAATGCGGGAAGTAAAGGACAAGTTACGAAGGTCTTATGACGTGGAACCCCCGAGAGGAGAACAGATTCGAAAATGGATGGATAAACTTTTTGAAACAGGAAGTATTAATGACAGTGCAAGAATTGGTCGTCCCAGCGAGCGAGGTGATTATGCTACAAATGTCGAGGCCTCGGTGGAAGCCAACCCTACGCTAAGTTCCAGAAGACGGTCTGAAGAATTGAATATTCCCAGAACAACGCTTCGAAGAATATTAAAGTCCGATTTGAATTACAGACCTTTCAAATCCGTGAAGGTTCAGTATCTTTCGGATGATGATCGTGATCTCAGAGTCAAATGTTGTCGCGACATTCTAGTCAGATATCCGATTGGCCGCAGGAGGAACCTGCTCTTTTTTTCTGATGAATGTGCATTTTACGGTGACGGGCGTAATGTCAACTCGGTTTTCTGGAGCAAAGCAAATCCTTTCTTTTGGGAACAAGTTCATCAGCATCCTCCAAGTGTTATGGTATGGGCGGCAATGAGTAGTGATCACTTAATTGGACCATTTTCCATGGAAGGAGCAATAACTTCTGCACGCTATATTGAATTGTTACGAACGCATTTCATACCAGAATTGCAGAGACTTGGACTCTTGTATTCCGCTAATTTCCAACAAGACGGTGCCCCTTCCCATACCGCCCATGCTACGAGGGACTATCTCAATACCGTTTTCCCAGACAGATGGGTTGGTAAGTTCGGTCCGATTGCCTGGCCTGCACGCAGTCCCGACCTGTCTTCCTGTGACAACGCTTTATGGGGAATATTGAAGCGACAGGTTATTTCAATGAAATGTGAATGTGTTGATGATTTGAAATGTGTCATAAAGAACTTGTTTGAAAGTTTTGATAAAGAGACTCTGAAAAGAATTCATGACCGTACTTTCCGTCGAATGCAGTTGTGCATAGATCACCAAGGTAACCAAGTTGACCCTTTTGATAAATAAGAAAATCCTTTTTTCAAATACTTACTGTTTTTGTATTTATTTTCGGAAATTTAGAAGATAAATGGGGCGTATATACATCATTATAAATGTGTATAATCTAGTCATAAAGCAACTCTTAACTTTAATTTAGATGATAATTTCAATAACAAATTGATTTATGAGCCGTTAGAGACACTCATTAAGTATAACTTGATGTCTTTTCCATTTTCAAAAAGTGCAGGGGACTTCTGGCCCACCCTGTACAAGTTTATATATAATATCTTCAGATGTAGTCTTACGATCTTCTTGTAAACATTATGCCTTCAAGTATATGTTCATGTACAGCTACAATGCGTATTTCACATACCTTAGTAAAAAGTTACATCGTTGCGCAACAGGGGACATGCGAAAATTAGCCAAGCGTGCTACTGTAAGATTTCAGATTCTCACATTAACAAATTAACAATTCGACATATAATGATGTTAATATATCTCCGTATAAAACACAAAGATTGTACCTCACTCAGATTTCATTTGGGGGACATGTCCCCCTTGTCCCCCCTTGACTACGCCACTGGTTGAAGGGATCACAAATGATTAGCAAAATTATGTGTCACTACTAGCTACTTGGCACACACCAAATGGTTTGAACTAAAAGATGTAGCTCGGCCAAAGTTTACTCTCTGCTTTTATTCGCTCAATCAATTCTAGCCACATCCCTGATCCCTGTTTGCCAAATGTTTTCATCTAACTTATTTTCTTTGAAGCACAGAAGCGTGGTAAAGGTTCGTGATGACGTATTCCGGCACGCACTCTTACCGGTAATTGAGATAGATTGACCTAAGTGCAGCGGAGGTCGCGCTGACACTGCCTTAGCTCATAAGGAAGTCTGATTGAAATGAGTGACCGAAGTGTAAATTACATGTATTGTACATCAATTGAAATGTCGAAATTAAAAGAGTCTCATTCATTAAATAGGATGTGTTTTCATTTCACGAGCTGTATTGCTCAACAATAAACTAAAAAATTGAGTCTTCACATTTGACAGATAAGCATTTATCTTAGCTAGCTATATAGTCAATCAAACAGATAATTTTTAATAAACAATTGAATCACACTATTTAATGAAGAATAACCGTTTAACCCAACGGAGGTAGAGAAAAGGACGTTGAACGTATGTAAGTAAGTAAAGCACTAATCACATTCTCATGCACAAGTAATGAAACATGCTGTGCGCATCGAAAATTAAGTCAACATGCTGGAATGTCAGCAGCTGTTATAAAAGCACGTGTAATATGAATGTGCACCCGAGTTGTCAGGTTCTTCACACATGTGGGGCATCCATAAAGGACGTCCGCAAAAAATCGACTTTTTTGCCCCCCCCCCCCTGTAACCTCTGAAGCTACAAATACTAACCGAGTAACCTGAAGTTCGTGTATTTTATCATATTATCAAACAGTGAATATAAAGTTCACAATAATTTTGAACGGCCTTCAGATACACTCTTAATCAGAGATCACTACGAAATTCTTACTGACTCACATCTTGAGGGTTTGAAGACGTTGCAGAAGGCCGATGTCTCGGAAATATTCGAGTACTTGGTTTTGTATTGGGCAGGCTCGGTTGAGATACCCACCTATCCGTCACTGTTCCTCGTCGGTCATACTATCTGACTGACGCTCAGGGATTGTGTGAGTGTATCTGTGTATGATGTGTTTATTGTGTGACAGCCATTGTCTATCTGCAGTCACCGTTTCATGTCAGATCAGCTGCACTTTTGCGCTGAGGAATCTATCAAAACAGCCGTTGAACCATTGAATTTGAGGACGCGTCCACATATGCTTGAACCCCTCTCACAATCCACCCACAGGTGTACGCTTTTCTGCAACCCCCTCCCCCTCGATGCGGACGTCCTTTATGAATGCCCCCTATGTGAAACTCGTGCATCATACAAGCGCCTTACCGTCTCCACGTCATGAGACAAAGTCGAAAATTCGACCGATTTGCACCTTTAGCACCGTGGTGGGAAACCAAGTTGTGATAGAGGGCCTATTATTCGTGGTTGTTATCTATTAGTTGTGGTTGTCGTATGATTTGAGGGAATATCAGATCAGATATTTCACTGCCAACACGATTAATAAAAACCAAGTGAAATCAATCCTTTTGTCAAACTGTCAACACAATTATAAGCTGGTGGAACGCCAGGGTGCAAGAAGCCATTAAAGCTAAGAGAGCAGCCTTCAAGAAGTGGCAGACGACAAAGAATGTTGAAGATCGGTCCGATTACAAAATCAAGTCGAAGCTGGCAAAGAAAGAGGTGGCAGTAGCGAAGGATCAGTCTTGGAAAAACTGGGTAAATGAGACAAGCAGAAATGAAATGATTAAGAAAATGTTCAGATTGGCAAGACAGATGAAGAGGGAACGGAAAGACATCAGTGGTTCAAGATATATCAAAGGCGAAGACGGTGAAATAATCCTAACTGAGGATCAGATCAGTAAAAGATGGAAGGAATATTTCGAAAATCTGCTCAATATGCAAAATGACTTTGAGACAGAAGATGACGAAGTGACGGAAGGTCCCCTGGAGGAAGCTACGGAGGCAGAAATAAGGCATGCTATAGCGAGCATGAAGAGTGGGAAAGCTCCTGGACCATCCGGCATGGTGGTTGAGCTCATCAAAGGAGCAGGTGAAACTGCGGTTCAAGTATTGAGAGGTATCTTTCAAAGTATTTTGTTCTCAGGAAAAGTACCTCCATCATGGCAAAGCAGCGTAACTATTCCACTTTACAAAGGTAAAGGCGATGCGATGGAATGTGGAAATTACAGGGGAATGCGGCTGCTTGAACACGGTTTGAAAATATTCGAAAAGGTTCTCGAAATGAGGTTGAAGAAGCTCATACAAATAGACGAGCGGCAATTTGGATTCCGCACTGGAAAGTCGACGACCGATGCGATCTTCATTCTGCGGCAGCTGCAATAGAAGTACTGTGTGAAACAGAAAAGGTTGTTTCATGTTTTTGTTGACCTTCAAAAAGCCTTCGATAGTGTTCCACGAAAAGTAATAGCTTGGGCCTTAAGACGTCAAGGGATTCCAGAAGGCCTCGCAACATCTTTGATGTCACTGTACGAGAGATCGACGTCAAAGGTAAGCTCCATGGCAGGCACATCGGAGGAGTTTATGATTGAGGTAGGAGTCCATCAAGGTTCTGCACTCAGTCCTCTTCTCTTTATCACTGTGATGGAGGAACTGTCCAAGGAGTGTCGAGGCGAGGGTCCATGGGAGCTCCTTTACGCTGATGACATCGTATTGACTGCTGAAACGAAGTGTAATGTGTAGCAATTGCTTTGTGGGTGGAAAAGCAGCATTGAGAAGAGGGGAATGAAAGTTTACCTGGAGAAGACGAAGGTTATGGTGACAGGGAAGAAACAGCGAGAAACAATCAAATCTGGTAAATGGCCGTGTGGATGCTGTGGAAAAGGAGTTGGGGCGAATTCGATTCTCTGTACCTCATGCCACAAGTGGTGTCATAAAGGATGTTCCCATCTGCGCTCTCTGGTGGGAGTGACACATTTCCAATGCCCTAAGTGTCGAAGCGCAAATACAACCAATATTCCGGCAGACGACTCTGTAAAAATTGATGGTAGTCCTAGCATACAAGAGGTTAGCCACTTTTGCTATCTCGGAGATATGCTGGACAGCCAAGGTGGAGTAGAAAGGGCAGTGAGAGCTCTGGTAGCTAATGCTTGGTCCAAATGGAGAGAGCTAGCCAGCCTTCTGAACAACAAGAGTGTCCCCCTAAGATCCAGAGTTCATGTGTATGAGTCCTGCATACGATCTGTCCTTGTGTATGGCTCAGAAACATGGTCCTTGACACAGAAGTTGTTTGAACTATTGCGAGCATGTGATCGGAGAATGCTGAGATACATGGCAGGAGTAAAAGGGAGCGACGGAAGATCAAGTGCGGAAGTGGCAAGAATGTGTGGTCTGAAGGAGCTGGAAGATCGGGTTAGAAGAGGACGTCTGAGATGGTTCGGTCATGTTAAGAGAGCTGAGGGAAACTGCTTGGGCAGAGTGGAAAGCATGGAAGTCCCAGGGCGTCGAGCCGTCGGAAGACCAAGAAGAACATGGCGTCAATGTGTCTCAGAAGATCTGAAGAAAATAGGAATCCCCGAAGAACTCGCTGCCAACCGAGATGAATGGAGGAGAGCTATCAACCGTCCAGCCCCAGGAGATGGGATTCAGCGGACGTTAAACGTGGAGTAAGAGTAAGCAATTATAAACTATATCGACTGTTGTCACGCACTGCGATGAGCATGAGCGATACAAGCGAGCATTTTACGGAGGAAAAAATGGCTCACATAGTTGACCAGTCGAAGGGAGATCATCAAAAGAAAGTTAGAAAAAACTCCCTTAAGTTTTGGTCGATGGTTTCTTAAATTAAAAATTGAAAGTAAATTCAGACGGGCCTTCGGCGTCCTCCATTTCTCTTTCTTTGCACCATTTAAGAATTCCCTCTTGAGAATTTTCTTTGCACCATTTCTCCATATTTTTGACTTCGTTTGCTACTTCTATTTGTGTCAGCATTGCATTGTTAGACATCGGAACCACAATAGTTACGTCGTCGGCATATTTCGTGATAGTTGCGTTATTTCCGTATTTCTGTAGGTCGCCAATGTACAGTCCAAACAAGAAAGGTCCGAGCAGTGATCATTGGGCAACTCCAGATAAGACATGATATGGCTGTGAGAATGACTGTCCAACTTTGACGGTGTTCTTGCGATTTTTGAGATAATCAGCAAGCCACAGTAGGAATCCACCAGGAAAATCACACCTCAGTTGTTTAATCAGAAGACTATGGTTCAGATGGTTGAAAGCTCTATTCACATCAAAGCTCAGAGGTACCGAACCCGCAGTATTAGTCGTGTCATCATGTTTTGTTAAGGCGTCATGTGTGGAAATGAGTGCAGTTGATATCGACGCATGACTTCGAAATCCATGCTGACTCAAACCATATGACCCCTCAAATCCTGATCGCAGAATGTTCAATATCATTTTTCCAAAACTTTCGAGGTAATTGTCAGGAGCGCTATTTGACGAAGTTTCAAAATATTCGCTGGTATAGTCTTCGGGGTAGGACCACTGACTAGGAAAATGCTTGAGCTTGATGGTGGGATCTCTTAACTCGCAGCGATAGTATTTACACGGACGTGGAAAAGGATAAAAACTAAATTTGATGGAGGTTATCGCGAATGGCACTCTCCCCTGTGGCAATGTTTCACCATGATTAAATGAAATGCAATCTCGAAATCTCAGAGCTTTATTAATTTGCTGATCAATTCATTCATTCATCACACTTAAGATCCATCCTCTAATCGGGGTCGTCTCACAATAGTGAATCTCAAAATAGAGAAAGCATATTGCATAGCGCTAACAAGTCCTTATGAAATTATGTTTGCTATTTTTGATTAAAGAGATAATGTGAATGCCGTCATCATCACTGCAGTATATCACTCAACTCTTCACATTGACATCATCCGCATCAAAAGCAACCGACAATTCTTAAGAACCTGTATCTGAGTGACAATCTTTTCATATTTACTTAATTCATTCCTTTACAAAATAACTTGAATAGAAAGTCATTTGATAACTGCGAATGTGAATTTTCTGTTAATTATCAAAGCGGAGTCAAGTGAAAGACCAATTTGCCCAAATTTTGATGTAATTCCCGACGTGTCGCAGACCTGCTGCTCCTCAGACGAGTTAGTGTTAGCTTCACTTAATTGTTCATGTCATCATGTTCATTTTTGATTGCAAATCGGAATTAAATTTGATCGAATGCAACTTGACTACCTCTATAATGAAAGTCTTAGATGTAGAGACTGTTTTGCGTTCTTACATTGTCGCCGCTGATGTATTTCCTTATTTAGAAACACGAAGCGGCTTCACTTTCCCGACACTGCGAGTGCGCAGTCTATCCATTATTCTAGTCAGTGGGTAGGAGAGACCGTTCCTTCTTTCCATCGATGAGGAACACGGCGACTCACAATAGAATTTGAAAGATTGCTAACAGGGGTATTGATAGACTGTCTGCAAGTTCCACACATAGGCGTACAGGCACATCGTTAGGAGGAGCGGACTTCCCCGTACGAAGATTTGATAGAATATTTTTCACTTCAAAAGTGTGAATCTGAATTTTACACTTGTCGTCCAATTCCATTTGTTCACAGCTAACTATAGATTATAATTAGAATAGTGCTCTCAAAGAATTATAATTTTCATTCTAAAATCTATATGAATAGTGAAAAGTGAATGGGCCCAGCTAACTGCGGAGGCTAATATTTTGTGTTATAAAATCATAGCAATAAGACTTTCTTCCACCGATAAAGTATACCAAATTATTGCATAGTTGTAGAATCATATTTCAGAATCCCTTCTATATTTGATAAAATTTGTTCCCACGGAAAATCTTGGTAGAGAGGGATTTTATCGCGGACATCTATGGTCCCAATAATCTGGCATACTTTATAACAGATAGAGGATAGCTATACGATTCTCTGACATAGCTCGTGAAATTATTTGATATATCCCTCGGGATTCATCAAATAATTTCCCTCTCTATATCCCAGAGAATCGCATAGCCATCCTCTATCCATTACAAAAATAATGGTCTGTACGTGCACTATATGTGCAGCATATGTCGTACATAGGCATGCTGGGTTCTGCAATCTCCTACGTGTATGTAGAACCAATAACAATTGCCGCTTCGTAGCGTTCGCCGTCTGGATTCTCCTCATTCGAAACACTGGTAGTCAGCTGCACTATCAGTTTGCAAAATTGCGCAGAAAGCTTAGATCATCCGACATACAAAATGAATTTCTCGAGGAGAAAAATCAGGAAAAAGCAAAATGTAGACAAGCTATGTGGAATTGACATTAGCAAAAGATGGCTCCACTTCAAATCTCATCAAGCACATCTTCACATCGGACCGCGCCGCGTCAGGTGTGAACAGCCCCATACGTTTATTGAGGTTCTGAATAAAAATTCTGACGCGTGAGGACGCGTCGCGCCGCGTCCGGTGTGAATGAACTCTAGAGCTGCTACTCGTATGCGATGAATTTCAGCAATCGTTGAGAAGTTATGGAAAGTGATCGAGTATTTTCTAATGTTAGGGCATACGTTTTTCGAGAAAGAAATTAATGTGCACACCACAGAATTAAATATTTTGTTTATCTGCTTCGGTTTGCTAGAAGTGTAATTAATTCGAAATCACCGGTACATCGAGGAACCTATTAAGTGGGCAAAAAGTAATTCCTAATACCTTACAGAGATTTGAAAAAAAGTCGTGCGTCGCTTGCGGATGAACGTGAGTTCCAGCAAAGTGCTTCGATTGCCAAAATTTCTTCAGATTCGAAGAATTCAGATCATTGCCCGCAAGTTTTCTCCATAATGTTGACCCTTCCGATCATTATTAAAAAAGTAGCAGGCGTACGAAAATTAGTTCACTTGATGTTTTCACATCCTCTCCTCGGCATTTCTCACTGTATAGTGCATACACTGAATCGAATGTTAGCCAATGTGTGTTTTGTTGTGTGCACAGCACGCACGCATCTCTCACTGGCTCTGGTGTCCTCTGCTGAAAGGTACCGTAAATCCTCGAAGTTAAACCGCCCACAAAGTTAAACCGCACGTCAGGCAAAACTTCGCGGTTCTTTTATGTTAAACCGCATCCCTTTAAGTTAAACCGCACCTCAAAACATTTGTTCATTTCGTTATGTTTGAGATATGGAATGCAGTGAGGTCGTAAGGTGAAAAAACTTTGACCAAATCGGGCGCTTCGATGCAAGTCAAACATTCAAAGCAGACTATAGGTAAGTTCCCATCGAATGTAGACCGCGCGCAATTGCTGAGGTCGCGTCTCAAATCTACCCTACCGGCGGTAGGCTGACTTCGTTCGTCAGATGCTATATATAGCAATCAAACTCAGCGCAACTCTTCCCCAGTAGCGGACCAATCATATTCGGCGTAGTTTTTGTACTGACAGCGAGTTGAAAGTGTTCTCGTTTTCATTCCTGATGCGATGGCTCCCAAGCGGCGTACGCAGTACTCTGTTCGTTTTCGGCTCGAGGTTCTCGCTTACTCTACAGACCATGGTTTTCGGCCAGCTGCTCGACATTTTGGAATCGATGAGTCAATCATTCGACGATGGAAAAAGAAGGAACAGGATCTGGCGATTCAAGGTAATCGAGATGTTACCCGGGTGGGTACGACGGGACGGCCTGTGATTAGTGATGATATGGAGACTGAGCTGAGTGCGTTCATTCAAGAAAAGCGAGAGCGTCGACTGCGGGTAACACGAAAAGAGCTGATGGTCAAAGCACGGTCGTACAATATTCCAAACTTCAAAGCAAGTCACGGATGGTTGGATAGATTTCTTGCCCGTAATGGTTTCACTTTGCGTCGTAAGACAACTGACGCACAAAAGGAAGCTCCTCTGATGACTCGAAAGTTGGCTTCGTTCGTCAAGTACGTCCGACGACTTCGTAAGGAGCTGAAACTGTCCGAATCAGATATTTTCGCCATGGATGAAACTGCTGTTTGGTTGGACTGCCCGGGTAATACTACAATCGCTAAGAAAGGCGAAAAGACAATCTCAATGAAAACTACAGGCCATGAAAAACTCAACATTACGGTCGCCCTGACAGTTCGAGGGGATGGTACAAAACTCCCACCATTTATCGTGCTCAAAGGAGCGGTCAAAGATACAAATCGTCTTAATGAAGCGTACCGCCCACGAGCGTTCATCACCACGACAGCGAACGGGTGGATGAATGACAGCACTTCTCAAGAATACGTCGATCGAACTTTGGGCCTTCTTTTCAAACCACGCCTCCTCAATTGGGACTCATTCCGGGGACACATCAGTGACGGGACAAAGAAACACCTTGGCAAGAAATTGGTATCTACTGCTGTTATTCCAGGAGGATGCACGTCACGCATTCAGATCGCTGATGTTGTGTTCAACAAAACGTTGAAGGCGTCCATCACCGACCAGTACAACGAGTGGCTCTCTGACGAAAACCAACACTCTTGGACAGCAGCTGGAAATATCCGTGCTCCATCACGTGAGACTGCTGTTCAGTGGGTTCTCAAAGCATGGGAAAATGTTCCTCAAGAAATGATTCTTCACGGCCTCAAATCATGTGGAGTGACGAACAGCTTGGATGGCGACGAAGATGACTTGATTCATTGTTTTAGGAAGGGCCAACCCAACGAATCTGGGCTTCAGATGCTCAAAGAGGAGGACACGAATGAGGAAACGGACGAGAACGACGAAGATGATATCAAAGATCCAGAATTGAAGGACAGCGAAGATGCCGAAGTGATTATGGACTTTGAGTGAGTGCCTTATTTGACTGTTTGCGTTTCTGTTATTCAATAAATACAGATTGGGCAGATGGCCAAATCTGCTGTTAACCTATTGATGCTAATTTTCTTAAATGGGATTTTGACTGGAAAGACACTTTTAAGTTTAACCGCATCCCTCTAAGCTAAACCGCAGCGTGCGGTTTAACTTGGAAGACCCGCTCTGAAAATGACTCCAAGATGCGGTTTAACTTCGAGGATTTACGGTAATTGTTTGCCATTTCAATAGCAAGCGATACACGAATGATACATTCGAGAAGGAGCAAGTTGTCTAATTCTGTGATGTGCATTTCGACATTAAGGTTACATATAACCCTTCCTTTCTAGGAAACCGAAGCGCGAGCAGATGAATCCAATTATGTGGTGCATACATAACAATAGCTAGATTTAGCAGATTAGTTTTTTAAATTAGCGCATTTCTTTTCGTGCAAAATTATATTTACAATGGGAGATTTCAAATTCCGCTCACAATTTCTGGAGTCATGTTTCATTCATACAATATTATGACAAACAATGAATGTACGTGCATTTGCCGGCTGAAAGCACATACTTGGTATCATTTTGTCTGAAATGAAGATGATATGAATATTTCGATGCATCGTGATGGTTCTAATTAGAGGTGCTTCTAAATAAAGTCTTGAATATTATTCCAATGCGAAATCAATAAAGATCGCTTTGAGACTGAAGTCATTTTGAGAAAAGGTCTTAATCACTGAAATCATTTTGAGACATGCGATCGTATTAGGTCGCAAACGAAATAGAGGCTGATTTATTAGATGTTGGTGAGACAAAACAACACATCGCAGGTTCTCAGTCTTGTCGACTTCGGCGAAATGGTCATAACCAGGGATCTGTAGCGGGCGGTAAATCGTAGCGGAATGGAGAGCAGAGGTTAAGCGTCTAGAGCGGAGCGGAGGGATTTTGAACGGATCAGGACATGCATAAATTCGTGAATACATTGGCCTGCAAACAAAGTAAGGCCTCATACTATAATAAGAAGTAAATAAGTAATTAGGGTTACTACTCTTGTTATTACCTGATTTCTTTAGTCTTCATATTAGTCCGAAGGTATCAAGAAATCTTGTAATCTGTTAAGCGTATGGTTGAGGAAAGTCATTAATCTCTTTATTCTTCATATTGCACCAGAATAGATAGAGTTGCGCACTTCTTCGTCTACTCTGCGGAATAGACATTCATGGGGCTTAACTATGAACGATCATACAATATCAGATAATCAGTAGATGAATGACAAAGCGACATCCAGTCTAGGAAAACCACAGATCTGATAATGGGAGTAGATGACCTTCGCAACAAATGACTGGTGTGATAATACTGAACTATCATACTGATTAATTATGGAATAAACGTTCAATTATGTCTACTACTTTTTATTTCTTATGTTTTTGGTTTACAGGTAGGATAATTAATATATGTCAATATGATTTAAAAAAATAAATTATAATTTATGTAATGACATCTTTAAAAAATTTAGAAATTTTTGATGCGTAATGAAATAAATTAATTAATTCAAAAAAAAAATACCAAATGAGAGAATTAGTGATTTTTCGAATTATTGCCGCATTAGTATATACATTTGTAATTATGAGGAGAGCGGAGCTGATTATTGTCTTGGAGCGGAGCGGAGCTGCCGAAATTATACCACTCCAGATCCCTGGTCATAGCTTACACGACTGTTCGTAAGCAGTGAAGTTTTTCAATCCTATGCTTCGACACCATAATGAACAAGGAAGCTTTTGTTGGGAATCTGAATTGAAGCTAATATTTTTACTGTCAGTGTTGGTTTTGTTGATACATCCAAAGACACAACACTGCACCATTTTTACAATAAGTTTAAAATGAATCTCCAGATGAAAATGCTGATGTTAGAAACAATGCCATTCATTGGTGATAAAAATGCAATTCATTCAGCGGTGCGTCTAAAATCTAACGCTTGCTTGCACTCCTGCTCCCATGCTTTTGTCATCACGCACAGATCTCCAATTACGTGATCACGCATTTTCATTCAGCTCTAGCGACTTAAGAAACTTGGAATGCAGCAGTTCTCTTAGTTGGCGACTCCAGGTTACACTGGACCCCGAAGACAAATGGTGTCACAGAACACGGAAAGTTGATGTTGTATTCTCTGAGAAAATATTTTCCTTTACGTGATACTACATTAACTGTTTTTTACACAAATTAGCTTAAATTGAGAAAAGTAATTGGAACCGGAACCGAACTGTATGATGGGAACCGAAGCGTAACCGAAACCGGAGCTTTCTACCCGAACCGAACATACCAAGTCGCACAATATAGAACAACATAAATTAGTTCAACTATGATGCATACGTGCACATGCGTCACACAAACATAAATATCTTTCAAAAGCCACGTATAGGCTCCAATAACGATATTCGTGCACTACACGACAATGCCATTCGAGTATAAAATACATGTATGTTGGTGTAGTAGCATACAAATAAAAGCCAACAAGAATTCTTGAAAAGTTTGGCTGCAAAAATCACAAATCTTCATACACAACCTACACCAATATTTATATGGGGGGGAAAGACCTTGGTTGAGCGTGGCTGGACTGTAGGGTAGCGCCTTCAGCCCTCTGAAATGGTCACATGTGCTCGGGTCATCAGCCGACTTGTTACCTCCTCGTGGTCCCCCCCGGGTAACGCCAACAACAGCGGCTCACTGGCGAGTGAAGGGCGCCAGCCTAAAATAACTCTTGCTCGGATAGATGGAGTTCGTCAGTCAGTGAAGACAGTCCATCTAGGAGAAGGCTAACTCCGAAGTCAAATTGCCGCTCCCAGCTATGGGCAAATAGCACCCGGCGTGATGACACGTCTAAGGTCATCTGACCATGTCATCTAGCCTGCGCGGGGCCAACTACCCAGCCAGGCGAACTATCCACAGTTACGAATGCCGCAAACAGATACACCCGAAATGTCTACAATGGTAATGGACTCAGGACCGACAACGGATTACGCTTTTTGGATACTCGGACAGAAATCAAAATAGGAACTTGGAACGTATTAACTCTTCGTCAGCTTGGAGCCACCGAACTTTTAATGAGAGAAATGAGAAGGTACAACATCACTATGACAGGATTGTGTGAAACACGACTGACTGGTACTGGAGAAACCTTGGTAGACGGCTATACGCTGTTGTGGTCTGGCCATGAGTCGCATGGTCGTCGGGGAGTGGCCCTTGCTCTATCCTCCCAAGCCCGCAATGCCCTTGTTGGCTGGCAGCCAGTTAGTGATAGAATTCTCATGGCGCGTTTCAGGCATCGGTTTGGCAAGATGTCAGTCATGGTTGCCTATGCAACAACTGAAGTTGCCGATGACGACGTTAAAGAAGAATACTACAATCAACTCGAAGCGACATCAGCCACAGTGCCCCCGCATGATATTTGTATCCTTCTTACTGATGCGAATGCCACCATCGGTGAAGACGCGCGGACAACCTGGCCAGGAACAGTAGCAATGTGCATATTGACCAGACAACAAACGACAACGGCTCAAGATTCCTTGACATGTGCCAAACAAATGGTCTTTGTATAGCAGATTCGTGGTTCCCCAGACGCAGAATCCATCATTGGACTTGGTATAGCAACGACGGACTTACCAAAGAAGCCATTGATCACATTGCCGTCTCACGACGATGGCGCAGTTCAGTTACAAACTGTAAAGTGTTTAGAGGAGCACACTTGGGAAACACTGATCACCGACTGCTTGTCATGACGATGCGTGTGCGACTCAAAGCAGGCCAAATGAAGAGGCGTGATATCAGATTCGACGCAACAAAGCTTAAGGATCCTGAGATTGCTGAGAACTTCTCGATTGAAATAGCAAATCGTTATACTGTTCTTGCTAACCTCGATCACGAAAATTGGGAAACGTTTAAGTCGGAGATTCAAAACGCAGCAGCTACTATTCTTCGTAAAGAAAGAGCGCCACCGCGACGCCCTTGGATCTCACCGGAATCTCTCGACCTAGTTGAAAAGAGGCGAAAGGCCAAACTCGATAGGAACATCCAAGAGTATCGTCGGCTCAATCGACTCAGGAATTTGTCACTGAAAGAGGACAAGGAAAGATACTGGAGTGAGAAGGCAGACGCTCTCGAGACCGCTTCGGCCAGAAATGACACTGCCGCGGTCTATCGACTACTCCGTGACCTTCGTGATGAACCGACGACTAAAATCACACAGATTAAGAACAGGCATGGAGAAGTCCTTACAAGCAAAGAAGAGTGCCTCAACCAATGGAAAGAGCACTTCAGCGATCTTCTCAATCGTACGTCCACACAGACCGATTTGACACTGCTCAACGTGGCTGACAATCCCTTACCTTCTCCAAGGTGCAACACAGATTGTATTTCCACATCAGAAGTAAAACTGCAACTGAAACGGCTTCATAACAAAAGAGCTCCTGGGATATGCAATATCACAGCAGAAATCCTCAAGCATGGAAACGACTGCATGATCCAATGGCTCACTGACGTCTTCAACGCTGTGTGGGAAAATGAATCCATTCCGGAAGATTGGAAGAAGGGCGTGATCCTCCCATTCTGGAAGAGAAAAGGCGACGCTCGAGTATGCTCTAACTATCGTGGCATCACTCTTCTGTCGGTACCAGGGAAGCTGTTCACCAGTATCCTAATCAACCGTGCAAAGGTAGCCATGCATCATCACCGCCGCCCCCAACAAGCTGGCTTTATGCCTGGACGTGTTACGAGTGATCAAATAGCGAGTGTACGACTGCTGATCGAAAAGGCGCACGAGTATCGTCGTGGAAGAAATCTGTGCATCGCATTTATGGATCTTAAGGCTGCGTTTGATTCTGCTGATAGAAATGCAATCTGGCTGATTCTTCGCTCAATCAGTGTACCCGAAAAGATCATTCGGCTTCTACAACTCCTGCATTCAGACTCCCATAGCTGCGTCAGGGTCAATGGGGAAGATTCAACTTGGTTCCAAACTGAAAGTGGCGTAAGACAAGGTTGCACAGCTGCACCAGAATTGTTCAATTGTCTGATTGATTACCTAATGAAGAAAGTTGACGACCAGATACAGGGAGTTCAGCTGGGTAGCTACCGACTAACGGATCTCGAATTTGCAGATGACACTGCTCTTTTCGCTCCTGATATGGATTCCCTCATTCAAGCCATCAACATCTACGTCAATGAAGCTTCGAAATTGGGCCTCCAAGTCAACTACTCTAAGACAAAGTTAATGATGATAAGTGAGAGCACACCCCCACAGTCCATAGTGGTCAACAATCACATAGTGGAAGTTGTCCCAAACTTCATCTATCTGGGGTCGAAGATTAGCAGGCGAGGTGGTATTGACGAAGAACTGGCTCGAAGAAGAGCTCTAGCAAATGATGTGCTCAGAAGACTTTGGAGACCTCTTTGGAGACATCGGAATATCAGCAACCGGACCAAAATGAGAATATATAACGCGAGTGTTCTTTCGGTTTTGCTTTATGGCTCCGAAACCTGGCCTCTTTCCGCAACGCAAGGTAGAAGAACTATGGGCTTTGACAACCGATGCCAACGCCGAGTACTCAACATCAGATGGCAAGAGCGTATCACCAACGACGAAGTGCGCAGGCGCACACTCCAACCGCCGTTACCACGTCTTCTAGCTCAACGGCGCATGCGTTGGCTGGGGCACATGCTCCGCATGCCTAGTGAACTGCCAACGAAACGTGTGCTCGACTTCAATCCGACAGCGTCTGGATGGAGAAGACCTCGAGGGCGCCCACACACACGATGGATGGACGTGGTTGTCGAAGATCTCAATCAACTCGGTACCTCCATGGATGACGCATCGGAGTTGGCCCTGGACCGACCATCTTGGAGACGAATGGTGTCAAGAGCGGCCTCAACGCCTCACAGGCACGAGTCATAGGCAGGTAGGCAGGTGCTGCAGCGTCGTTTATTACGTAGTGAAACATGCTCGACAATAACACGTGACATAGCATAAACTCGCGTAGATAATGGCTGTTTGCTTACGCTCATGCAGAAAATATATTCAATACTAAAGGAACATGGTTTGAGCATTTGAATATGAAGTTTTGTGCATATTGGTCATTTAGTTGCTGTTAGCTAATGACTTTGAATATTCTTAAGACGATACCTAAAATTTAGAAGCATCATTCAAAAATCAAAATCTAAGTGGGCCATTTCCACATCACTGTTTCAAATTGCATCCCCGGGCCATTCTAAATATGGGAAATGGTCATACCGCGGGCCAGGCGCTGCCCACCACTTAGCAAAATTTGCGACACTGTTTCTCGCTTTTAATCGATGATATTTTTTTCATTCTCCGACGCAATATGTTGGATCACTTGACCATTCGGAGCGGTCTCTATACACTGAGTGCGCAACTGAGTTATAAAGCCTCAGCCACACTGCGAGCTTTTCCAACCGTTTCCGTGCAAAGCGTTCGGCAGCAAATATAAAGTCATCACTACAGCAGTTGTAGACTCTGCCAAACAGCGAGCAAAGCAAGCCAGAACCATTAATAGCTTACGGACATACGCTTCCTCGAGACGCTCGTGTTTGCTTTGCTTTCAGTGTGATTGAGGCCAAGGTCGTCTCGTCTATTGTGACTGACGTTAGACGTTATTATGTACTTTCCTTACACAATGAGTTGCAGACACATGACAGCGGTCCATTAAGTTTAGTGAAGACCGGCGCAGCAATATGCATTGCGCAATTAAGATATCATGCAGTCTTCATGACAAGATCGTCTCGTTTATTGTGACACTTTTATCCAAAAGTTAGCATGTACTTTTCTGGAATGAGTTGGAGAACACATGACAGCAGTCAATTAGGACGCAGCAATACTGACTAAAGGGCACGAAGAACGTGACCAATCCGACCATGCTTACCGGCGATAAGCGAAATACATTGTGCTTCGCAATAAAGACTTGTGTTTCTTAATAACCGAAGATCTGGTTAACCCTGGCGCCACAAATTGAATCATAATCATGACACAGGGTTCATTCAAACAGGAATACTGATTCCCGATATTGATACTGTATCCAATGATGACCTACATTTACTACAACGTGAGCAAATTGAAGGAAAAAACTGAAATATGGACTTGCATGTATGTGGAATTAGCATCATTTTGGACTTATGGTATCTAAAATATTATATATCATACATCTATTAGAAAAGAGTATGAAATTGTAATGTCTTAATTCGAATCGATTGTCAAATTAAACAATTTCACTGAACTTGGTGCATTGTGAATTAATTTCATTGGCATTCTTGACTTCGTGTGCATCTCAGCTTTTAGATGCAAATAATGTTCAATACCGTTTGTGTAGAAGATATCCATGAAATTTTCCATTCTTACCAAAGACAGCATGACGAATGCAATGTATTTGTTTCTTCCTGCCAGTGTAAATCAAAACAGCTTCGATTTATGAATTTCTTTGTTCTCCAAATTATTTTGCTTAGGATTCAGCACAAACTATCTGTTAATTTTGATGATCATTTTGACCATTCATTCCGTGCATGAACAAACTTGACGGCTTTGTAAAGATGTCCATTAACATTCAAGCTCGGCCGCCACCCTGTGAATAGAATATTATTTTCTTAAGGTTTTGTCTATTAGAAAGAGGAAACTCGCCAAAAGTTACTCTTCAGTTTATGGTCAGGAGTAGGAGGGCATTTATCAAAGACATGGTTGTAGAGCAACTTAAAGTTTCAATCATTTGTGTTTATTGACGAAAATAAAATAATTAAAAAATCGTTAGAAAAATGGCCGGCGCTCCTTGCCACTGACACTTCAAGTGCCAATTCAGTACTGGCAGTGTGATCCAGTACGTTAAATATATAGCAATGAAACGGAGTTCTTGATGAATGCCATTAAAACTGTGGGAGCTCAAATTTTTGGTTAATGGCAGGTCGAAGTGTCCTTATGAGACGAGCTTCTGTCAATAATTTCTGCATCAAAACGAGACATGGTAATGTCACATATCGTGATTCTTTAATCCATGTTCATAAACGACGTTCATTTTTCTCTTTACAAAAGAGAATCTCGTCTGTTTTATAAAAGATATAATGAACACAAGCGTGATTTAGATAATAAGAATAAAAGTGCCGCCCTTTATGAACATGGATTGAGGAATCACGATATCTGTGACATTGGGGTTGTTCAATTCTGCGACAAAGATTTCTGCCGTTCAAAGAATATTCTGCGGTTTCGATGTTATACCGTCGTTCATTGAGTCGTTTGAATATTCTGCCGCCAGAATATTAAAACGGTTTAATTTTCTGTCGGCAGAATTTTAGTTAATGACCAACCCCATTAACATGTCTCGTTTTGATATAGAAATTATTGACAGAAGTAAGTGTTGTGGATTGCAAGTTGCCTGAAGGCAGAAGCTCGTTTCGTAAAAACACTTCGACCTGTCAGTAAGCGAAAATATGATCTCCCACAGCTTTAATGGCATTCATCAAGAAGTCCGTTTCATTGCTATATACAGGGTGCGGCGGAAAAACCAAGTGTTTTTTATTTCATCATATATCGGTACATAAAGAAAGAAAATGAATGTAACTTACGCCAATATGCTCATTGGATCATAGCATTTAAGTGTTAATTGACGTTTGACCAGAATAGTGCAAAGTAGTCAATATTTTTAAAGTACAACGATGCGACTCCATTTTCACAATTTAGAAAATCAACTTCGGCGTTCTGATTCTGACGAATTTAATTTTGAATGGAAGCCGTCAACCAGAACCAAATTCAAATAATAGAAATCTTACTCTCTAGTCTCATTATGCTCTGTGCAACATTCTGATAGTTCGATGAATGAAATCAACATTGTGAAATCTGTGTATCGAATTGAATCTGTCACGTGCGTACGTGTGTTGTGAGTGTGTCTGTTTTTGTGAATTGCAGCACTAACTGTATCTACTGCATACTGATGAAACACAATCGATATTTTGAATGCCTCACGAAAACCTAGAAATCATTCTGCTATGAATCATTTTTGCGCAAATTGTAGCACCATTGACAACTCTGATAACATGACTGAATGGACTCTAGAGCACCGCATCTTCGTGTACGACTCTTTTGTGAAAAGTGGTGAATCTGTGACCACTGTCCAGCGCGAGTTTCGTCGCAGATTTAACATCAATAGAAACGATTCCGTTCTCCCTCGTGACATCATCTTAAGATGGGTGAATAATCTTCGCACGCATGGATTGTTGTTGAAGAAGACACCACCAGGACGGAAACGTCAAGTTCGTACCCTGGAGAACATTATGACAGAATCAGAGAAGCGGTGGAGCGAAGTCCGGACCGCTCAGTAAGAAGGCAGTCTGCAGCACTGGGAATTAGTGATCGGACAATGAGAAGAATTTTACATGAAGACCTGAATTTTCATCCCTACAAAATCGCGATAGTCAATGAGTTGAATGCGAACGACTACCCCAGCGATTGAGGTTTGATCAAGACATGCTTGCCCTTTATCAACATGAAGACTTGCACATCGCAATGAGTGATGAGGCACACTTTCACCTCAATGGATCCGTGAATAAGCAGAGCTGTAGGTACTGGTCGTCCGAAAATCCACGACTACTTCACGAAAGACCTTTGCATAGCCCTAAAGTGACCGTGTGGTGTGCTGTGGGAAAGTTTGGCGTCATCGGACCTTGCTTCTTTGAAGAAGAGGGAGTGACTGTTGCCGTAACATCTGAGCGGTACATCGAGATGGTGAAATCTTTCTTCATCCCCGAGGTGAGAAGACATCACATTAGTCGTCGAACTTTGTAGTTCCAACAAGATGGTGCAACAGCGCACACTGCCAAAAAATCAATAGCTGTTCTTCGTGAGCTGTTTCCGAACCGTCTCATTTCCAAATCTGGAGACATTGCGTGGCCACCTCGTTCTCCTGACTTATCGACGTGCGATGTTTTTCTTTGGGGGTTGGCTCAAATCCATAGTGTACAAGGACAAACCCAATTCTCTTGGTGAGTTGAAAGAGTCAATTAGAAATCAGATCGGAAGAGTCAAGGTCGAAATGCTACAAAGAGCTGAAGCTAACTTTCGCGAGCGTCTTGTTTGCTGCATAAATGAAAACGGTAATCACATGAATGATGTCATTTTCCATTCGTAATTTTTATGTTATCACTGTTTTCATTCATACTTTCTGTAATGCTATGTTCTAGTGAAGGTTTTCATAACATTTCTGTTAATATGAAATGTTATCCGAAAATTTGTTTTCATTTTCAAAAACACTAGGTTTTTCCGCCGCACCCTGTATTTAACGCACTGCATCACACCGCCAGCTCTGAATTGGCACTTAAGATGTCAGTGGCACGAAGCGCCGACCGTTTTTCTAGCCATTTTTAAATTATTTTGGTCAATATCACAAATAAGTGAAACCTAAAGTTGTTCTACAACTATGTTTTTGAGAAAGCTTCCTGTTGATTATCAACACTGCACAGGCGTAAATTTAAGACAGCTACTTCAATGTAAAGTGATGTTTATTGTTTACGCTAGTGAATTGTGCAAGATCTATCCGTCAAGTGATCAAGGTAATCAAGGCATCGAGTGAATGATGCAATTACAAACACTCTGTATGTTGCAGAGTACTTTCTTAATGCGACAGTCTATTATGCAATCCTGCACAATTCTAGACGTTTGTTGTCTCGAAGTCGACAGTGCTTTGATGTTGCATTAAATATGGCATTATTCATGCACTGGACATAACTTGCACAATGCATTGCAACTCCAATCTGGAACTTGAATTTTTGACTAATCGTTGCCTTCCACATTACGCCTTCCTGAACTGAAAGTCGACAATGCTCTGCATTATGATCACGATGCGAGGCATAATTTTCAACTAAAGTCTTACAGTGTTGTGTAGCAAAATTGCCCACTCCTGCAATATTCTTTGGAGGTGGCTACATACGCTTTTAGCTGTTTCTTTTTGCACTTTTCTGACCATTTTTACGAGACTGAAATGTTCGTTCAATACTAATTTGTATTTATAGATGTGTAATGAAGATATTCGTACTTTTTTTACAAATTTTATCGGCTGGGCAATCTTGCTACACAACACTGCATTAGTCAGGCATGAAAGACGCAATCAAAATTCTCACTTATTGTTGCATGTCTAGGACTGTGACATTGATATGCATTGCATATGCTGGCAATTTTTCTGCTAGTAATTTGCAAAAATTTAGGCAAGTCAATAGGTCTGAAATTGAGATTATAACAGCTTATCAGTATAAGAGCATACAACCACAGGATTCATTTTTGATAGAGTTCATCGGGTAACGAAGTAACATTTTACGCCAATTAGAATTCAAGCTGTTCCTGAATCAACTGACTTTAATTTTTAACATTGGATCGTTTGGGTAAAATACAGTTTCTTTTCATGATCCTGCGTATTGGACAAGTAAACCTCCGGAACTTATATCAACGAATTCACCGCGTTCATGGCAATTTCGAACAAATTTGACACCGCTCAGTATAGCAGTGACTCCTATGTGTGTGTGTGTGTGGCCAATCTGGGATTCGGAAACAACTGCAGATTCAACGATGGGAATTCGCAAAGGAACGATTAATGTTGAACTAAATGTTGATAACAATGAAATTAAATAAACGATGGATCAAATTACCATGCAAAAGATGTACGGGTGAAAGGATTCGAACCTACGACCAAGGTTTACTAGACCTGTGCTCTAATCAACTGAGCTACGAGCCACTTGCGCGGCTGTGTCAATTGGTAGGATACTTGCGGAATAAAGGTCATCAGTCATCAGGAGTCATTTTTTCGAATCTCAATGGCCTTCACAAATTGAGTCAAGACTCATTAAATTGTCCCTTTCCACGGAAATCTTTGGTAAAAGGCGAAAGATTTATACGGATTTGAAAAGAGACAATACGGATGGAAGACAACATTGACGACAAACTCAAATTTTGCCACCTTCCTTTGCTTGCTTACTTGATCTTGCCTTTGCTTCGTGAACAAAAAATTGTCTGACGAGAATATCTTTCATTTAAGCAGCCGAGTCAACCGCCAAAATGTCCACTGATTGTCACGATTTTAAACAAAGAATCTGGGCAAAATTCCAACACTGACTGCATCAGCATCATGCTTGCATCTGCATCAGACAAAATCTAATTATCTTTCATGACTTATCACAAGTAATAAATTTATGGTGACCGTCAATGTGAAATTCTACGACCAAAAGTCATGCCGCTTTATACCAGGGATGCGGAGTCGGAGTCCTATCAAATGATAGGACTCCGGCCTATAACCAGACCAGAAACATAACACAAACAAAGTAATTGTCCTTGTGCATAGCTGTCACTGTCTTGATGTCAACTTTCTCCGTCAAACAAAAGTACACAGACATTGCTGCATGCAAAGCTTGTAATAGCTGATGGAATGAACCGTGATAGTGAAAAAAAGGAGGGTCTTTTCACTCGGTGACTTAATAGAGAAGACAAGCCTTCCTAGCCTCGATCACACCTGCGCACCAAAGGTCACATCAGAGACAAAAATGAAATAAAGTGCATCTTCGATTATCCGGATACCGATTATTCGGATTTCGATTATCCGGACGTAATTTCAGAATCCATTCGATTCTCTGTGATTCCATCAAAACATGTACATGTACATACATGGAATCAAATGTTCATTTTAGCATTCATCTTTAGGTAACACATACACGAAGTACTCATCCTTTACCAGCAATTAATTTTTGCTCAATGTGCGGTTCTCGCCTGAGTCAAATAATAGGCAAGCAGCTAAATGATTGGAGCATTCTTAAGTAGTTTATGCATGCTAGTCAAAGCTGGGATACAGCTCTGATAAATCACTTTCAATTCATGGTCTCAGTTCACGGTCTTTGTGTACGTGTATTTATGTGCTTTAATAGGAACGACAGTGAATATATAGCAGACATGTACAATTGATGCTCATAATTTCATTAAACAGTCGAAGAATTGGAATCAAATATATCAAGTATTACAGATAGATATGCAGGATGGACATATGCATACAAATTATATGGATATATGTAGATCACATTCTACGGGGATCTTGGTATATAAACAAATGTCTTTGACCTAAGCCCACAAGCTTTTGCTAACATGGGATTTAAAAATTCGCTTATCCGGATATTTCGCTTATCCGGATCTTTGACTGACCTATTGGGTTTTGACCATCCGGATAATCGAAGATGCACTGTACTACTTTGTTTGAGAACATTACCTTCACGTTAATCGTGTGTGATGTCTCCTCCAAAGCGCATATTAAAATCGACAGTGTACTCATATTTTTTGAAGAAGGATGGGGGATTTTCCTGCCTGGTAGAGACTGGAGAAAATCCGTGTAAAGCACACATCAAGAAGGTGGGAGGAGCCGAGTCGTATGCATCCAACTTAAAGCGACATTTGACAAACTTTCATCGAAAATGATTGATAATTGATACAAGGATACTATACTAAAGATAGGTTCAGGTAAGCCTATAATGATCTATGATGTAGGTTACCGGTTTGTTTTTCAAAAAATTGGGCTTAGATCAAAAGCTTGTTGACTATGTCCTTCAACAGATGACAGTCAAACTGGCTACACAGGCAACATCTAAGTACACAGGAATGACGCCTCGTGATCAGATATCAATCATGGAGAGAGATAATGTAAAACTAGTTACTGGATGACATCACAATAAGCGCACACGCAGACAGTCTACGAAAATTGAACCTGAGGAGGACGACTTTGGGTATAGCAAAAACAATATAAAATGAATCATACTACTTCATTTACAAATATATTCAAATGACCAATGCCAAAATTATGATGAAAAGAACGCATATGGACAAGTAATAAACCGAAGTGGAAAGGAAAAAATTATAAAGTAAATAAACGTGAAATAATATTTACAATATGCAGACAAATGAGACAGTTGGCAAACATTCACAGTTAAAACCGATCAGCACTCCAAAGAAACGATATAAACACTATTAGAATAATTAAACACAAAATGTTTCAAAACAACAAAATAGATTTTTACATTAGATGGTGTACAAAGCTCACTGCTTATTCAGCTTACAGATTAAGTGAAAGTGTAGACCATGAAGTAATGGTATAGACAGTGTGTTGTGTGCGTCATTTCATCAAAGCACACGAGATACGAATGGTGAATTTAATCTCGAGATCTCGACAATTCTTTAGGCGTTCGAGATTGCAGTACCAAGACCTTGACTATATCAAAATTAGACTTTTTACAATTCATGCACTTGACAAATGAAAGTTAATGTTCAAATCAAATCATCTTTATTGAGTTCACAAGATGGCGGTGAAAGCACACAAAATTCTTCATGTTATGAAGTACGTAAAAAATTAAAACTAAAATTGAAAAATAATACACATGAAATATTATCGACCGAATTTTATAAAAGATTCACTGTACCGACGCGTAGAAGCAGAGGGTGCTGCGATGCGATGTGGATTCCTTCGATTTGGACATCTCTTTTTGAACAAAGCACGCAGCAGATGATTCTCACTAAGCTCAACTTGTCTGAATCGATGGCAGAGATGATCAACAACAAGTGACAAATCTGAAAAACATAATTTTTAAAAAAGCGAGCTGCACGATTTCAACGCGCAGTAATTCACTAAATAAATATTTCGGAAACAATTTACAGAAACAAGGAAAAGAAAAATCTAAAATCGAAAGAATAAAAGATACGTAACATCTGAAAATCACTTCATCAGAACAATTTGCCATCTTCAAATTACGCAAAATGAACATCTTCCGCTAGCATTTGGCAGTGGTTTGTCGAACATGCTCAATCCATGAGAAATCGCAAGAAAACGTGACACCAAGCAATTTGATAGACTGAACCGTAGGAATGCTACATTGAATTGCCTGCTAGGAAAAGTGTTGACGCTAAATGAACTAAATGCACGGGAGATGCAATTGCTTAATTGATTGTGCTATTGAGGATGCACAGTGCTTGATGACCAGGTCCATCAAAAATCAATTGCAATCAATTTTGGACAAGAAATCAATTAATTTTGATTGCAACAGTAAGTAATCAATCAACTGCAACTATGTAGTTATGCCAATCCATGAATTGCAATAATTGGACCAGAGCAATAAATTAATTGCAATTAATTGGGGTCATCAATCGATTAAATGCAATTATTCATCATCGCTGTTTGAATAGACTAGTTCCTGATTTTGAATTATAGTCCGGCAGCCAGAACGAGTTTCTGCAGGGAACGAGGCCGAAAGTGAGACTTTCACAGAATGATGTACACCCTATGCATGCTACGAATCGGCACGTCTGCCGAGTTCTAGTGAGTTCCTCTTCTTGTCAGACACAATCAAAGAAAAACACATGTAAATCCAATGGGACGCAGATTGCAGTTTTTTGCTAAAATGAAATTTTCTATGCTTTCGCTTAT
The DNA here is from genome assembly GCA_907163375.1 of Prostheceraeus crozeri. Taxonomy (NCBI): domain Eukaryota; kingdom Metazoa; phylum Platyhelminthes; order Polycladida; family Euryleptidae; genus Prostheceraeus; species Prostheceraeus crozeri. Next base: position 303,394 of record CAJQUW010007250.1, read on the forward strand.
CAACTGAAAGGTATTAAGTTCAGAGTCATAATTTTTGGCATCGAATGTCTTCAGGTCATTTCCTATGATGTGCATGTGCTATTATTATGCATCTAATTGGCAATGTATGTGAGAATGTGGTTGAATGTGGATGAAGTTGCTCAAAATGTTTGTATTTGTCAACATCAAGATGTTTGCCAAATCTAAATGTGTTCAGCTGTATAGACAGGGATGCATGAAAATGAAAGGAAATGACCTGAAGACATTTGATGCCAAAAATTATGACTCTGGGCTCAGTCCTTTTCGCTTCATCAGAGAAAACACACAAAATCTCATTTTAGCCAAAAACTGCAATCTGCGTCCCATTGGATTTACATGTGTTTTTCTTTGATCCTGTCTGACAAGAAGAGGAACTCACTAGAACTCGGCAGACGTGCCGATTCGTAGCATGCATAGGGTGTACATCATTCTGTGAAAGTCTCACTTTCGGCCTCGTTCCCTGCAGAAACTCGCTCAGGCTGCCGGACTATTGTTCACTCTGTTATTCCACCTCAACGAACTAGGCTACATGGACTTGTATATTTCATGACTCACAAAATAGCTTATCAATTTGGATTATGACTTGAGCAGACCCATAACAATCAAAAAATGTCCAAATACTGGAATTCTCGGCGAGGTTCTTCATGATCAAGTGCTACGTGCCGGATAGGTTCTTCAGTTGATACTAGAGCGACAAAAATTATTCACTACTATCTGAATGATGCAGACCTGCACGTAATTCTAGCATTATTCAAAGCAGTTACATCAAACAGAAATTTCTAAAAGCAAAAACAATCAGTCAATCAGTTAATTAGTATCAGAAATTGATGCAATTAATTAATTGATAATTGAAATGTCATTCCACCAATTGATTGAAATTGGATTTACTGAGCTATCAATTAACTGAGAACAATTAGTTGAAATTCAAGCAATTTTTGAATATCCATCGCTCCGATGTCTATAGATGTGGAGTTGCAAAACTGCTGATAATATGTATATTGTGATCAGAAGACAAGTTACAGTTATGATGGATATATGAATGAACGGCTCCAAAAAGATTTGGAAAAATGAAGGATGCGGGATAGAGATCCGATGCCGTTAGACCAATATTGCTTTTCTGCTATCGTATGGAATGACTTCACATTTTGTTTCTGCTCAGAAATACTCAGTAGATGAATCTGGTACTTTAGTAGAAAGATCACATAAATGAACATCGCAGACTGAAAATTGTTTGAGGTGCGATGGCCCCATCACCAACATAACTTTGTACAATATCAAGGTGAGACAACAATTAGTTTTGATATCTTAACATTTACTTTCAACAAACAGCTGCAAATATAGTTGATGTAATCATTTGATCTCTGAGCTCACCTTTTCTTCATATCCAGGCAGTTTAGATGGCGATACTTCGATAATATCTTTATAATCATAGCCATGTTCTTTCATCAGTTTAGCTATTTTATCTTCATCGGCATCAGCAGTGATTTCGGGACATTGCAAATAGAAAACGCCCGTACGTCTAAAATCCAAAAGTTCCATGTTAAAGAAAAGCTAACAATAGTGTGGACGCACACATTCGAAATTTTCATTATTTCGTAAATCTCTAATGTAAGATGGACATGCTATTCCGAACATATTTCAGTCACACAGTAATGTTCATACCAGGGATGCGCAGGCCTATCATTTTGATAGGACTCCGACTCCGGGTGGCAAGTTTATAGTCTAGTTTTAGAAAAAACTGGTAAACTGCATCATAGATCATTATAGGCTTACCTGAACCTATCTTTAGTGATCATTGCTGTATCAATTATCAATCATTTTCGATGAAAGTTTGTCAAATGTCGCTTTAAGTTGGATGCATACGACTCGGCTCCTCCCATCTTGTTGATGTGTATTTCACACGGTTTTTCTCCAGTCTCTGCCAGGCAGGAAATCCCCATCCTTCTTCAAAAAATACGACAACACTTTTGAGTTTAATATGCTCTCACAGATGCTGCAAAGTGGGGTCCCTGTGCCTACTAAACATGGTGAATCGGGGTTCAAAAAAAAGAGTCGGGTGCACCCCGCTTAGAACTTCTTTTCTAGGACATCTGTACGAGAAATATGCATGAAAAATCGTAGAAATAGTGCTGACTAGAGTGTCATGCAAAATTCAGCAAGATTGAAATGATAATAATGGAGAAATTTGGTGAAATTATATATCAACATTTTTCAAAGTGTCACAGTGCAAAGTTTAATACTTTAAACACATTGGTTTTCTATTAAATGAACTGTGATTGCAAATATTCAACTTCAAATATTTATCGGTTTTCTTAGTAGCACACACGTGGTGTTAAGTATCACAGCACGTCACTCGATCCATCATTTTAACATATTGAAATTACCGTTGTTGTCAATGTGACGAATAATTCTTTACAGTATATGAGGTTTATTTATTAGCCCTATCACGTAGTTTCATTTAGGTGTAACATTGTTTCGAATCAAAGACTGACTATTGGAATAGAAATTGCGTTAATTATGCCACACAAGATTGACCTATTGAGAGAAAGATCCACATATACAACGGAGATCATCCATAAACATCTCACGTAATCATTGTGGCTTAAGATTTATCATGGTATTATCCCAAAGACCTAAAGTAGATAAGAATTACTAAACAACTTCTGTTGAATTAAAGTTGTTAGCTTTTCTCAGCACAAGCTATTTCGTGTTATAGTCCTACAGAGGAAATTACCAGATAGGTGAAGTTATGTTATGTCTATGGTATTCCACCTATAAAAACCTATCTATCTAAACAAGCCTACATCAAGTCTCATGTCAAAAACCTAATAGCAGAATTTTTTAAGCTGTTAAGGTGTAAGATTGTGTGAAGACAAATCACGCAGATATATTTTGAGCTACAGGTCTGCTGTGTAATAAAATGTAATGAAGAGTTAGAGTATTATATTAAGTTTCTTTTGTGTTAAAGTCCTTGTCGTTAGTTAAACGTAATGCCTGCGTTTGTTATTTGAGTTATTGTATTTACTACGATACTGGAAACCGGGGTCCACTGAAGTCGTGAAGTCTGCAAGAAATATGCATTTTCTCTGAAGTACAAGATAAGCCATGAAAATTACGGCCCTGTATCATTAACCAAGTTGTTATAGAGTATAATGCGACGGTTTATATTTGACATCTGGTTATCTAATACGTATGCAGTCTGCTTAAAGTCTGATTTTACACAGTTGTACTTGAAAGCGGGTTGCACAAGATGGCTGCTACAGGTTCTAAAGCGGGGTGCAGGAATTTCAGGCGTCGATAAGTTGTCTGTCTTGTAGCGTGGTTCAGATGTCACTTTTATAGGAAGTAGGAAGTGGCCAGAGTGATGTATTTAAGGAAAATTGAATGACCGATTTCAATGTGGTTTATATTTATCGTGCTGTAAAATCAATTCGTGTTGATGAAGAGGCGATACATCTGTTTCATAATTCGATTTGACGTAGGGTGGTTGATGGTTAATAAGTACGATAGGAACTATTTTGAGCTACAGGTCTACTGTGTAATAAAATGTAGTGAAGAGTTAGAGTATTATATTAAGTTTCTTTTGTGTTAAAGTCCTTGTCGTTAGTTAAACGTAATGCCTGCGTTTGTTATTTGAGTTATTGTATTTACTACGATACTGGAAACCGGGGTTCACTGAAGTCGTTGAAGTCTGCAAGAAATATGCATTTTCTCTGAAGTACAAGATAAGCCATGAAAATTACTGTCCTGCATCATTAACCAAGTTGTTATAGAGTATAATGCGACGGTTTATATTTGACATCTGGTTATCTAATACGTATGCAGTCTGCTTAAAGTCTGATTTTACACAGTTGTACTCGAAAGTGGGTTGCACAAGATGGCTGCTACAGGTTCTAAAGCGGGGTGCAGGAATTTCAGGCGTCGATAAGTTGTCTGTCTTGTAGCGTGGTTCAGATGTCACTTTTATAGGAAGTAGGAAGTGGCCAGAGTGATGTATTTAAGGAAAATTGAATGACCGATTTCAATGTGGTTTATATTTATCGTGCTGTAAAATCAATTCGTGTTGATGAAGAGGCGATACATCTGTTTCATAATTCGATTTGACGTAGGGTGGTTGATGGTTAATAAGTACGATAGGAACTATTTTGAGCTACAGGTCTACTGTGTAATAAAATGTAGTGAAGAGTTAGAGTATTGTATTAAATTTCTTTTGTGTTAAAGTCCTTGTCGTTAATTAAACGTAATGCCTGCGTTTGTTATTTGAGTTATTGTATTTACTACGATACTGGAAACCGGGGTCCACTGAAGTCGTTGAAGTCTGCAAGAAATATGCATTTTCTCTGAAGTACAAGATAAGCCATGAAAATTACTGTCCTGCATCATTAACCAAGTTGTTATAGAGTATAATGCGACGGTTTATATTTGACATCTGGTTATCTAATACGTATGCAGTCTGCTTAAAGTCTGATTTTACACAGTTGTACTTGAAAGCGGGTTGCACAAGATGGCTGCTACAGGTTCTAAAGCGGGGTGCAGGAATTTCAGGCGTCGATAAGTTGTCTGTCTTGTAGCGTGGTTCAGATGTCACTTTTATAGGAAGTAGGAAGTGGCCAGAGTGATGTATTTAAGGAAAATTGAATGACCGATTTCAATGTGGTTTATATTTATCGTGCTGTAAAATCAATTCGTGTTGATGAAGAGGCGATACATCTGTTTCATAATTCGATTTGACGTAGGGTGGTTGATGGTTAATAAGTACGATAGGAACTATTTTGAGCTACAGGTCTACTGTGTAATAAAATGTAGTGAAGAGTTAGAGTATTGTATTAAATTTCTTTTGTGTTAAAGTCCTTGTCGTTAGTTAAACGTAATGCCTGCGGTTGTTTTTTGAGTTATTGTATTTACTACGATACTGGAAACCGGGGTACACTGAAGTCGTTGAAGTCTGCAAGAAATATGCATTTTCTCTGAAGTACAAGATAAGCCATGAAAATTACTGTCCTGCATCATTAACCAAGTTGTTATAGAGTATAATGCGACGGTTTATATTTGACATCTGGTTATCTAATACGTATGCAGTCTGCTTAAAGTCTGATTTTACACAGTTGTACTCGAAAGTGGGTTGCACAAGATGGCTGCTACAGGTTCTAAAGCGGGGTGCAGGAATTTCAGGCGTCGATAAGTTGTCTGTCTTGTAGCGTGGTTCAGATGTCACTTTTATAGGAAGTAGGAAGTGGCCAGAGTGATGTATTTAAGGAAAATTGAATGACCGATTTCAATGTGGTTTATATTTATCGTGCTGTAAAATCAATTCGTGTTGATGAAGAGGCGATACATCTGTTTCATAATTCGATTTGACGTAGGGTGGTTGATGGTTAATAAGTACGATAGGAACTATTTTGAGCTACAGGTCTACTGTGTAATAAAATGTAGTGAAGAGTTAGAGTATTATATTAAGTTTCTTTTGTGTTAAAGTCCTTGTCGTTAGTTAAACGTAATGCCTGCGTTTGTTATTTGAGTTATTGTATTTACTACGATACTGGAAACCGGGGTCCACTGAAGTCGTTGAAGTCTGCAAGAAATATGCATTTTCTCTGAAGTACAAGATAAGCCATGAAAATTACTGTCCTGCATCATTAACCAAGTTGTTATAGAGTATAATGCGACGGTTTATATTTGACATCTGGTTATCTAATACGTATGCAGTCTGCTTAAAGTCTGATTTTACACAGTTGTACTTGAAAGCGGGTTGCACAAGATGGCTGCTACAGGTTCTAAAGCGGGGTGCAGGAATTTCAGGCGTCGATAAGTTGTCTGTCTTGTAGCGTGGTTCAGATGTCACTTTTATAGGAAGTAGGAAGTGGCCAGAGTGATGTATTTAAGGAAAATTGAATGACCGATTTCAATGTGGTTTATATTTATCGTGCTGTAAAATCAATTCGTGTTGATGAAGAGGCGATACATCTGTTTCATAATTCGATTTGACGTAGGGTGGTTGATGGTTAATAAGTACGATAGGAACTATTTTGAGCTACAGGTCTACTGTGTAATAAAATGTAGTGAAGAGTTAGAGTATTATATTAAGTTTCTTTTGTGTTAAAGTCCTTGTCGTTAGTTAAACGTAATGCCTGCGTTTGTTATTTGAGTTATTGTATTTACTACGATACTGGAAACCGGGGTCCACTGAAGTCGTTGAAGTCTGCAAGAAATATGCATTTTCTCTGAAGTACAAGATAAGCCATGAAAATTACTGTCCTGCATCATTAACCAAGTTGTTATAGAGTATAATGCGACGGTTTATATTTGACATCTGGTTATCTAATACGTATGCAGTCTGCTTAAAGTCTGATTTTACACAGTTGTACTTGAAAGCGGGTTGCACAAGATGGCTGCTACAGGTTCTAAAGCGGGGTGCAGGAATTTCAGGCGTCGATAAGTTGTCTGTCTTGTAGCGTGGTTCAGATATCACTTTTATAGGAAGTAGGAAGTGGCCAGAGTGATGTATTTAAGGAAAATTGAATGACCGATTTCAATGTGGTTTATATTTATCGTGCTGTAAAATCAATTCGTGTTGATGAAGAGGCGATACATCTGTTTCATAATTCGATTTGACGTAGGGTGGTTGATGGTTAATAAGTACGATAGGAACTATTTTGAGCTACAGGTCTACTGTGTAATAAAATGTAATGAAGAGTTAGAGTATTATATTAAATTTCTTTTGTGTTAAAGTCCTTGTCGTTAGTTAAACGTAATGCCTGCGGTTGTTTTTTGAGTTATTGTATTTACTACGATACTGGAAACCGGGGTTCACTGAAGTCGTTGAAGTCTGCAAGAAATATGCATTTTCTCTGAAGTACAAGATAAGCCATGAAAATTACTGTCCTGCATCATTAACCAAGTTGTTATAGAGTATAATGCGACGGTTTATATTTGACATCTGGTTATCTAATACGTATGCAGTCTGCTTAAAGTCTGATTTTACACAGTTGTACTTGAAAGCGGGTTGCACAAGATGGCTGCTACAGGTTCTAAAGCGGGGTGCAGGAATTTCAGGCGTCGATAAGTTGTCTGTCTTGTAGCGTGGTTCAGATGTCACTTTTATAGGAAGTAGGAAGTGGCCAGAGTGATGTATTTAAGGAAAATTGAATGACCGATTTCAATGTGGTTTATATTTATCGTGCTGTAAAATCAATTCGTGTTGATGAAGAGGCGATACATCTGTTTCATAATTCGATTTGACGTAGGGTGGTTGATGGTTAATAAGTACGATAGGAACTATTTTGAGCTACAGGTCTACTGTGTAATAAAATGTAGTGAAGAGTTAGAGTATTGTATTAAATTTCTTTTGTGTTAAAGTCCTTGTCGTTAATTAAACGTAATGCCTGCGTTTGTTATTTGAGTTATTGTATTTACTACGATGTTGGAAACCGGGGTCCACTGAAGTCGTTGAAGTCTGCAAGAAATATGCATTTTCTCTGAAGTACAAGATAAGCCATGAAAATTACTGTCCTGCATCATTAACCAAGTTGTTATAGAGTATAATGCGACGGTTTATATTTGACATCTGGTTATCTAATACGTATGCAGTCTGCTTAAAGTCTGATTTTACACAGTTGTACTTGAAAGCGGGTTGCACAAGATGGCTGCTACAGGTTCTAAAGCGGCGTGCAGGAATTTCAGGCGTCGATAAGTTGCCTGTCTTGTAGCGTGGTTCAGATATCACTTTTATAGGAAGTAGGAAGTGGCCAGAGTGATGTATTTAAGGAAAATTGAATGACCGATTTCAATGTGGTTTATATTTATCGTGCTGTAAAATCAATTCGTGTTGATGAAGAGGCGATACATCTGTTTCATAATTCGATTTGACGTAGGGTGGTTGATGGTTAATAAGTACGATAGGAACTATTTTGAGCTACAGGTCTACTGTGTAATAAAATGTAGTGAAGAGTTAGAGTATTGTATTAAATTTCTTTTGTGTTAAAGTCCTTGTCGTTAATTAAACGTAATGCCTGCGTTTGTTATTTGAGTTATTGTATTTACTACGATACTGGAAACCGGGGTCCACTGAAGTCGTTGAAGTCTGCAAGAAATATGCATTTTCTCTGAAGTACAAGATAAGCCATGAAAATTACTGTCCTGCATCATTAACCAAGTTGTTATAGAGTATAATGCGACGGTTTATATTTGACATCTGGTTATCTAATACGTATGCAGTCTGCTTAAAGTCTGATTTTACACAGTTGTACTTGAAAGCGGGTTGCACAAGATGGCTGCTACAGGTTCTAAAGCGGGGTGCAGGAATTTCAGGCGTCGATAAGTTGTCTGTCTTGTAGCGTGGTTCAGATGTCACTTTTATAGGAAGTAGGAAGTGGCCAGAGTGATGTATTTAAGGAAAATTGAATGACCGATTTCAATGTGGTTTATATTTATCGTGCTGTAAAATCAATTCGTGTTGATGAAGAGGCGATACATCTGTTTCATAATTCGATTTGACGTAGGGTGGTTGATGGTTAATAAGTACGATAGGAACTATTTTGAGCTACAGGTCTACTGTGTAATAAAATGTAGTGAAGAGTTAGAGTATTATATTAAGTTTCTTTTGTGTTAAAGTCCTTGTCGTTAATTAAACGTAATGCCTGCGTCTGTTATTTGAGTTATTGTATTTACTACGATACTGGAAACCGGGGTCCACTGAAGTCGTTGAAGTCTGCAAGAAATATGCATTTTCTCTGAAGTACAAGATAAGCCATGAAAATTACGGCCCTGTATCATTAACCAAGTTGTTATAGAGTATAATGCGACGGTTTATATTTGACATCTGGTTATCTAATACGTATGCAGTCTGCTTAAAGTCTGATTTTACACAGTTGTACTTGAAAGCGGGTTGCGCAAGATGGCTGCTACAGGTTCTAAAGCGGGGTGCAGGAATTTCAGGCGTCGATAAGTTGTCTGTCTTGTAGTGTGGTTCAGATGTCACTTTTATAGGAAGTAGGAAGTGGCCAGAGTAATGTATTTAAGGAAAATTGAATGACCGATTTCAATGTGGTTTATATTTATCGTGCTGTAAAATCAATTCGTGTTGATGAAGAGGCGATACATCTGTTTCATAATTCGATTTGACGTAGGGTGGTTGATGGTTAATAAGTACGATAGGAACTATTTTGAGCTACAGGTCTACTGTGTAATAAAATGTAGTGAAGAGTTAGAGTATTATATTAAATTTCTTTTGTGTTAAAGTCCTTGTCGTTAGTTAAACGTAATGCCTGCGTTTGTTATTTGAGTTATTGTATTTACTACGATACTGGAAACCGGGGTCCACTGAAGTCGTTGAAGTCTGCAAGAAATATGCATTTTCTCTGAAGTACAAGATAAGCCATGAAAATTACTGTCCTGCATCATTAACCAAGTTGTTATAGAGTATAATGCGACGGTTTATATTTGACATCTGGTTATCTAATACGTATGCAGTCTGCTTAAAGTCTGATTTTACACAGTTGTACTTGAAAGCGGGTTGCACAAGATGGCTGCTACAGGTTCTAAAGCGGGGTGCAGGAATTTCAGGCGTCGATAAGTTGTCTGTCTTGTAGCGTGGTTCAGATGTCACTTTTATAGGAAGTAGGAAGTGGCCAGAGTGATGTATTTAAGGAAAATTGAATGACCGATTTCAATGTGGTTTATATTTATCGTGCTGTAAAATCAATTCGTGTTGATGAAGAGGCGATACATCTGTTTCATAATTCGATTTGACGTAGGGTGGTTGATGGTTAATAAGTACGATAGGAACTATTTTGAGCTACAGGTCTACTGTGTAATAAAATGTAGTGAAGAGTTAGAGTATTATATTAAGTTTCTTTTGTGTTAAAGTCCTTGTCGTTAGTTAAACGTAATGCCTGCGTTTGTTATTTGAGTTATTGTATTTACTACGATACTGGAAACCGGGGTCCACTGAAGTCGTTGAAGTCTGCAAGAAATATGCATTTTCTCTGAAGTACAAGATAAGCCATGAAAATTACTGTCCTGCATCATTAACCAAGTTGTTATAGAGTATAATGCGACGGTTTATATTTGACATCTGGTTATCTAATACGTATGCAGTCTGCTTAAAGTCTGATTTTACACAGTTGTACTTGAAAGCGGGTTGCACAAGATGGCTGCTACAGGTTCTAAAGCGGGGTGCAGGAATTTCAGGCGTCGATAAGTTGTCTGTCTTGTAGCGTGGTTCAGATATCACTTTTATAGGAAGTAGGAAGTGACCAGAGTGATGTATTTAAGGAAAATTGAATGACCGATTTCAATGTGGTTTATATTTATCGTGCTGTAAAATCAATTCGTGTTGATGAAGAGGCGATACATCTGTTTCATAATTCGATTTGACGTAGGGTGGTTGATGGTTAATAAGTACGATAGGAACTATTTTGAGCTACAGGTCTACTGTGTAATAAAATGTAGTGAAGAGTTAGAGTATTATATTAAATTTCTTTTGTGTTAAAGTCCTTGTCGTTAGTTAAACGTAATGCCTGCGTTTGTTATTTGAGTTATTGTATTTACTACGATACTGGAAACCGGGGTCCACTGAAGTCGTTGAAGTCTGCAAGAAATATGCATTTTCTCTGAAGTACAAGATAAGCCATGAAAATTACTGTCCTGCATCATTAACCAAGTTGTTATAGAGTATAATGCGACGGTTTATATTTGACATCTGGTTATCTAATACGTATGCAGTCTGCTTAAAGTCTGATTTTACACAGTTGTACTTGAAAGCGGGTTGCACAAGATGGCTGCTACAGGTTCTAAAGCGGGGTGCAGGAATTTCAGGCGTCGATAAGTTGTCTGTCTTGTAGCGTGGTTCAGATGTCACTTTTATAGGAAGTAGGAAGTGGCCAGAGTGATGTATTTAAGGAAAATTGAATGACCGATTTCAATGTGGTTTATATTTATCGTGCTGTAAAATCAATTCGTGTAAATGAATACTGAATAGGCGATACATCTGTTTTTATTCCTTTTAGATGAGATCTGCGAAGCGAACAGCGATAGAGGCGTTGAATCAGAGGTATGTCAATTACAAGTTCTTAAAATTATAGTTGTGATAGCTATCGCTTTTGGGGACTGAGGATGTACTATAGTCTACTTAATATCTCTGTTTTCTTTCGTCTGACATGTCTACGTCCTGTTCCTGTACTTCACGAAAAACTCTAAATATTTGAATTGAACCCAGTTATCGAGGTAGTGAGTGCTTCACTTGAAGATTATCATGGTTAGTCGTTCGATAACTGGGATTGATTCCCATCTGACAAGGAATTTTACACGATTTTGCCAAGAACAGGACGCAAAGGAGAAGTGTGCAAACATTGTGAAATTCTGGCGTCGGATAGACTAATAATTGAATTGTTTGTCATAAATGCAATACAATCATAGAGTTTGGGATATGTTTTTCTTTGATTATATTTTCCATAAAGCTGTCTCTCATACCCGGATTCTTGAAAAATATGTAGTAGCTTCTACAGATATACATTTTCTCCGAATACCTGGACTATGGTATTCGAGATCCTGAGATGATGTCATGGGATTTAATGCTAGACAAATACTTATTTAACTGTACCTGTATGTAATTCAATTTTAGATAATAATTCCTAATCTATTCCATTTGTAACAGGATTTATGGATTTTCGGAAAGTAAGTTTACCAGTTTATTGTTCGTTGTATATTTGTAGTTATCTTCGTTGAAGTTTTCTATTGTTTTTTCAACTTAATTATTTCCTGGGTAGATGTATTTGATTATTGTTCTCTGACGAGAAGCCCGAAACTTAGAAAAATAAGTCTAAAAGCATTTTTTCTAATAGTTTTCAGGCTCTGTTTTAATCATGTAGTTACAATCGACGCTTTAAATATCAATTATGAAGAAAATAGTTCCCATCAGCATGCCTATGCACATGCTCTTTCTTTTTGATCATAAATTGGGTAATATATAAAGCCGTCTTGGAAATACCCTTTGATAATTTATGCACAGTTGCAGTACATCGAAGAGTAGAAATTCCTTTTTTTACTCGAGCTATGTTTCTTTGACATCCGAATAAGTTTAATTTCGCATTTATCAGATAAGTACGGTAGTTCTTTCTGCATAGCACTGAATAATGTAATTGAGTTGTACTACGAAAACTGCGAAAAACTGTGGGAATATGTTTTAAGAGATAAGTTAAATGTTTTACCAATGATGCGTTTATTTGTAAATAAGTACGGGATACCTTTCTCCGCAAAATTCAAGTAGGACTGTCAATAGCTATATTTGAGATATCTATAATTGATAGATGCCAGATGACTAGATATGATGGCGAAGAAGTTTTTATATATGACGCATGTTATGGAATGGAATAAAAAAACCATCAAGGAAACAAGTTTTGTTTCTTCTCGAATGCTACATTTAAACGATTCTGAAGCTCCAGTACCATACCACATTGCACAAATGTTATTATAAACGGAACTTGAGACTTCACTGATGTGCTGTTGACATAAATCTGCCAGCATGTCAGCTGCGATACCAGTAAGCTAATTTTGATCTATTAGTGATAGATCAGCAGAATGTCGATTGAAATTGGTTATGGTCAAAGTAGTAAATGGTATTTTGAAAGCATCAAGTTTATATAACTACGATAAGAGCATCTGAAGATATACTAGATATTTGCTATAGAATTGAAATCAACATCATGCTGTAAAAATGAATAAATTCCATGAGTACTCAGGGACAGGGGACATTTCATCAATTTCGTTGGCGTCATGTAGCATAATGTGGTATTAAAGATATGATGCATTATCAAATTTGACTCTATACTGTCAGATAATGTACAGTACATGTAAATCTTATTCATTGTGATTTACATGTAGTTTTAGCAACTTAACATTACTTCTGACATAAATCCCGACCTTCCATAATGATTTGTATTATTCAAGAAGACGCAGTGAATCAGCACGTGTCGTATTCATAATTTATCATATAGTGTGATGTGAACACAATATTCTGATATTTTATTCTGCATAGTAATATTTTCTTACAGATGTCAACAAACGCTCGAAGGCGGATCCGATAAATGCGAGGTGTGGTGATTCAAATGATCTTATGGATTTGGGTACACATGAAGTGGTAAAAATGGATAAAGATAATTCAGTGTGTGTCTCGGATTTGAATGGCTCCGTGGAGATTGGTGTAGCGCAGGATATTACAGGAGCGGATTCAGTGTGTGTCTCGGATTTGAATGGCTCCGTGGAGATTGGTGTAGCGCAGGATATTACAGGAGCGGATTCAGTGTGTGTCTCGGATTTGAATGGCTCCGTGGAGATTGGTGTAGCGCAGGATATTACAGGAGCGGATTCAGTGTGTGTCTCGGATTTGAATGGCTCCGTGGAGATTGGTGTAGCGCAGGATATTACAGGAGCGGATTCAGTGTGTGTCTCGGATTTGAATGGCTCCGTGGAGATTGGTGTAGCGCATGATATTACAGGAGCGGATTCAGTGTGTGTCTCGGATTTGAATGGCTCCGTGGAGATTGGTGTAGCGCAGGATATTACAGGAGCGGATTCAGTGTGCGTCTCGGATTTGAATGGCTCCGTGGAGATTGGTGTAGCGCAGGATATTACAGGAGCGGATTCAGTGTGTGTCTCGGATTTGAATGGCTCCGTGGAGATTGGTGTAGCGCAGGATATTACAGGAGCGGATTCAGTGTGTGTCTCGGATTTGAATGGCTCCGTGGAGATTGGTGTAGCGCAGGATATTACAGGAGCGGATTCAGTGTGTGTCTCGGATTTGAATGGCTCCGTGGAGATTGGTGTAGCGCAGGATATTACAGGAGCGGATTCAGTGTGTGTCTCGGATTTGAATGGCTCCGTGGAGATTGGTGTAGCGCAGGATATTACAGGAGCGGATTCAGTGTGTGTCTCGGATATGAATGGCTCCGTGGAGATTGGTGTAGCAGATGAAGTATCACAAACTGATACTGAGTGTGTCACGGATGGGAGTTGTGAGGAATCAAACAATTCATCTTTCACTGTTGATCTTGACGCGTCTGATGATGCTCAAATGAACTCGTCATTTCGGAAGCCCCGTGTGTACGTCAAATCAACCAACAACGCTGATGGAAGGAAGTATGATAAGAAGGACTGTTGCCTTTATTGTTCAGTGGTGATGTTGTCAACAAATTTAGCTAAACACCTCGTTCGAAAACACGCTAGCGAAACTGATGTTATTGAATTGATGAAGTGTGGTGGTCTGACGCTGGAAAGGAAAAGAAGAATTCAGGTGCTGCGAAATAAGGGTAATTTCGCTTACAACAGAGAGATTTTACGAAATGGTGGAGGTTTGCTCGTTGTACACAGACCAAAACAAAGGAAGGATATATCGGATAGTATCGACAACTATGCTGCATGTAATATGTGCTACGGTTATTACAGAAGAACGGATATATCAAAGCACACTTGTCCAGGAAAAAGTCAAAAGGAACCAACTCATATTCGGCTTTCAACTCAGTCGTGCAAAATGAGCCAAATTTTGAAGTCATTCTTTCTGCGAATGAGAGGCGATCTATACTACGACATAGCAATTCAGGACACAATCATCAAAGCATTTATTGAGAACGAGTTAGATATCAAAGGATGGAAAGCGCGTAAAACCATCGCATCCAAGGCAAGACTGCTTAGCGAGCTTTTGTTCGAAGCTAGGAGAGAATGGGGTGATGAGAATCTAACTCTAGAGGCTATTCTACAGCCGTCAAAAATTGAATTACTTCGAGATCTTATTAAGCGAATCTATAAATATTCCGATAACGGTGAGTTTGAAGGAGATGATGATGACACAGCCTGTGCCACAATGGAACGTCCATCTAGTATTGTAAAACTTCAGCAGACATTGGGAAAAATTGTAAAAGTGTTAGACGTCCAATCCATTAGAAACTGTGAATGGCAGAAACAAAGTCCAATTGATCAGATCCCAAAATTATTGCAATTCTATATTTATCCTATAGCAAGAAGCGCACAAAGATTCATGAAATGCAGCAAATCTGGTTTGCCTCAAGATTTACCGGAAGCAAGCACTATATCTGCATTGAGAGATAATATCGACAAGAGATTGGCAATTTTGGTCAAGTCAAAAGAAAACCAACGTGTTATTGCAGAAGACACATTAGCTAGGTTAATCATGTTTAACAAAAGGCGCTCGAATGAGGTAGCGAAGATCAGAATAAAGGATTGGGAAACACGTCATAAGTGGAAGCAAACAGCGATGAAGGATAAAGCAAAGTTAGACGAGTTTGAGAAAATATTAGTTGATAGTTTGGAACTCATCTACGTTATCGGAAAGGGAGGCAAATATGTACCAATTCTGTTCCCTCCCAATACGGTTAGAGTAATAGACTGGTTGGCAAATGTGACACACAACGGATACATTTTTCCAAACAATGCGAGCGGTCACATACGAGGTCACGATGCTGTAAATAACATGTGCAAACGTGCTCAAATCGACGAAATTCACGTCACCTCCACGAACTTCCGCAAGCTTGCTGCCACAACTTTGCAAGTAAGTTAGTATCTTCTATTATCGTAATATTTGACTAATTTTTAAAAATTTTGTCGGTTTTTATGGATTTGAATTACTTAAACCATAACTACAGAGCTTTGACTGATTCTCATAGTGTCATACGTAATACGAGTATGCATAGCAATATGTATCTATGTTCGTTGTATTGGAAAATAGCAGAAATAGATTGCTAAATCTTGAACAATAGATTTACTCGGAATAGATATAAAAGATCTGATGACCTTTTTACTTTCAGGCTTCAGTGTCTTAGTTTAGTGACTGCGTACCCTGCATGTAATGTCACATTAGTTCACAATAGTACTTTCTTCCTCCCACAAAAAAGGGGCTTATTCTGTCCGACGGAAATCGACAAGGACAGCAAGCGGCAGTTGATCATCTTGCTAGTTCAGATAATCAATTGTGTCAATTTATCTATTGTTCATGATTCTGAAAATTCATTATAGACTTCTTTTATCAATAAACTGAACGATCATTTCTAATGTTACAGTTTGTTCATTAAGTAATGAACCTGTTACTGATGTCATGTTCTCAATCGTCATCTTGAGTCAGGTAGTTTTACAAATAGGCATTTTTTCATATTAACTCAACTGATGCGTTGTTTACCATTAACTAGATAAATTTGAAACAATCTTTCATTTATTTCATTGCAATATAGTATCATCTTATGACATGCACTCAAAACGCCATGAATTTATTAAATACCTAAATTTCATTACCTTAATACCCCATGATCTCCTTGGCACAGTGTTTAAGTGCTATACCTTTCTATCTTTTTGTCCTGTGGTCGAGCCCCGAGAGCGCTATTGGAAGTCTGCAGGAAGGCATCAGAACTAAAGATATCACATCGTTCCGTAAAAGCATATATGTCAGTATCGTCTAAACTCCCGGTAGGAAGAGTAGTGACGTTTGGTTGTAGGTTCATTTCAAACCTAAATGACCGTTACAGCTGAGATAGTTTTGAACTTAAAGTACATAAACTTTTCCCCAGTTGTCTAATTCTGGAATTTTTAAAACCTGCCCCATAAGAAATTTTTCAAATTAGTTCACATCTTGATTTCATGCAGCTCATGATAGGTTGTAAAAATACATGAAACATTTGACAGTACCAGTATCTGATCAAATGAAATTTCAGTTCTTAAATTTACAAAGACCTTATTTATTTCAGCTGGCCAATTTTCAGGAAAACGAATTTCGTTTTCTTTGCGATCATCTTGGACATACCCTGGATGTCCATAAGCGATGGTATAGATTACGGGATTGTACGACAGAACTTACTAAAGTTGCCAAGATGCTTCTCAAATCAGACGAAGGACACTTGGAGGATAATGATTCACAATCCGCAAGTGATCATGTTCTACCAAAGTCAAAGCAGAACAAATCAAAGAAAAGTCATGGTAAGTGATTTTATAGACAATATGGAAATTTATAGAAATTTCATGTTTTATAATATATAATACTGTAATTTGATGCATTCTTTACATTGGATCTTCATCGGTCAGCACAATGGTAAATCTTAGTGGCAAACTTAGCGGGCTCTGTCTCGGCAAGGTAGTCCGAATCCACAGTCCTAATGATTTTCTTCTTTTTCTCACCGAAAAATGATGATATAGGATAATATGATCTACTAACATTAACAGAGAGGAATGAGATCAATGACACAAAATTGTCGTCATAACCATAGGCGACAACTCGTGAAAAATCAGAAGTAAGCTTACATGCAAAATATCGAAATTCACTTTGAGCAAAAATTATCAACAATAGAAGCGAACTACCGATAACACCGCATCGTTATTTGCAACTCTTCTGTAGTAATAAATAAAAAAAAGTGACAGCACTCCCAAATTTACCAGTATATTTTAATAAAATTATTTACACACCCGACGTTTCGTGCTGCTAGCACTTAGTCGGGATCGAACCTGCGATAATTGTAAATGTGGTATGTACATTGTACAGGCGAAAATCATTCTCCAGCTCATGTTTCCTGTTGATGCTCCTGTTTCCTGCTTGGTTTTAGACAATCGATAAACTTCTATTCATAAATGCGCGTCATTATTAGGTTGAACTACTTGTCTAAAAAATCAATATGGAAATCGTTGGTGAACATAGACGCCATATGCGATTTGATATTATTTTCTGAAATTGCACTTTTCTTTTTTTTCTGCAGTAATATTTGTTCCGATAACTGTGAAAGAGATATTGACTGTAACATGCTCGTATATACGTTACATGCCGTAGTATAGATATGTACATGTAGATATTGCCTTAATCTAAGTTAGCCGCAGCGCAAACGCAAATGTAAGTGTCTCTTTCGTATGTAAATTTGACTATCGTCCTTTTGCTTCAGCCCGATGGACCAGCGAACAAACGCAGTATCTAAAAACGAGATGCGCTGAAAACATCATTAAGAAAAAAACATTGCAAAAGAAAGAAGCCGATTCCATTATCAAAAGTGCCCCTATTCTGTTCAGAAATAGAAGTTGGATTGACGTAAAGAACAAAGTAAGTTTTATATATACATGTAGATATCATATTCTGTGGGCAATGGTTGAACAGAAACAAATTTTGGATCATTTTCCTTTCCCTTGCATTTCACCGTCGGTCTTATGTTGTCGAAAGATGTAAAGTAATTGAGTGGCCAAACGGACTCGATTTTTCTGAACATGCACTGTTTATGTGTCTTATCTGCACGAAACGTACAGCTTTCTCGTTATCATATACCAGGGATGTGAAGTTGATTAGATTCAATATCGCGGTGAAGACTTAAATATGAATATTTGTAAATGGCTTACAAGAACACATTTCAATATATAGCTGAGTTGGTCGATATAATTACCGTGTATTCAAGTTAACGGCTACAGTATGGGAAGGAAGTCCTACACCTTACTAATTCTGTAAATATTCTGTTGATTAATGCTGAAATGCTGGGGGATGGAAAATGATCCGTAATTTCAGTCCTTTTCATATAAGTAAAAAAGATTTGTCTTAATTTCAGGTGAAGAACGAAGCGGCTGCATTCTGGAGACAAGAGTGACATTTGATGACATGAGACAAAATACACAAAATATACGTTTTTTTACATGAAATGTTGCTGTCCTTGTTTCTTTTTTTTGATAGAATTTATCAATTCATTTAATTTATATAGCGGATCGTCGAGAATACTTCATAGATTTTGATACTCGTTGAGTGACTCATTTGCCATTACAAAAAGGACACTTTTTATCACTTAATCATATTTGCAGCAAGGGCATATGGACCCCTCGGATTATTTTATCTCACACCGGAACGAATAATCGTATGAAGTTCTCCTCTTTTTAACTTCAAATTGCGTATCTTTTGATGGTAAAGGTTTCTCATTTTGGCTAAATATTTTAACCACAGGAGCCAAATTACAATAATGCGACCTCATTTTTCGACATTTTGGATGTTCTCATTTTTCGATTTCATTATGATTAAAGTGAGGCACTTGAAATTTATAGAAGTTTCTTGTTTGTTACCAGGTCAGAAAATGTGGTCGTGCTGTCCTAATTCAAATGCTTCCCACCTCGTTATGATTATTGAGATTAGATAGATGCGTATGTGGCATACTTACACGTACTACTTGCAAATACATAACTAATTCATTAACAGCGATCTATGCAAATTTCTCTACTTTCTGAAAGATTTAGTGATTACAAATCTTACTGATATAATTCCTACAAATCTCTTCAAAGTTTACGAAATCATTACAAGAATGAGAATAACTTATTTAGGCCTACAGCATACAAAAATGATAGTTTGAATTTCAAAATGTTATTGATTAGTAATACGAACCGCTTGAAGTGCAAAACAACATCATCGGACATGTCATGTAAAAATTCTGCTATCATTTTCATGAAATTTTGTCATGTACGCTTGATTGAGAGGCCCTACAATTACGAAATTCGTTAAAATGAATTGCGATTTTTGAATTCAAAAATGACAGCAACAAAATCAACTTGGAATACAATGCTGATACCACCATCGGATAGAGCATTCGCGATACTTTATATAGGGAGAGGCACGGTGCCCGCCTACCTTCACCGACAAGGAAATCAACTCCTGAGGCAAATAAGGGTAATGCATTTTCGGAGAGTACATATTGGTATAAAAGACATTCAGGAAAATGCATTCAAATTAAGGAACCTGAATCGAATTCTAAGATTCGAAAGATCTGAAAACGATTTCCATTATGCTACGTATATTCCAACGTTCATTCCGCTAGCGTTTTGCATGCATATTGGAGGCGCTAAAATACTTCTATCCGTATTTGTACTTCAGATTTTCTGGCGGATGTGCATGGAGATACAGCTGTTCAATAAATCAATTAATCGAAAATTTAGACTTGCTCTATTTATTTAGTCCTGATATAAGCTATCTGGAGAATTCATCGCCACATAATTTATAAAGGTAGTTTGGTGGCTACTATTATTAATTAAAGAAGTAATATCATATAAATATAAATATCTAATTATGGCTTAAGAAAAAGATAGATTTTCAATGACCCCGGTTCCCTATAAATTTGAGATTTCGCACACTGCAACCCGGTTCGACACAGCTACCAGTATGTGTGCGCTTTGGAGGATCCATCACACACGATTAACGTAAGAGGCAAATTCTCAAATAAACTAGCATTTCATTTTTGTCTCTGATGTGACCTTCGGCGCGTAGGTGTGATCGAGGCTATAGGAAGCCTTGTCTTCTCTACTAAATCACCGAGTGAAGAGACAATCCTTTTTCACTATCACGGTTCATTCCCTCAACTATTACAAGCTTTGCATGCACTTCTGTCAGGGGCGTCGGAACGATTTTTTACTAGGGGTAGCAAATTTTTTTTCATGGACAACCCTTCGATTTTTAGTAGGCCTATATTCAAGCACCATCGCCCGAATATTTCAGATTTAGTGAGGCTAACAAGACTAATTTTATTCACATGGGCGCACAGTAGACTTGTGACATAATTCTCATGCATGCATATGTACTACACGTATCATTTGTGGGATGATGTAACTCAAAAGTCAAAAGTAAGAAATCATAGAGTATATTTCACTCAAACTCATGAAAACTACACGCATGCACGTGTGTAGGCTGCATGTACTGCAATCAATGTAGCAAATTTATAAACATGAGTATGTATGGTGAGTATGGCAATGAATCGTCTGAACGACAATATTACGATGAAAACTGTTTCCAAAGGCGTTAGATGCGCTGAAATTCAATGATTAATCCAGCTATACTGATATTTCTGTCTAAACTTCATTTTGTGAAGGTAGGTCTACTAAGGCAACATTTGATGAAAATAATTCTGAGCATTCAAAGAACTAATAAGTACCCAGCCGCCACTATACTGCATAGCATTTAGTAATGTCAACCTATACGATATAAACAATGTCAGCCTATTAAATACAAATGTGTCTCAAAATTTTCCCATTCATAAAAATTGTAAACCTATTTTTGGGAGACGTCACAAAGCTGCTTGACTACTTACAAATATCCGATGGTTCGGTTTTGATGTGACATGTAGGTACAATTTATGGCAACTTCTACTTCACTTTCTGCTGGTCAATGCAAAACCAGGTCGACACATCGATACACTTCTGCCCGACATGTAATTTTTGATTCTAAAATTTGGCATCATGTAAATGAAGATTATACATGTACATCTTTAGTTCATTACATCTCACCACACACCGTTGCCAAATCGAGCTTTCCTTTCGGGAGTACGGGAAGCAAACTCTCTCATAATAGAAGAAATGCTCAATTCCATGGTCTGATGTTTAAATACATGCAGAAGAATCAAGTGAGTTAGGCGTGATTGAGTCATAGTACATCGGTACTCAGACTGTAGGCGGCGCAAGGCACTGAATGTCCTTTCAGCAGATGAGGCTGACGCTGGTATGGTGATGATTATCTGAATGAGTTTAATTACCTCCGAAAGCAAAATCCTAACGGCTTTCGGCTGTTTGGCTAAATGCTTCAGCAACGCTGAAGCTTGTGTTGGGTCATCCACATTTTCCGTCTTCAAGAAAGACGACAGCATTCGTAGCTGTGCAGCTAAAGACTCTAGATTGAAGTCAGTGTGGTGAACAGGCAAAATTGATTTCAACTCATTGACACTTTTGTCTCTTCTATGAAGAACACTTTCGAAATTAGTTAATGTTTCAAAATCTGGCTGATGGAATCGTCTTTTCAGTTCTGCCGTTACTCTATGGCTTCGAAATAAGATACTTTCAGATTCTTATCCGATGAGTCAGTTCTTCGATGTCCGTAAGCTTCGACAGTGTATGTGTATCTCGACGGTAGTTTTGATGATCGTGTAGTCTCTGATGTAGCTGCGTTGATGCTTGAATCTTTGTTGGTCTTCATCGTCATCATAGCACTTTCTTCAATTTCATTGAACTTGTCGTCACTCCTCATCCCTTCAAGCACTGTAATCAATATCTCAACAATGCTCTTCACATCAGAGGCTGGAAATCCTGCCGTCTGGAGCGTCACAGCAACCTCTTCGCATGGCTTCAGGATAGCTAAAGCCATTTGAATTCCCACTAGGAATTTTTTCTTCTCCATTTTCCGGACGTGTCCCCGTAAAGTCGACCGAACTTCTGGTCTGGTGCTCCCCTTTGAGGCTATTAGTTCATTAACAGTTGCTTTCACTCTATCAAGGTTGTCCAAAAATCGTTGCATTGCCTTGACTCGAACAACCCATCGAGTAGGACAAACAGCCAGAAGATGCAAGGGTCTTTCTTCGTCGTCTTCAAGAACAGTCTCATACAATGTCCGTCGCTTTGATGATTCTCTTATGATTTTACTTACATCTTTTACGACCAGTAAAACATCGCCGAGCAAATCACATTCGCGAATGACTTCCTGAATGACAAGATCCAAAGCATGATTGCAACAGTGCACATGCAGGCATTTCGATTGTATCCTTTTCAAGTTCGCTTGTACCCCATTAAGTCGTCCTGACATATTAGAAGCTCCATCAAAGCAGACTCCTCTGAGATTTCTTGCATCTAGTCCGACTCGGCGAATAACGTCAATGATGCAGTTTGTCAACGACTGTCCTGTAGAGTCAGGTGGTTGATACAGACCAGCAAAGAGCTCTGCAACATCCAAGCTATCCTGAGAGACGTAGCGAAATGTGATGGAAAATTGCTCCTCACCTCCTTTGTCTGTGGTGCTGTCCGCTATAACCGAGTAAAATGTTGCTTCATCTTTCATTTTGTTCATTTGAGATCACTGCAAGGTATGCGCCAGTAGTTCGATTACTTCATTTTGAATGTCTGCGCTGAGCCATTTATCTCTGCGAGAGAGCCATAAATCCAAAACAGGAATATCTGTACGTCTCTCCTTCAGCAACAGTATGAGATTTCCGTCAGATTCTTCGCTACCTCTGAGGTTGACCTGTGGCAGTCAAATATCGAATTGATCCGACGATCGCAGTCATGGCCTCCCAAGCTTCTCTGTTGTTTCCTGGTAGCCTGCGAAAGCTGGATATTTATTGGAGTGGATTTCCGTGCGCTAAGCAACTTCGAGTGGGCAAGTAAATGATGATCGCTTTTCTCGTGCTTCGGTAAAACGCTGACTGCTTTGCTCCAAGTAGAGAACCCGTTTGTAAGAAAAGCTGCTTCTTTAGGTAACAGGATAAGCCTAGATAGATATGTTTTTGTACAGGTGTAGCAGGTAATAGAATCTTTCTTTTCATTATAATGAAGCCAGTTATACAATTTGAACCATTTAGCTTGGCAGCGTCGCCCATTACGAATAGGAAAATTGTAATTCTGATCAGGTTGAAATGGCTCATTTGGAAAGTCAATATCTGAGGGGTCGGTTTCAGAGTTTGAGGAGTCTTGAGATGTAGCAGAGGAGCGATTACAGGTCACAGAGATTGAGGAGTCTTGCGATGTAGCAGAGGAGCGATTACAGGTCACAGAGATTGAGGAGTCTTGCGATGTAGCAGCAGATGCGTTGACTGAAAATTCTTCTGTAGACAGTCTGCAAAAGAATACAAGGAAGGTTATTTCCTATCTGTTTAATGAATGGAGGACCAAAAGTACAGCGTATATTTTGAGGAATCAACTACGGTCCCTAATGGAAAATGTATTATCTCAAATATAAGAATTACAAAATGCTCGGACACGTACATGTATAGGTTATTGATTGTGTAATAGGTTAACTTACTTTTAACGATAGCAACCGTTTTCTTCTAATTTTAATTTTTCCTTTTTTTAACGATAGCAAGCGCTAAAGCTATGCTTGCTCTTGACACGATCATGAAGGGTATGCTTCGCTAGTCTTGGTGATCTTCGTGCCGCGTTAGCATTTCGAGGACTGGGTTCGATTCCCAGCTGGCAAGCCATTTTTCATGGTAATGCCAAGAGCAAGGCGTATTGAAATATCATTTCGACCTCGTGAAAGCCAGAGGCATTGAATTATTAGATCACTTACTTTTGTTTCTTTGAGCTCTTCAAGAAGAATTTGTCAAGCGGACCAATTCCTTTTCTTTTCATTTCGCTAGTTTACCTGTCAGGAAAAGATGTGAAAGGTCAGAAAAATATTTGATGACAACACGTATGTGCCACAGGGTTGAAAAACTACACAGTCCTCTTCGATTTCGACTACAATTATTTTGAAATCAAATTTTTAAATCATAGTCACAACTGCAAATAGGCTGCATACAATGTATATACACACTTAACGTACTGGTATGTGATATGTTTCATTGCAAAGTTGCGAATGATAAATGTTGTATTTTTGTCTATATAGCTATGAACTGATAAAAAAATTAAGAAATGTCAATTCACATTCTTTGAACTCATGCATTCCCTACCGCGTGATGCACACTACTAACTCAAATCCATTATGGGAAGTGGTCATTCATCTCTAGAGCTTGCAAAAATCTAGACCCTTCTCGATTTTGGGATTCAAGATGGATAAAACCCGGAACATCAACAGTACACATCTACATATGTATATCTAAATGTTGGCCAATTAAATCATAGCTGAAATACAATCATCTTGATCCTGTGATTTTAGAAATTTGAGCATAGGTTCTGGGCTCCCGTCTGGGAGGCCATTCCCTGGGATTCACCTCTATTTATGTAGAGGTTGGCCAATGAAATCATAGCTGAAAGATAGT
Source organism: Prostheceraeus crozeri (assembly GCA_907163375.1). NCBI lineage: Eukaryota > Metazoa > Platyhelminthes > Polycladida > Euryleptidae > Prostheceraeus > Prostheceraeus crozeri. The sequence goes on from CAJQUW010007250.1 coordinate 328,146, forward strand.
TTAAATCATTTACAAAAGTGTGTCGAACATGAACATAGTATAATTTGTGCTATCTGTACCATTAAAACTCGGATATTTCAAAGTTCATATTCAGAACTACAGTAGACTTACATTAATAGACTTCGTGGTATTTGTCGTATTGGCAATTGGCATTCACCTCGTAATGCTTAATCGTGTATTAAAGGATGTAGAATGCTGTTGCAGTTCAAGCACTCAACAGTCAACCTGCGCGATTTGCTACCTGTTTGATAGTTTGTTAATGTACTATATTCCTAGTATATTTCTTCAGAAATTCTCTTACAAGTCCACTTTTGTTGTTCTATAGATCACTCACAGCGACATTTTCTCTCTAGCTTTTATGTGTAAATATTTATGATCCAATACTACATGCAGTGTTTCATCAAACTGAAGGATTACTTTATGCTAATGAAGCGAAATGATGTGATTATATACAAAAAAGATTCATAGCGATTTATGTACTTAAACAATCGGTGAAAGATAAGAGCACAGTTCACGATGATAGTTCGTAAAGGATGAGAGTGATGCGCGATTTCGAACGCGGATTGACTATTGGACAATATTTGTCAATGAATAGCAGAGGGAATTGCGTCATTTTCATGATAACAATAAGCAATAAGTATCACGAGCCGACTATGAATGAACAGTGGTTACTGAGGTCGGTTAGTTAGCTGAAGATGTAGAGTGACGTCGTCGTCAGTCAGTCAATCTGAGACAGTACACTGAGCATTCATTGCTGGTACGTTACTCGCTCGCTATCAGTTCATTAAGAAAACTAAGCAACGCTGTGTGTGATATTTGGTGTTTGAAATGTGTTGTCACTCAGCCTGGCAATGACTGTTCAAGTAAGCCATTGACCACCTGCAGAAAAGGACAATGACAGCTTTCAGTAGACCGAGGTTTATGCTAGCTTACTATATCTACTTACTATGGTCAAAATCCCAAGATTTGGTCGAGGTTGCAAGCTTTAGTGAAAGACCTTATCTCACGCAAAAAATCAGTCAACTAGTCGTATGATGGATATTTCTTCTAGTTCTTTCAAGAATTAGAGTTAGGTAATCTAACTACAAATGAACTACAATTCAGTCATACAAAGCTTACCATTGATTTTTATTGCTTTCCTTGCTCTTGATGGTCCAAGCATCGCGACTGAAAAGGCAGTTTCAAAAAAAGAATTCCGCATTCTTGCCATTAGGAGAGAGACCTTGGATGTGTTCTTCTCAACGGCATCATAATTGATAAGAAGGTCCAACGTTGCATTTTATTGATGAATTGACAAAGTTTCGAGATAGATGACAAGCATGCATTTCTGAATCCTCATCTACCTGCTTACAGGAATTTTTCCGATGTCTTGTGCATCGGTATTTCAGGGGTAGCAAATGACATACTTTGCTACCCCTACTCAAATTTAGGGGTAGCAGCTGCTACCTCTGCTACCCCGGTTCCGACGCCCCTGACTTCTGTCTCTGTACTTTTGTTTGACGGAGAAAGTTGACATCAAGACAGTGACAGCTATGCACGAGGATAAATAATTTGTTTGTATTATATTTCGGGTCTAGTCATAGGCCGGAGTCCGGAGTCCTATCATTTGATAGGACTCCGACTCCAGCAAAAATGATAGGACTCCGGGACTCCGACTCCACACCCCTGGTTCATACAGAACTATTAAGGCATTATCTGACTTCGTCTAGTGCTCAGGCAACCACGGTCCGCGGCTCATAATTCTTGCATCGTCATACCTTTCACAGGGTCCACCATATTCTCTGAATGAAGATCATACGCAATTTTGAAGTTTTGTTGATGACCATTCAAACATGTCCTTAAACAGCTGACAATTTGAGTGTCAAACCCCACGTCCCTAAATTGATCGTTTGTGGGGTTACCAAATGACTTGTGTGCCGGGTTCATCAAAACACTTCCTAATGAGGCGATAAGCTATATTGGTCGACTATATTTCGGTTTTGAGATAAGAGAAATAATGGCTTATCTTGTGTCTGTGGAATACCAGGGACTAGTGGGAATACGCAATTACTCCAAATTACATGTGCATGAACTATTGCCAGTTAATAATTCCTCTAGATGTTGACGTTGCTACCGATTTATGAATGTAGAAGTTAGTGTTCATTGACACTGGTATAAAAAACTCGATAAAACGCAACACATAACCTGACATAGCTGCACATTTAATTTGACATTAAACAATAATAAATTTTATTAAGGAGACTTTGAACATTTTGACACCCCAGTTTGTTTGGACTTACCCTGTATTTTTTCGTATATTTCGCAAATTAATTTCGATCACTCTAAATACTAAATATAATATAACTAATATTTAAATACTAAATAACAACAAGAGTTCAAAAACTGAATAGAGACTAATGCCTTAAACCTACTTCAAACCCTATCTTATTACTTTGTTATTTTACCTAGATGATTGATGAGATCGCCAAATCTGACTGACATTAAAGCAAATCAGGACATTGATATACTCCTACATAAAGCTTTCTCTACTTGCTGTTTAACAAAGCTGTTCATTTAGCATCATCACCTAATGGTGATGAAGAGACAGATGAACAGTTTGACACTCAAAATATTTCTCGCTCCATAATATTTTCGATTGAATTAAAATCCGACGATTAAGCTGTCTACCATGAAAACAAGAAAATTTGTTTGAACAACATCTGGATTAGCACGCAATTCACTGACGAATCGAAATCACAGTACTTCGAATGACGAAATACTGTCACAGATCAATCGACGGCTGATTATTGCAATGCATTGAAGAATGGCATTACAATTAAATCACTTGACAATAGCTCCTGATAACAATTTTGTTTCAAAGTGATGATCAAAACTCACTTTACTATACTGCTATCTTAATGTCAGATGGAAAATGTGTGAGAGATATCGCATAAAGTCTTATTACATTGAAAACACTAAACAAGAAGGTTTATAACAAGAAATACGAAAATTTAACTCAATTGCAGGAACCCCAAAAAACGCGATCAGTGCACGCGTTATAAATGCCCTATTCCGCTGAGACCTTTCGACCAACACAGTCGGTCATCATCAGAGCCACTGACAAACAACTAAAGCGCATTGTCACATTGCATACACGGAACAAATCTCACACAACTTGCTGAACACTAGAGACACGAGAAGGAGCATGTTCGCGCTGTGAGGGAAATGGATGTCATGCGTTCTGAGGTGGCTCGACACGCCGTTGAGGAACAACACGATATTGCGTTCGATCAGATGTCAATCTTGGAGAAAGAAAAGACCTGGAGAAGACATGTGCTGAAAGAGGTTGTGTGGACGAAGCACCGGAACTCTAGCAATAGAGTGAGGCATTGCCTCAGCAACTTGTGCAGTGCTTTCTGACTTCTCATGCTTGTATCATCGTAAGTGTCACTTTTTTCTATTTTACATGTTTTGTTTGTAAAAAAGTTTTTGTTTTTTTCTATACATTTCATTTCTACTTTTGTTAATATATTTCTTGTTTTAGGCTTTTTCTTGAATTTTATCTTTATAAATTACTTATCAAAAATTGCATGCTTTTTGCTGTTTATTTTTTCTTTGGTTTATTAACTTCTTGTGGTTTCGGTTTTCTTGTGGATTCTATTATGGAGCGGCGGTTCTCGTGCACTTGACCTCCATTTGTCTATTTCAATGGGTTTTTAATGTCATTGATTCTCTGTGTCTCTAGTGTTCAGCAAGTTGTGTGAGATTTGTTCCGTGTATGCAATGTGGCAGTGCTCTTTAGTTGTTTGTCAGTGGCTCTGATGATGACCGACTGTGTTGGTCGAAAGGATTCATAAAGCGGAATAAAGCATTCATAACGCGTGCACTGATCGCGTTTTTTGGGGTTCCTATAATTGAGTAAAATAGTGGTTTTCAGCCCGATTTTCTGTTCAAGAAATACCAAAAATACACTTCGGAATGAGCTACCTCGTCAAAATAAATGACCTAAGTTTCTATGGGCGAGTTATTTGGCTTTGGTTGCCTATGAAGTTAGCATTAAGTTTGTCAGTTTAAGTTGTCATTAAGTTTGTTAAGTCATTAATAGGTCACTAGTCATTTTCGGCACATACATGAGTTTCATTTTCGTGTTCACAGCGATTCATTACACAATTTTGAATCAAGAATGACTTAATTTGCTCAAGCTAAAGATAAGCTATCTGGAATACATAATATTTCACGACGATGAAGGATGAACAAAATATTCCTTCAATGCACTAACACAGCTAGATCGGCCAAAGACCAAAACATGCATGCGAAAGTATACTATTGAGCAATGCAAGGTCGAACCACAATCATCAACCGCCAGTCTGCGTGAACACTAGGTAATGGACTGAGCTGCTGCCAGGCACCCGAATTTGAGCAGAGAAGTGCCCGCATCGTGTACGCCATTGTTGCCAACCCAGCCATTTCCGCTACAGGCGACGTGCATTTCCAACAGCAGATAACGTCACAAACATAAGGCAGTGTACTCTTAGTCCAGCACAGTAGTTAGTATTGCGGACGCACTGATAGTGGACGCACTGATAGTGGATAGGAACATGTTCCGAATTGCGAATGCGAACATGGATATGAACATGTTCCGAATTGCCAATGGATGCGAACATGGATAGGAACATGTAAATAGGAACCGCGTTCCGATTGATAGGCGAATTGAGATCATACTTAATGATTCGGTACACTTATTTGTGTGTTGCGATCGGAACGGCTTGTTCCGAAATTGAGTTAGAGTATGTGAATTAGAATAGGGATGCGAACATCTATTTCGGTACTTAAACAGGTGTTTGTTTTGAGACTGCTTGCTCAAATGCGACAATTGTGACCATTGTGACTATGATGACAATTTTATTTATTTTCATAACTAGGTTAAGTTATAAATACGTGGAAGTTGCTTGATGGTTAGTTTCCCAATTTCATGGATTGTTGCAAGAGACCTTGGTTATTCGCTAAAGGCTATAGAAACTGTTACAAATCTAAATGAAAATATCAAAGCTGGTGATTTAGTTGAACGACTAATGGATCTGGATGAGCATACCATGAATGCTAATTTGGATCGTAGTTGGATAGAAGATTTCTCAATGCTACATTATAAAGACAGTGAAAATAGGAGGATGAAATTGGAACTTTCTGAAACGGAGATAAAAAAGTGAAACCTTCAATTGATTTATCAAAATGTTCTATCAATGAAAGTGACTTCAGAAAGAAATTAGAAACAGAGACGTTTAAACTATTATGTGAACGGAACTGCATTAGAATGTTTTGAACGGGAAAAATCCCTTCTCTTGTTACCATGTTCTCATTTTGTCATGTGTTCTACATGCTATATACTCTTGGAAACTACATTTTGTCCCCTTTGTGATGAAGAAATAATTTCAACAGTCACTGTATATCGTTCATGATGAGTCATCATGTGTGTCTGTGATTGGTTGCTATTGTGCAGCTTTTGTATATAAGGTTATCGCATTTCTATTACAACCATACTTGTTGAGGATTGTAGACATTAATAAACATGCCATTTACCACGATCATTCCTGTTTCAATTATTCACAAAGACAATCTGTTTACTAGCAAGATTTTCTACTCTGCAAATGATGTTATTGGTTACAAAGCTGATCTCATAGATCTGATGGAGGATATTGTCACATTCTATCATTGTGAAGATGATATTGAACTTCAGAAACTCTTAATGAGGACATTGACTCGATTTTTTGGCTCGACGAAGGACATTTTGGCTCGATGAAGTGTTCAAGCCTCTGAGTTTGACGGAAGCTATTCCACAAAGTTCTCGTTGCTATTGTGAAATGAGAACACGGAAATTGAAGACTTGTTTGCATGATATAATCGTATTTAGCCACTATGATGAAAATGGTGGTAAATTCAAGGTGGACATGTTTACCGGACCCCCGTCGATGAGCGTCAATGTGGCAGTGCAAGATGACCGGGACATAATCAAGTTTAGAGCATACTATGCTAATCTTTTAAAAGTCTTCGCTTCAAAACCATGATGTTCATGCTGTCCTCTATCAAAGGATTTAATGTGTAATATAGAACAGCTTATAACTGCAACGACTCAGACTTTGAGTGATGTTGATGACTACGACCTACCATCTGTTACCGTTTGACTTTGTTGCATGGAACTAAGCAAAAATGTATATTTTCATAAATGCTTTGCTTTTAACACAATAAAAATGACTGCAAAACGAAAGGCATCTTTTTCTCGGAAGAATGGTTCTTTTAGACCTTCAAGTCAGTTTAAGAAGGCGTTGCGAAAGTTAAACAGCATGCGAAACAATAAAGTTAAGTGCAAATCAATTCAAAACTCAAGTGATGATTTCATCCGTGATTTGGCTTTTGCAATACACAAATGCCTCGCAATATACAAGCCTTTATTGAGTACTGATTCTCTAAACAGCATTAGAAAATTTTCAAATCCAAGAAACAGTGATATGAAAAGGCGGAACTTAGTTCAGCGTGGAGGTGGTGGGTTTTTGAATATGTTGAATGATATTGGAAACAGCATTTACAATGTACTCAACAGTCCACTAGGGAAAGTTGTAGCAGGTGCCACAGTGTTGCTATAGACGACGAATCATGGATTGACACGTCATCATTGATTGATGACTCATGTGAATATGTATATAAGAGAGACGCGCTTGTACTCTTTAATCACTTTCAAGCTATCATTCATCGCTGACGGTTGAAAAGCTCCGAATAAGTACAACATTGAATTATGTCTCAAAAAATGTTTATAGTTAGAGAGGAGAGCGACTCATTTGAACGTGATCTCTTAAAATTCCGACCGACAAGGAAGGTTCAAGGGATTGGAAATACCTTTTACTTCCAAACGTTGAGCTATGGTGACGATGGTTTCTACCTTCAAGTTCCATTTTTCCACAGTAATGGTATGTCTTCATCTGGATATAGCAACATGAGACAAATGCGAGCGACCTTTCCGAAATGGCAGCAGATGATACTCAAAACCATCGACTCTTTGGCGAAGGAATGCGTTGTGTTGCCCAAAAGTGCTCCTACACATTGGAGGAAGGCGTTAGAGGAAGGAAGTGGCTATAAGGATTTACCCGAGTTCGATACGCTATTCTTGAAATTGTCCGATCACTTTCAAGCATTCGATCTACTTGGAAATACAATGGAGTGTGATGATCTGAAGCGCGGACGATACATGGGTTTAATACACGTCAACGGACTATACATTGGTGCTCACGGCTCAACCGGAAAAGTGGCATCGTTACAAATGAAAGTTCTACAGTTGGTTTATGAGCCAATGCCGATTGATAAGTGTCTAATCACCATCGATAAATCTACTTCAAAAGATGGGAAGGATGTTGAAGAAAGCAAAAAGCGGAGACGGAAATCCAAGGAAGGGAGTGTTAAGTTGAAATTGAAACGCCAAGATGCTCAAATTGACGCGAGAAGTTATTTTAATGCTGACATTGATGAGGAAACACAAATGCTGTGAATGTGAAATGAAAGTTTCTAAATGTAAATAAAGTTGTTATGGAACATGACTTGTTTTATTCTAAGCAAACTGGTGGGTGTTGGTCTTTAAAGCTTTTGAAATTTCAGGATGACAGATTTTCGCCTATTCACTGATCGCACAATGTGTGTGGCCGGACCAAGTCAGTCCGGTAAAACTACTTTTGTAACTCAATTACTACAATTTAGAAATGAGATGTTTAATAAAGAAATTAAAAGAGTTAAATGGTGTTATGGCATATTTCAACCACAACTACATTCTGCACTTCGCCAGAAAGGTTATGATGTGAAGCAAGGGTTACCGACAACTGAAGACATCAAAGCAGGTGACTTACTAGTATTAGATGATCTATTACGTGAAAGCAAATCTTCAAAGGATGTAACTGAAATGTTCATTCAAACTGCACATCATAGGGAAGCTTTTATTATCTACATCACCCAAAATATCTTCGATGGAGGGAAAGAGCAAAGAACTAGAAGTTTGAATACACATTATTTGGCAATATTTAAAAATCCAAGAGACAGCAGTCAGATACATCATCTCAGTAGACAGATATTACCTCAACAACCTAAAGTTCTTTCAAAAATGTATGAAGATGTAACTAAGAAACCACATGGCTATCTATTTATTGATCTAACTCAGGAATGTCCGGAACGACTTCGATTTCGAACTAATATCATACCTAATTCCGTTGAACCAATGACAGTTTTCTCGGTTCACAGCTAGTTTTAAGCAATGTACTTTGTTGCCTTATTATTATTACAAACACGTCGTATTCAAAGATGGTAGTCATTCCTCAAGAGGAGTATATACAATTGACTACATTACAAAGTGCACAAGAAGTTAAAAATATAGATCAACCTATTACGAATGTACTTAAGGAACTAACACAAAAGGATATGGAAATTCAGAAGATTAAGGATCCCTATCGACGAATGCAGTTAGCAGCTGAAAACATTGATGAGAGGCGACAGATTCGTGATAAGTTGCGACGATTTATAACCTTGTCAACACCTCGACCCACAGAATTAGATTCATTTGCGCGCGCTTCGGTTTCCTAGAAAGGAAGAATTGTATGTAACCTTAATATCGAAATGGCACATCACATCACACAACTTGCTCCTTCTCGAATGGATAATTCATGTATCGCTTGCTATTGGAAATGGCAAACAATAAGCTGTCAGCAGAGGACAGTAGAGCCAGTGAGAGATGCGTGCGTGCTGTGCTATCACTTCGCACACACCAAAACACACATCGATGCCTGGCTTCGATTCAGTGTATGCACTATACAGTGAGAAATGCCGAGGAGAGGATGTGAAAACATCAAGTGAACTAATTTTCGTACGCCTGCTACTTTCTTTAATAATGATCGGAAGGGTCAACATTATGGAGAAAACTTGTGGGCAATCTGAATTCTTCGAATCTGAAGGAATTTTGGCAATCGAAGCACTTCGCTGGAACTCACATTAATCCGCAAGCGACGCACGACTTTTTTCCTATCTCTGTAAGGTATTAGGAATTCCTTTTTGCCCACCTAATAGGTTCTTCAATGTGCCATCCATTTCGTATTAATCACACTTCTAGCAAACCGAAGCAGATAAACAAAATATTTAATTCTGTGCCTCGACCATATCGTGTGCGCGCTGAGCGATTATTTGACTTCATTGATCCACATGTGAAGTTCAATGAGAGAGGGGAGATAATAGATGAAACAACTGGTGATGTTATTAGAAATAGCCACATAGATGACCTTCTGCAATATGCTGTCAGAGATGTAAGGCGAAAACTAGGTGCACCACAAGGGTGGTCATATTTTCAGAAAATTTTATCTGATCAAAATGTACCACACAATATTATTGGAGGACCGACTGTGAATGAGTTGGACAAGGGTCACTTACAAGATGAAACAAAAAGTAAAACACCCACGATGGCGGTCAAGCGAGAGCTTCATGATCCCGATGATCTTCAACCAAAAAGAGCTACTAGGCGCTCAATGCGTGTTGGAAAGGATTATAGTAAATATTAAGCAAATATAAATTAAGCTTTGCTTCTCTCATATCATGTCGCTACAAAAGTTTTGCTGCTGTTTGAAATCTGCGCTCGAGGGTAAAGGAGAAGAGGGCATCGAGGTTGATATCAATTGTGTTAGCAGTTGCTGTGGGAGTAATACGCGTGCAAATCAAAACAAAGACGATGAGTACAGCAGTGAAACTCAGAAAGATTTATTACGACTTAAATCACCCCGCAAGTTTCAGTCGTCCGGAGGTTCTAGCTCGTGCAGCAGGTGTGGGAATAGAGAAAGTCAAGAAGTGGTTAAGGAGTCAACCGACTTACACTCTTCACAAAAATGCGAGAAAGCGGTTTCCAACGAGAAAATATGTTGTTAACAATATAGATAGTCAATGGCAAGCGGACTTGGCTGACATGCAACAGATATCACAGTACAATGATGGCTATAAATACATCTTAACCGTAATAGATATTTTATCTCGCTATGCTTGGGCACGTGCGCTGAAATCTAAACGAGGACCAGAAGTTGAAGCGGCTTTTCAGAGCATTTTCGATGAGGGGCGTGTTCCGCAAAGAATGCAGACCGATCAAGGGAAGGAATTCGAAAACTCTCATGTTCGAAGTCTCCTTAAAAGTCATAATGTGGAATTGTTTAGTGTCAAAAGTGCTTATAAAGCTGCCATGGTTGAGAGGTTCAATCGCACACTGAAGACAAAAATATGGCGCTATTTCACTGCAAAAAATACACATGTTTGGATAGGTGAGCTGCAGAAATTTGTTAAGAATTACAATGAAAGCTACCATCGAATCATTAAGATGAAACCAGTTGATGTTAGCCCAGATAATGCGATGGATGTATGGCTTCGATTGTATGATAAGAAAGCGAAAAACATTTCCAATGAAAAGAAAATTAATGTTGGTGATAGAGTTCGGATTTCAAAGGTTAAGTCTACATTTGAGAAGGGGTATCTACCTAATTGGACTGAAGAAGAGTTTTTTGTAGATGAAGTAAATACAAAATTTAGACCCACCATGTACAAATTAATAGATTACCATGGCAATCCAATTGAAGGAAAATTTTACTCTTATGAATTGCAAGTAGTAGACAGAAGTGAAGAGGTGTATATGATTGACAAAATAATTAGGAGGAAAGGTCATGGCAATCAAAGGAAATATCTAGTTAAATGGAAAGGATATCCTGATTCATTCAATAGCTGGATAACGCACCAGGATCTACAAAATGTGGAGGTGGGAGACATTCGTAACTTTTAAGCTAATATAGCATGTGACTTCTTCCATATATGAGGTCAACATGTCTACTAACTTCAACATCATTCTTCCAAGCAATAGCAACCCCAAGATATTCCCAAGTAACAAACCATCTCTCTACTCTGTTGAATTCGCTAATCCAATTACTCTGCATGGACCCCATGAAGTTGCTCTCACTGAAATTACTTATTACAACGATATCAGTTTGCTAAAGAACAACTATTTTGAATTACATAAAGAAGTGCGAGAGAAGGATGATTGCTTTCGCATATTTCAAAATAGTCTACATGGTACATGGGATTTTCATCATCTAACTTTACATCCTTTTTCAACATCTTTACCATCTGTTCAAAACATGATTAAAATTCAAAAGGCATTTGCAACGTCAACTTTTGATTCTAAGGTTCCCACAATGAGCTTGCAAGATACAGAAAAGGAAATCGGTAGAATGTTTGAACGAATAAATGATCTCTTCAAGCTGACTTTGAATAAATTCTACAAACCAGTCATAAAGGGGTCAACAAAATTGATGAAGGAAGGGAAGCATGTTCTTCTTGTATTAGGTAAGGATTTGAGTCATACTTTTGGATATTCCAGAACAACTTTCTCATCAAGGTATTGGTACAATGGACGTGGGTGGAATTCGGAGAGGAAAGTCACTGATTTTCAATGTAGAATTGTGCCATTGTATGCATTACAAAAAAGGAGCATCCGAGTAAAAAATAAATTTGAGGTCATTAGAAGTGTTGAAGACTTTGCAAGAAAGTTTCAAGGATCAGTGCCAGAAACGTTAATGACTTGTGAATATAAGAAAGAGAAAGTAACTTTATTTACTGTTGAAACGGAGGCAGAATTTATTGTTTTTACTAAAAAGACACCATTGGAAAAGTCTGAGTCCGCTGTTATTGAGTTCGGATCTGAAATGATTGGGATGTTTAAGGGCCTTGAAAGCGCACCTTGGTTGACAGAGTTAAATGATACATTCAAGGTTCAATTGTCCTCTTCTAAACTCAAATCATCAACAAAGTCTTCATGGGATATCCACGTATACAGCGAAGACATATTGGGTGATGAATTGTCTACTTCCAGTGAACTTGTAAAAAGAGTTAATTTGAACATTGAAAGCTTGAAAACTCCATCTGAATTGTGTACAAAGTTAAATGAGTTTGGTGTAGATTACCTTGATGCAGATGAATATCACTTTTCTTATGATCCACATAAGAAACGCATGATTCTAAAGGTAGGGAAGAACTCTCTTATCAAGCTGGATAGTGTGTTAACGTCCACATTGGGATTCACAAAATCAACTATTTATGAAGACACATCAATAGGCGATACAGCCCCATCACTAGAGCGTGATATAAGTAACTTATACGTCTATTGTAACATTATTGAATATACAAGGGTTGGCGACATTGAGGCCCCACTTCTGCGCACATTTCCTCTCTCATCCGTAAGGAAGCAACTAATCAATCGAGAATTTATTAACACGATGTATGTACCAATGAGCAGAAATGTCATCAATAGAATTGACATATCAATTCATGATGATACAGGTGAAGTAGTACCATTCTGTGGTGGTGTTACTGTTTTAACACTATACATCAGGACACGAGATTAAGGCTTTACGCTATTGTGGGATCTATAATTATCTACAGGACATAATGTCAGGCATTTACAGTGGTCCATCCTATCAGAGCGGCTATCCCGTGTTTGCTGGAGGTAGACGACAAGTTGGAGGAGGCATATTCGGTGCACTAAGACGTATGGTTCTCCCAACACTCAAAAAGTATGGCGTACCATTCATGAAGCGGGTTGGAAACAGAGCTTTAGACTTTGGTGCAAATGTTGAAGCTGATGCACTTCAAAGGGAGAATATCGGTGAATCCATGAAATTGCGTGCACAGCAATCTGCCATAGACGCATTAGATGATTTAACAAAGACGAGGCGTACAGTTCGGAAGAAACGTAGGAAGTCAAGACAAGTTGGATCAGGTCGAGTTACTAAGCAAAGGCGTAGAAGTAAAAAGCCCACCAGAGCAGCACGTTCTAAATCAAGACGTCGTGTGAAAGCAAGAAAGCGCAAACGAAATTCCACAGCGACTGGAAACAAGTCAAAACGAAGGAAGACAACATATTTGTAAAGCTAATACGATGCAGAGTATCGATTCGGCTTTGTGTTTCTTTGATTCACCGCCTCATCAAACTGACATTATTTCCTCAACTATTGTTGATATAGTCCCCACAACAAATATCGATGGTAACCAGCAGCCTATTCAGTTTGATATACCTGCCAATCCTCAAGATTACATTGACTGTCAATCCATTGATTTAGAATTGTGTATACAAATTAAGAAGACTGATGGTACCAATATTGATTCAAGTAAGGATAAAGTGGGATTGACAAATCTTCCTATTGCCAGTCTATTCTCAGATGTGTATTTAATATTGAATGACAAACAGATTGAAGGAGGGGATCGAGCATATCCCTATGGAGCATACATAAATACAATGACGCAATTTCAGAAGCAAGCTAAACAGTCACACTTGCAAGTTGCCGGCTGGTATGATGATCAGCAAGGGAAATTTGATGAGGTTTCAAATGGAGGTTTAAAAAACGAATGGAATTGACAGCAGATTCAAAGGAATTATACTTGAAAGGACCTATCTTGATTTCCTTCGTCAATCTAGATATCTACTATCACAGGTTAAAATGCAAATAAAATTTATTCGTGCAAATCCTGAGTTCGCGTTAATGGCTTTTGGAGCTACAAACTATCAAATCAACATAAGTAGTGCCGTGCTCAATGTAAGGAGAGTAGCAATGAACCCGTCAGTCATCAACGAGCATGCGACAGGATTGAGGAAAAGCAATGCAATATATCCAGTTAATCACAGTGTGTTAACAAACTTCACAATTGGTGCGGGATCATCCTCTCATGCCTACCCAAATCTTTTTCCCACTGCGATGCCGAAGGCGGTGTATATCACATTTGTGGAAAATGAGTCATTTATTGGTGCTTTTGAAAAGAATCCATTTAATTTCCAACACTTTAACGTTAGTAAACTAGCACTCTATCAGGATGGAAAATATGTTGCTTGCAAAGCTTATGAGCCTAATTTTAAAGAGGGTAAATTTGCACGTGAATATGGTTCTACTTTCACTGCACTGAGCATGTTTAACACAGATGATTCAAATGGAATTACAATGGATATGTATAAAAATGGTTACTTCTTCATTATATACAATCTCACAGCAGATGCAGATCTAGGCGGTGAAAGCGTAGGAGTTACAAAGCCTGGAAATCTACGACTAGAGGTGTCATTTGAGTCACCTTTGAAGAAAACAATTACTTGCCTCATTTATGCTATCTATGATAGCAAAGTTGAAATAACGAGAATGCGAGACGTAACTGTCAGCTATCAGAGATGAGTAACTTAAGCAACATACAAATCTTGAGGAAAATGGGAAATGCTCATCCCTACTCCAAGTCAATATTTCTTGATGTCTTTTCTAGAGATAATTTACCTAATTCAATTCCTTTCTATCCTTGTTCGCTTATCATCAATACGGACAGCAACAATCTTCCTGGTAAACATTGGATTGCAGTGTACATCAATCGCTATAAAGTGGCTGAATATTTTGACTCTCTTAATCTACCTCGCTTACATGACATTGCACTATGGATGAATAGGTTCTCTTGGACGATTAAGATAGCTACATCGTTTCCACTCCAAAGCAATGTATCTCTCATGTGCGGCGGTTATGTGCTATATTTCGTCAACGAGAGACCATTGAAAAATAACTGCAAAAGTGTTTTACAACTTTTTTCGAAAGACTGCTATAAAAATGATGTAATTCTTACAAAGTATATTGAAACTGTTTTGTAATAAAGTTTTATTTTATATGTAAATATCCTTGTTTTATGTTCCAAATCGTTGGGTTTAGAGGGAAAGCAAAACATGTTTACATTTCAATATGTATTTACAAATGTAGTTCTTTTCTAAATATTTACATAGCTACAATGTAGATTTCACAAATATTTTTCTCAAATCACATAGGATGGGGGGAACATCGTTTATGTCTTTAATGCCGGTTATCACAATCTTTCCATTATGGAATACATGAACATGATATGGGTGCCAGTTAGTCATCTGTGCTGCTGGAAATAGTTCCACTTCATAAGTGAGATTATTTGATGATGTGACTTTACGAAAGTCATAATGATAGTTCAATTCACATAGCACAGTCATTGTCTTCACTTCCCATTCAGATAATGAGTCTCTAAGTAAATTTTCCAACGTAGAATGTAGATATGGTAGATCACCATCAGTGAAGCCACCAACACACTGAATTGTTCCATTTGGAAAGAATAGGATAGTCACATATTTATCCTTCCTCTGTATCCTCCATGTTAACATTGAGGGTCTTCCCAGATGTAGATTCGTTGTCGGCTTCATCTTGTGTTTTATTAATAACCATTGCTTTCGATTGGGAATGTTGCGCTCGATTTCTTGAAGATTGAGTTTTGAGTTTACTTTTGTAGTTAACATGCGATTCACGACTTCCATCCGCTTGATGTCCTCCATCCTTAATGAATGAAATCATATGTGGTAGTATCTCTTTTGTAAAGTTTCTCCATGTGACGTCACTGAAACGGAAAAATCGATAGTCAATATCTTCTCTCTTTGGTGAACAGACGTATAGCTTGACGGTAGAGTCACACTTAATCCATACCTTTTGATCGAGCGGAATCTTCATCCGTGTCTTATGGTTGTCAATCAGATCAGCGAAGTCTTTCAGTGAATATAATGCGTCAAGGCTAATGCAAACGTCACGATGTTTTCCACCACTATTTGTTATTGAGTGACGAAAGACTACTTTCTTAGAATTTGTTATGTGAATGCTTTGTGAGTCATTTAATTTCCATGTTCTAATGTAATGAGGCATGTTTTCAAATATAAACCTAAATTTATTTGTTTGCATAAAGCTTGCTATTTTACATCTCAACATATCGGAATGATGTTGAGTGCTACGTCTTCAATTCATAGTAGGACTACCTATGTTTTAGTAATTATTTCTACACATCGGAAAAATGTAGAAATTATATTTTATATTTAATCTACCTATATATTATTAAGCATAAATAGGCAGAAATGTAGTGATTGGTTAGTTTACCTTGTTAAATTTCTTAAACTTCTACGTCACCTGTAGCAGGAAGGCATCTCCTTCTCTTTGAAGGTGGGGGAAGACCTAAACTATAGTGTCCATATGGTAGAGATAGATTTTTATTTAACCAACAGCGCTTATCCTCCCAAAGTGAAAGTCCTCGCTTTCTAAATGATTTTGTAGTGACTACGTGATTTTTTGAATTTATGATTGTCATTTCCTCATTTGTATCTTTCTCACTGTAGTACACAGTCCTATAATCATTATGATGTAATTTTTTAACTGCAGCTCTCTGCACTCCTTTTGCCCGCTTGATGCTATCACAAGTTGAATCTAGATATTTCATTGAATACATTTTTGGTTTTAGCAAGATCATTTCCTCCAGCAACTTTCCCGCACACTCATCCTTAAAACAACCTAATCTGGCTCTGTTTGTAGTTGAGTATAGTCGGTGATGACTGTCACAGTTTGAAGAGTCAAATTTTTCACCAAAATATAGCAGTACATCCTCCAGGCTGACAGATGGTGAGGTGTACCAACATAGGAAAAAACTATCGGTATCACCTCCACAAAGCCGCGTTCTATTTATCAGTGGGCATCTTTTCAAATCATTGTAGTATAACTGGTTTGCTGTAGTCCAATTTTCCAAATTTGCAATTCGCTTCCAATTTGCTGTAGTCAAGTACCGCCTGACCAACATAAATCAATTTATTCAACATTATTGAAGGTTTATACATTTCCATACCAACTAAATCTTCATCAAATATCTTATGCTGTACATAGAGAGGATGATTTGATAACTTTCGACATTGTTCCACGCTGTTTACTAATTTGAATTTTCTCCTTCGTCTTACATTTTCCATTGTTTTACCATATAAAGAATTATTTTTCAACTTATAAAATGACTTTTCAAAGTTGGTACTTGATTGAGCTCTCTTTTGTGAATTCATATCAATGTACGTTCTCAACCATGGCTTTTGTGTGAACTTTATACCGTTGTGAATTTCTGTGATTTTCATACCCATGGATAAATAAAATTTTAATATTGAATAGTGTACAACATAATTTTCCCTATTGAATTGATGAAGCAAGAGTTTTTTAGTTGAACTGAATTTAGTGTCTGGTCTTATTGTCCTATGTAAATCCTTCATATAAGTTGAGAACATATTTTGCTCTACGGTCTGCATCTCTGGCGCTAATGGGAAATCGGCAGTGTCATCATGTATGTTTGCAGGATATTCCAAGTTCAAATCAAAAATATAAGCAATTTCACCATCATCATCGATAGCTTGTATATTTTCTTCGTTTAGAAAATAGCTTACTTCACTATCACTCAACCATTTAAAATTTGAATGTGATAGACTCTTACTGAGCGAAGAACCGTAAAGGTTATTGACATCCATGTAAGATAAGTGACGACTTTCATTTGTATTATTTTGTAATTCCGAAATGCGTGCACGTGCTCTGTGAATGTTCGTAAAAGTCATTCCACCCATTATTCCCCTTTCGAAGAGATTATACATACTTTCATCTTGTATGTAGTGTGGAGGATCATTAGATGTCAAATTTAAAGCTGAAGTAAAGCTAAGATGTGGAAGGCTAACGAAATGGACAGGATCTACTTCATCTTCACTTTGACTTAGTGACCTAAAAACTTCAAAAATATCTGCCAGTAATAATACATCCAGTTTCAAATATGCAAGCATGTAATCACCAAAATTGTTACAATTGAAAGCAAACAACGCATTACTAGCGTGCTTATATTCTTCAT
Organism: Prostheceraeus crozeri; assembly: GCA_907163375.1. Taxonomy (NCBI): domain Eukaryota; kingdom Metazoa; phylum Platyhelminthes; order Polycladida; family Euryleptidae; genus Prostheceraeus; species Prostheceraeus crozeri. The sequence goes on from CAJQUW010007250.1 coordinate 345,897, forward strand.
CTGAACAATGTTCACGAGTGAGATCATTATAAAATTCACATTGTGGTGGCAGACATTTTTCTGACAATGTATTTAGACTTTTGAAATAACAGTAGGGAAACACTCCCTTTTGATAAAGAATATCATCTGTTAACAGGGGAAATTCATTTCTTAGTTTTTCTACATGTTCATAAACTTGTAATCCTCTTGCTAACTCACTCAATGATGCACTTAAAAATTGATAAGAATCTAAGAATTTTAACTTGAAGTAGATTGTTTTTCCTTTGTATTCGTTCACAGGGACGCTGGCGGATAGAGTTATATACTTTTCAGCTGTTGCTGCTACTACTTCCAATTTCCATGACTTCTTTCCAATTGCTTTATAGCAAACGATATGACTATCATAATTCTTGAAATTATGGAAGAAGATGGGTAGTTCCCGCCTATTTAGTTTTAATCGAAGATTGCATTTACTGCATATTGTTTGTCTATATCTTCCTGTTAAATGGTCGTGATCTCTTACTTTTATGCAATCATCACTAAATACAGCTTTACATTTATTACAATTTTTTACATTTTTATGTTTTTCTTCTTCATCAGAAGAAAGAGACATTGGTTGCCGGCTTATTGCACGCTGATTATCATATAAGTTTTGAGCTATATTTTCTAGGTGATCCAAGAAGTCCATAATACAATTCTCTCCTTTGAAGACATAATATTTGTTTTCAAATCTGGACTGGAGAGCTTTATGCCAAACATGATAAACACCAACTGCTGCCAGTTTGTGTACTTTATTATCGATGTAGCACTCTATATCTGCATAAACAACTAAAGGAGGACTTAATTGATATTCCATGCTACTTGTGCTTACCTCTAGTTGTTTAGGCATTCTTTCTATTTGTGCCTTTCCACGAACACAAAATTGATAATGTCGCTCCAAAGTTGTCTTATATGTAAACGATTGGGTACATCGATCGCAGAAATGTTTATATCTTCTATTTATTTTTCTATATAACCTTGATAGTTTTCTGATTCCACAATAGTGTACACGTTCATTGTTTATAATTAGTAGTATATTCACAGTTCGTTTACCAATAAAGTTGCTGCTATATCGAACACCTTTTAGTCCTTTTTCATAAAGGTGAATGTTGATTTTAATGTCATTATTTTTCTCAAACTTAGGAATATCTCTAATTGATACGGGTGTAGAGATGTCATTCATATTTAGTTCAGATGCCCATTTACTATATGATTTTATCTCATTCCTAGAATATGATACATCATTGTAATGTAGCATTGATAGAACTGAATACAAGAAACAGTCATTTGCATTCTTCTCAATCATGGTGGTCAAATACTTCTCCACCAGAAAGTAATGGACTAGTAATAACATTGAATTCTATATTTAGTATTTCATCTACAACCCAATTGCTACCCTTATTTGCAAAAGCTTCAATATGACTTGAGACTATTTAAGTTATCTTGGAACCATGTATCATAGTCATAAATATAGTTTGTGGATGATGAAGTAAAGTGTGCGAGAAACGTTTCATCTTCCTGAGGATTTGATCGCACATAACGAATTTGTGCTACCAGACGACCACGTAGTTGAAAAATTTCTAGAAGGTTTGACACTAAGTTCTCTAATATAGATCGCATACTTAATAAAAAGGAAGTTATATCTACTGTGTGTGCTGATGGTGTGATGTCGTATACACGAGCATGACCGTTGAGCGCGCTTTCGCTGAGACTTACAGTTCCATGATTATTTTGAATATTCATCTCACTATTCGTATTATGCATATTCATATGCTGACGGAATTTGCTTATAGAATTATACGTTTTACCACAGCGGGAGCAGCATTGCATAAAGATCAAACTGTTATTTGAAGCGCTGATTGGTATATATCTAGACGTTGATTCAGCAGTAATAGATTTGGGTATTTGACTATCAATAGCTGAGATACTTCGAGGATTTGAATTTAAATTACAATTACTTGGTTGCTTATCACAGACTAGATTGTGTCGCTTTAGATTATCCTGCCGTTTCGTTTCATATGGACACTTCCTACACTGATAAGTTTTTCCTAACTTACAAAACTTTTCATGGCGTTGCAAATTACCATTAAGAGTAAACGTTTTTCCACATTTAGAACAGACAACCATGTTTATTAAACTGGTGAGGATTATAATTTTGCAGACTATATATATTTTTTATCATCCTATGACGTAACAAAGATTACTAGCCAATGACATTTGTTCCAATCTACGATGAAATAAGAAGACAGGACTTGTAACAATTTCTTTTTCCATTTAAAGTCAAAACAAAAAAAGTAAAAAGTTTAGATTTTCTGGCACTTGACCCTGTCGCTGTGCGATAGTTTGACATGGTGGCACTGCTCACAGCAGTCGGTCGTGTCCTCCATGCGAGACAGCCTCACTCTTGTGATGTCCCCATCGCGAAACACCAAATGCATCAGCGTCTCACGCTCGAACTGGCGACTACCTCTGGCTACAGAGGAGGACAATAGTAGGTTTGACTGTGTTAAATTTCTAACGGACACAATCAAACCCCTATTCTCCTCCCTGAGCTTGCTCTCCCGCTGTTCAGCCATCCGAAGTCGTTGCTGGCACAACTTGAGTTTCTCCTCCAGTCGCTCATCACCTTCTAACGTTTCATCAAGGTCCACATTATATTCCCGCAGAGGTAATGGAGCGGGAGCAGGAACAGGGACCGGATCGGGAGTAGGAGCAGGAGCAGGAACAGGGATCGGAGCAGTAACAGGGACTGTAGCAGGAGCAGGATCAGGAAAGGGGACCGGAGTAGGAGCAGGAGTTCGATATTGAAGGATCGGTCTAGGGGGCAGCCGAACGCTGTAATTTGGCGACGCACGGATACGAGAGAATGATATTTCTTGTGATGCGAAATCACACATCTCCTGAAATGAGAAGAAATAATTGTTTACTATCTATATGTCCTTATAATGAGGATAGAGCACTACAGTTCTAACAAAATTGTGAAAATCGTACCTCAGGAGTCAACGGTGAAAAATTGTCCTGAATCGAATTATTTTGAAAATAGATATCACTGTTATAATTTTAGAACAGCATTTATCAAGAGAAATCATGAGATTTAGTTATTAATTATTAAATTCGGTACTTACAAGGGAATGCCTTGCTTCATCCTCATCAGAAGATGTGGGCGACGAGGTGGTCGATGTTGAAGAGGACGAGGTGGTCGATGTTGAAGATTCGCTACTCTCGTCTGAATCCTCCCTCTCGTCGGATGAGGACTCCCGTATCGTATAGGGACGCTCCTCATTATCCTCAACGGAAGTGGTAGTCGCAGGTGTTGAGGCGACGCTATTAACCCTGGACTTTTTCAGGGATAAGGATCTCATTACCTGAAACGGTAGAAAAAGATAGAAGAATAATTGAGTAAATGGATTATGTATGATACATTAAGAAGTGGTGAGAGGAACTTATAATAACGACTATAACAACTGTACTTACGGGACGTGGGCTACTTGTTTCTTCTACCGCACTCATCTTCGGTACCGGTGGCAGAATTTTAAACAGCTGTAAAGAGAAATAACATATTATTTTACATCAAAGGTGATTAATTTTTATCAACATGACTTACATTTCTCACTTGAGGTAACTTTTTGACAATCTTTGTCTTTTTCTTCGCTTGAGACCTCGGACACTGAAATGTTTCCATCCACCAAGACGCGCAGCTATTTTCCGTCTGTTAAAATTAAAAGTTGAATTTACTTCATACATAGCGAAACAAATGTTCTTAACATTAATCATTTTTTATTTTAAATTTAGCATGTGCAGTTATCAGTACTCACCTCTAAATCACTGGATGAAGAGTCACTGTCCAGGAATTCTCTTGATTTGAATTTTCTTTTTGTGGGGGGTTTTGAGGGTTCGGCGCATTGACTTAGAACTCCTTCTGCAGCCCTATCCTCCTTCGCGAACAGTCTAGCCAATTTGTTTCTTTCAGCTTTCGATGTCAGGTTAACTCCACCCCTGCCATTCTCCTGCGCACAGGATGCATGCCGGATGATGAAGGCTTTAGACTTTTCATCGTTGGCCATTTTTGTGCTTCGCACGTAGGCTCTGCAGGTGAGGCAGTAGACATAAGTGCAGCCCTCCTTGAAATTACAGTCTTTATGTCCACTCTTGTTGGCATGACGCACCGGTTGTTTGCAAGTTTCACAGTAGTGGAGAATTAATCTTTGGCGTGCAATGCTTGCTTGACGAACCATTTCTGTAAGTCATGGAAAACGTTTGTCATTACATTGTCTGTTAGCAAATATGAACTCATTTAAGTAACTATTGTATAAATATTGGAAAGTAATTCTACAGTCATTAATTTTCTGACAGAGATATATATTTTTCGAGATAGAAACCGAAAGTCGAAATGTTGAATTTATCTTGAAAAGGGTTGTTTACATATGAACATGAAATTGAAATCAGCTGATGTATTATTATTTTATTTCGAAATGAAATCATAGAAACGAAACTGATGTTTTAAAAAAGATAAACATTTCTGACTTTGGTTAAACAACTCTTAATTTGTAAATGGTCCACAGACTATCACTTTGAAAACAAAATTAGCATTTGAATTATTTACAAATTTGAAGCACACTTTGGAAATGTTTATCTTTATTTAAACATTTCATCATATAAGCTTGTGTGCTTTATAGGTTTTGAAAATGTTATAATTAATTATGAAAATTAATAATTCTGTTTAATAATATAACATATAGTGTTCCTAACTTAAGATCCAGCCACATGTTTTAAACTATCTGGTTATAAGAACTTAGTAATGTTCCTACTCCCAAACTATATAAAGTAGTGAATAGAAGAATGTAGAACTCACTTCAGAATTGCAGTTATAAATAGATAAAACGGAGAGACGGAGAACGAGGTCTGCTATGCACACAGAATAATTCAAAAATGAGTGAAGAACGGAGCTCTACAACTTCTTTATATATGATTCTAACAAAGGAACCATGAACAAAGACCGGATGTCATCATAACATCACATTGGTATAGAAAAACAAACTGTTGAATTCAAACAAAACTAAACAGCTGATATATTTTAATGATGAAATAGAAAAGTGCCATCAAAGTCTTTGATGCTAGAGTGGTACATGTAACCGCGAAGTTAAACCAATTAACATGTGATGAAGATGGATTCCCTGCAGTTCTAAACATTTAAAATTCTACTTAAGTTAAGGATTTCATATAATTTGAATTATCATCTAAATTCAAATAATAAAGAAAAAGTCATTAAGTTTTAAGAAGTTAAATCCAGACTGCATCATAAAATGCGCAAAAATCGAAATTCAAATTTCGCGCCAAATTTAAATTTAATGGCATCTAGGGTTAGGGTTAGGTTTTAGTTATGTAAAAAAGAATAGCTATGGCACCCGGAGCACATGGGTAAATAAATTTTCGAGTGCGCGAAGCGCCCGAGAAATTTTTAGGCCCCCCCCCCGCCGTGTATGAAGTGTATGAAGGTCAAAGGTCAAGGTCAAGTTCATGTGGAAGTTTATGCATTATGATCATTTCGAGTGATCAAACTTTAACTTCGAAAATTTTCAAAAACTTGAAAACTTAGTTATTTTTGAGAAAAACTTAGAATTTTTCCAGTTGCATACACCTGCATACAACAAGGATTTTTTCATTGAATAGGTACATATGTTATATCATTCGAAAGCTCTTTTCATTCTGATTCCAATGATGTATTGTATGCAATATGTATGACGCCATCCGAAGCAGCTATAGCCCTTTGAAAGATAGGTAGAATTTAGTTGAGGAACTTAGAAATTGAAATCATAAATTTTTCTTCCTGCATACACTTGCATACAACAGGGATTTCTTCATCGAATGGGTACATACCTTATATCATTAGAAAGGTCTTTTCATTCTGTAGCTAATGATGTATTGTATGCAATATGTATGATATCATCCTAAGGTGAAAAAAAGCATTCAAAAACACTGTAAATCTATTCAAACTTACATCCAATTTGACTATCATTTGAATTACACATTAATATTCATTTCAAATTTGTTCTAGTATGTTCGGTGCTGTTTCAAAGTCTCAAACAATTGATTTGAATTATATATCTTCGAAATATTAAACTTAGAAATACTTATAGGTAGCTATTTCAGAGATGAATATATCTATCCCCAGTTCCCATTCAAATCCTATCAGAAATTCGATTTGTGAAATTATAAAAACAAGATTGTTCATTTATGTAAGTGTTATTAAAGATAAAAAATTACATATTGTCAATGTTGGGGAAAGGAATCAGTATCTTCAGGTCAACTCGAACACATACTCTTGTCTTTTTGGGGGCACCAGGGCAGCGGCGAGGCGTGACTGGATCCATTATGCTGAACTCCAGCGCAGTTGTCAAATTCTGTTCTTCAGGCTCTAATCGCACACATATCCGCTTCATGTTTGTTTTTCGTGGAGCATTTCGAACTTGACTTCCACTACGTGTCTTGACTGTTATAAGAGCTTCCACCGGTGTTTCGATGATACTCCTCTGTAGTACCAAACTTTCATCTTCTGATGATTCATGATCAGGAGTTACAGGTCCTCTTACGAACACTCTGGGTTCGCATGGCGATTCCGTCCTTTCAACAGGAGAAGTGGGAGGTGCTGTGATACGTTCCATTTTCAATGTGATTAGAATAATATAGATAAGATAGCTGATAATATGGTACTTGAGGATTAGAACCTTTGATAAGAATTGGTACACAACTAGGACTTATATACTTTTCGAACAAAGGAATTCCCAACAGCCAATCAGAGAGGTTCCGATTGTCCCTAAAGGGATATATAAGGATGTAATTGTTCCAATTAAGCAAGTTCTAATCCTCGTGACTTGAGTAGACATTAAGAATCTATTACGAATCTATTTCATGATGAGTACCCAGAAACAACTGTTCTGTTACCAAAATGAAAGCCAAGTAATTATGGGTGGACCGTTGGATGCGAAGGTTAATTTGTGTTGCGGATGCAAAGTGGAACTCTGGAAGACTTTAACAGTGACAGCACTCCAAAGGAGAAAAGGACTGTCGGCGAAGTGTCCTATACACGAGTGTGATCACGACTTCACAAACAATGCAACATTCCTCGAATGGGCTGAGGACTTCTTGAAGTTAACGGAGTCCCCCGAGGGACGTGACTTACCTTCTTTCATTTTTTATGGTTAATTACACTTACATTGTAAACCTCTTGTTTTCATTTCGCAAATTCTGTAAATGGGATTCTGATTAGTAAATAATAGAACATTCATAACATAATTTCTGATCTGTAAACGCATTATGAAAATAAAAATTGTCATCATAGTCACAATTGTCGCATTTGAGCAAGCAGTCTCAAAACAAACACCTGTTTAAGTACCGAAATAGATGTTCGCATCCCTATTCTAATTCACATACTCTAACTCAATTTCGGAACAAGCCGTTCCGATCGCAACACACAAATAAGTGTACCGAATCATTAAGTATGATCTCAATTCGCCTATCAATCGGAACGCGGTTCCTATTTACATGTTCCTATCCATGTTCGCATCCATTGGCAATTCGGAACATGTTCATATCCATGTTCGCATTCGCAATTCGGAACATGTTCCTATCCACTATCAGTGCGTCCGCAATACTAACTACTCAGCACAGCTTGATGAGGAGTTATTTTATTGCAATTAGATCGACCACGGTTTGCAGTCACTTGACAGTAATCAGTAAATTTTTAATTTAATTCAAGTTACTTTGTAATTTCCTCAAATTGGTGTAGTCCCCTCCAATCAAATATTGCTTTGCATTAGTAATGTTTTTTAAATACGTTTGCGGGTTTGATTTCGTGGCGTGTGAAGTCGCGTTTCCTGTCGTATTCCTGATACTTGATAGAGCTGTGTGCGGTGCACCGAAATGTGCGGATTTCGATTAAAATGATATTTCGTTGGATGCTTTCAATTATAATTGATTTATTCTATCATTTTAAGCATGCAGCATCAACCAGGAGAACATTGCTAAATTCTATCTATCAATTCAATTCAAACCAAGCGTTGAAAATAATACGTGAAAAAGTGACGAAAATTGTGAGTAGATGATAAATCATTTAAGGCCACGAAACCTCAATTACCATGACCTCAGAATTTCGGAATTTCACATACTGCGCACCCTGCTATTGCTCCTTTAGTTATGACATCAGCCATCTTAGCATTCCAAGAGCCAGCGATCCATGCGAAAGATGTTTTTGGCATCCTGCAAATGTTCGGTACACCGGTATTACACCCGGTGTACTAATGCGAACAGGTGCAGCTACCGCACAGTCCTAATTCATACGTCGGCTGAAAAATTTGTGTCGTGATTTGCAATTAGCAAGTTAATGAAATTTCAACGGGCATTCATTAAATGTTAAATTAAACACACTGTTGGAAAATCGCCTAAGTTAGTGCGCCTACAATAATTAATGAGCTCTGCTTTTTGCAAACACGGTGTAAATAGAATAATTAAATATTGATTTGAATTCTCAGTTGAAAAATGGGAAGACATGAATAGCTGCCATCTCATCTAATATCAGGAATCCTATGGCATCAGCATCTTGATATTGGTTGAAATGGGATCTACTGAGATCTGCTCCCATTTTTCAACTGAGGATGCAAATCAATATTTAATTATTCTATTTACTTCGTGTCGTGTTGACGGCAAATTTCCGACAACTGCAGTCCTCTAGTCTGAAGAATTCAAACACATATAAGGTTAGCTTTGAATTTTGATATTTTGGTGAAATTATTGATATTTCTCACCAATCATCAAATTTCGAGTCTTTAATGAGCGAAGTTCTGGAACTGGAAAATCCTTGTACAGTTTTGAGATGCAAACTAAATAAATGTAGAAAGTTAATAATAGAGTTGACGCCTATTTTATCACCATTTGATTTGATTCTTTATCTCTTTATTCGAAGACTATTGGCGAAAATCAAATGCTGAAAATGAGAACAGCATCTTTTGCGTCAACTAAATGTAGCAATTAAAAAATCACGTTGATAATTATAGGTTATAACACGAGCGAGAAGCGCGAGATGAATCAAGAGTGGTGTAACCGAATTGTCGGTGCAGTTTGTTGACAAACTGACAGCATTTCCTCGATGTTTGAGTTGTATGAATCATAGATATCGAACCGCGTGACCATTGAGTTCTGCAAGCCTTTCTAAACTATCGGCAGGCTTCCTATTCACCGATTAGTTTTTCATATATTCATGATCACACCACCTTATTGCTGCACAAGATTCGCCCTTTTCTTTGCGTCAAACCGCACTTAAATTGGTAAAAAGAAAACTATTTTTGACATTACAATAATATCACCTTCAATAAATGGCAAAGCAACAGATTTTACTCTCTCTAGTATATTATCATACTTATATTGGACTGGAACTAAACATTAGTGAAATTCTTACAGTTTCATCTCATTTCAATGAGGTCATCAGACACCAATAACAACTAGTTGGCTTCTAAAGTGCAGTAGACCTGAAAATTTCACAATGTCCTTGAGTCAAGAGTTCATGGAAAATGCTATTATATTCATGTTAAAAATCGTTTTCTTTTTGCCAATTTAAGTGCGATTTGTCGCAAAGAAAAGGGCCAGAGCTGCATTTAGACAGAAGTCCATGACCATCTGTGGGTCTATGACTTAGGAAAAGTTCTTTGTTATGATGCAGGGAATAAAATTTCATGGTGATTTCAACGACACAAATGATTAATTAGAGTGCGTCTTTAACTGCTTTCTCTTTAGACAATCGCAAGCCAAAGACTATTCTGCTTGGACATCAACAGTTCAGACTAGTCTTCTGATCTTTGAAATGTTTGTTTTCCAGTTAGGCATCAGGGAACAAAATTTAAAACCTCCAAGTTCGAAACTCATTCATTTTTATGTGGTTTTGAATTGTTACGCATGTGTAATTAGCCTTTTTCAGTAGCTCAAATAGCTTACTAACTAATTACTTAGGGTTCATTTACAAATCACTGACATTTAATTAAAGGCCTAGAGGAGAGATAGCTCTTCCTTTTCAGAGAGGCTCAAGCTCAATATTTCACTGAATCAAGTTATATTATTTACTTAAATGTAAATAAGACCATTAAAATTTCCAATGTTGATTGAAGAGCAAAAAGACACAGTACCATTTAATTTTATTCAACACCTCAGAAAAAGTATGGCTTTTAACAACTAACTCAAACTAGAATATATTAGAATAATAAAGAATAAAATGACACCGTCTGAACTTATGTCTTTGGAGAGGGGCAGCGTCCGTTGTCGAAGAATCGGTCAAGAGCCAAGTCGCCTTGTGTCGTCGAAAGAGGATGATGAGGAAAGAGAGATCGTCGTGGTCTAATTATCGTCTGATCAAATCGTTTGTGCACAGCCTTATATTTGTCCGAGGCATCCAATTGTAATTTGCCGCGATAGCCTCCACACCTCGGACCTTCACAGATCAACTGTGTGGTCGATACAGAGACAAAAGTTTTCCCGTGTAATCGTAGAATTGCTGAGACTGCTTCTCTTGAGAGAGAAAATTGAGCGGGCAGTCTTATTACTCCATTCGAGATAACAATAGAGCTGAGAGAATTAAACGTGGGGCATCGACCATCTTGCACTTCCAAAATTATTCAAACTATTTCGTTCTATTGACAGCATACCAGTATTGTCAAAATTCGCAGAACTTTGCTCAAGTCTCTTACACCAATAGTGTTACTGTTCAATAGAACTGAGAATTGTACATGAGAAGTTGCACAATGGATTTTGCTACCATATAATCTCAAAGCTATTCAAATCCCTCCGTTTCATTGATCTCATACCAGTATTGCCAAATTCGTAGAATTCTGGTTGATGTAATCTGCTCAGATTGATCTACCGCTCAATGATCTAACACGTGTGTATCAAAATATTTGATTACCCGCATGCGCGACCAGAATTCAACTTTGAGAAAGTACACTTTGAAAGTTTGAAAGAAAGTTCACTCATATGACTGAATGAAATTAATAATTCCAAATTAAATTCTTCATGTTTAATGTAATTGATGCAGCAACAGTATTTCGAAGATTACATTCGCAACCACTGGGAAAAGCAGCGTCCTCGATGCATTGAGAAACCTGAAATGGCAAGGAAACGCGAAAGAACCAGGATAAAATGAAAAATAAAAGCTACAGGATAACCAGAAATATACTAGCAATAAAACAATGACGTGGCTGCACTCGAGTAAGCACTATGGCGAGTAGTATGAGAATAAGTAGACAGTATTACGATGACGTTCAGACAGGGCGGGAAATTGCGCACAGAAAGATATATAACCAAGAAAGGGATGGGACTAAAACCAAGGGAATGGATGAAAGACGACATAAGAGGAGGGACAAAGATTCGACCGGCGACCGATATTTATTTTGAAGCAAAGGGCGCATTACAGCTAAAGCACAAGAGGAACAATTGCACATCAAGATTACGAGAATAAGTACGCTAAAAGTTAGGATACGAGTATACGCTGCATCGGATACATGTGATGAATTAAAAAGAAGACAACATAAAATTACTGAGAGTTACCGAACTGTATTTAATGCAACTACATTAGATCGAGAAAGAAAATAAGTAATGCACGTAACGGAAGCACAAAGGAAACAAAAACACAAGGGGAAATGACGAACGCGAAAGGGAAACCATTAGGGAGATGAAAGGGAACGGAGGTAAGGACGAAGACGGTGAAAATGCAGCAACACGTGGGAGTCAATAAAAGAGTCAGAAAGGGCGAGTTTAACAGAAGCGGAAAATGGGAAGGGGGACAGGAAGAGCCAGCGCAGACGGGGGAAGCGGCTTTCCACCACGGTGGCGAAGCGACGCACGGCGTCGGCCGTCAGCCTACGGGGTTTGAAAATAAGCACTACTCCCTTTGCCACAAAGAAGGGATTGGCTCCAGGTGGGGGGTCATTAAAAAGCAAGTCTAAGGTAGAAGAGGTCCAAAAAGAAATCTCATTTAATTGGGGGTAAGTGTAGACAAAGGGGGCGAATGAGGTCAGGAAAGATATGGACTTGGGAGTGACTAAGAGGAGTTTACGGGGGTAGCAAAAAGACACTGGCCATGGTCGGAGGGGGCCACGATCATTCAATGAGCAGACAAGGTACAGACGGTAGGTCATCTGTACCCAATTGTCTAGTTTATGGCCCGCCAAGTGGGCATTTGCGGCTGCGTGCTGCATCACAGCCACAAATTGATGGGGCTCTAGCTTGACGAGCCATGGCAACGGTGTGTTGCCATGGACAACGTAGGCCACAATGGCTTCCACGAAATCGGTGTGTATTGTCTGGGAACGCTCGGAAATTAGGAGCCCTTGATTAGTAACCTGGGGAATACTCGTAAAGTCCATGACCTGAAAGAGGACAGAAATTGGTTGGGTAGAGGGTACGGCAAAGGAAGAGGGGCTCATAGGAATCATATAAGTAAACAATTAATGTTATACAGGGGTGAGGCGTAGACGATTACGCAATGGGTAGCGCGAGTGACTGTCTGGTTGCGGCTGGGTGGTCAATGGAGCGGGTGGCTGGGGAGTATCAGATGGTAGTGGCAAAGTTGAATTTTGGAGCGTCGTGGACTGCTGAGGAGGATCATCGTCAAATGTTAGTAAAAGCGGATCCTCTGGCGAGGCAAAGGAAGGCGTATGAGGCTCAACGGCCATCTTGCAGCGATTAAGATTGACCCACTGCTTTTTGGCTCGCGGCTCATTGACTGGCAGCAATAGTGCGTTTGTGTCTGTTGCTTCGAGGACCCGATACGGCCCTCTCCACAATTTTTGCAATTTTTTTGTGATACCCTTTTTTGGTTGCGGGGTATAGACATAAACGCGATCACCTATCGAAAGGTTACTCATGGTGTTTTGACAAGTTTTGTCGTACTGTTCCTTTTGCCGCTGTTGAGCTTCGGCAGAATTACGACTAGCCAGATTCCAGGCTTTCTGAAGTTGTTGCACAAGCCGATGCTTATAAGTATCGACGTCACAGGCACTAGCAGAGTCATGCAATTCTCGAAGCACTAAATCACAAGGAAGATGGGGGTCACGACCGAACACTAGGAAGAAGGGACTGTCCTTCGTTGAGGCGTGAGACGATGACCGATACGCAAACAGCATCGCCGGGATGAAATCATCCCAATCTTTTTGATTAGAACTGACATAGTGAGAAATCATTTTGACAATAACCCCACACATTCGTTCAACGAGCCCATCACATTTAGGATTATATGCGGTCGTAAAGATTTTTCGCGTGTCTGTCAACCGACAAACTTCCCTCATCAAAGCAGACATGAAATTCGCTCCCCTATCTGATAACAAGGACTCAGGACAGCCAAAACGGCAAACGATTTCGTTGAAAAATATCTTCGCAATAGTGGTCGCGGTTTGGTCTGGGATAGGAAATGCTTCAATCCATTTGGTCGCATACTCGGCAAAGATGACAATGTACTTATTGTTGTTATGAGACAGTGGAAAAGGGCCTGTGATATCCACAGCCCACCGAGAGAAAGGTGGTGGAATAGGTATGGATTTAAGTGGCACCTTGCACTTACGGTACGGATTGTTCTTGGCGTTGCATGAAGTACATTCTTTAATCCAGCGAGGAATGTCTCGCTTGATGGAAGGCCAATGATAAAACTTGAGAATCCTTGACAGAGTCTTATCGGCAGCAAGATGGCCTCCAAATATTCCTTGGTGGAATTCAAGAAATACGTGCTTGCGATAAGATGGCGGAAGAACCAACGTCAACGTTCCCTTATCGGTCAGCTTGTACAAAGTTCCATGCCGTAGGCGGAAATTACCGAATTTTGTCTGAATATAAGATTTTTGCTCTTGAGTAACAGAGCTGAAATCAACGGCGTTGCCCTGTAGTTTGCGGGCAATTGCCAGAAGAAAAGGGTCAGTCTGCTGCTCCGCTCTAACATTATGCAGATCTGAAGTAATTCGTAATTCCATTCCGTCACCTGACACGACTGCCGCAACAGACGACTCATTTGGAACTATTCGCGATAAGGCATCTGCATTATTCAGTCGACCGGGGCGATACTTAATAGTCAGATCCAGCTCTTGCAGTCTGAGGGCCCAACGTATAAGCCGAGACGATGGATTTTTATGAGTAAAAAGCCATTGCAAGGGGCTATGATCAGTTACCACAGTAAAAGGTCGACCGTACAAATATGATCGAAAGTGGTCCGTGGCCCAAACGATTGCCAACGCTTCTAGCTCAACGACAGCGTAATTTCTCTCATGCTTGGCCAGCTTTCTACTGGCGTACGCGACAGGCCGCTCGTCCTTTCCATCACCTTGGCTAAGGACAGCACCCAGTGCTGTCCCACTAGCGTCGGTATGTAGAACGAATGGTTTCTGAAAGTTAGGGTACGCCAAAATTGGAGGAGCGATTAGATGGTCACGTAGTATAGCAAACGCATCGCTCTGCGCTTCAGACCAAATAAACGGGGTGTCCTTCTTTAGAAGTTGTGTCAACGGATCTGCTATTTTTGCAAAATTTTGAATAAACCGGCGATAGTATGACGCCAGCCCTAAGAATTGTCGAACCTCTTTAATAGATTGGGGCGAAGGATATTCACGAATTTTGTTAGTGTTTCCTGGATCAGGAAGCATGCCATCTTTGGAAAAGGTATGACCAAGAAATGAAACCGATGACTTTGCGAATTCACATTTCCTCGGTTTAAGTTTCAACCCAAAGTTTTCGATTCGTTGTAGTATCTCACTCAAGCGCTGTAGGTGTTGATCAAAGTCATCCGAATAACAAATGATATCATCAATATATACTATGCAACTTTCATTATGCAAACCAGATAAGACCACTTCCATGGCACGCTGGAAGGTCGCAGGTGCATTACATAACCCAAATGCGAGTCTACGAAACTCGAAATTACCCGCAAATGTTGTAAAGGCAGTTCGTGGTCTTGACTCTTCATCAACAGGAATTTGCCAATAACCCGAGGCTAAATCTAGAGTCGAAAAGTAAGTGGCCATTCCCAAACTATCGGCTGTCTCATCAATCCGAGGCAGTGGATAATAGTCTTTACTCGTGATATCATTTAGTTTTCTATAGTCCACACAAAAGCGATCGGATCCATCCTTTTTCTTGACAAGGATGACCGGCGATGCAAAAGGACTCGCTGTTGGTTGAATAATGCCGTTTTTAGACATCAATTCTAATTGATCTTTCAATGTTTTCTTTTGTGATTCTGGAATGCGATACGCTCTTTGTCGGACCAGTTGATGATCACCGACATGTATATGATGCTCGACACCTGACATTAAGCCAATATCGTAATCATGCAAGGAGAAAGCGTTTCGGTGGCGCCACAACAGATCATTCAATCGTTGTCGCTCAACGTCGGTTAAGTTCGGAGTCTCTCGAAACAACTCCAAGAATGATTTTCTGGAGCATCGGGTTGCACCTTCGCAGCTAGGCGTGATAATTTGATCATTAGTCCGGGAGCTAGCGCGAACTTGTGCAGGGAACGAGGTAGTACATAAAACTTTCCCATAGCATAGTACACCTCTAACCTACTGCAAAACTTTGCGTCTGCCGGATCAGATCATTTGCTTTTCAGAAATAGAGAGGATAACACAATCCTATGTATTTCCAGTGGTAAAATTGTGACATTTAAGGTGTTGACTCCATTTTTTCGAATTTTTGCTCATAAAAGTTACACAAATTGGTATTTTGTTGAACTGGTTATTATAGAAATCATCTACAGATCATGATCTTTCAAATGAGTTATCATTCAGTGACAGAGGATGAAGTAAAGTGTACAAACAGACACTTTTCGCTAAAGTTTATCAACAATTTTCCTGAAATTTCTATGTTAAAATTTGCAGTTACACCAACGAAAAGTGTCTGTTTGTACACTTTTCTTCATCCTCTGTCACTGAATGATAACTCATTTGAAAGATCATGATCTGTAGATGATTTCTATAATATATCCAGTTCAACAAAATACCAATTTGTGTAACTTTTATGAGCAAAAATTCGAAAAAATGGAGTCAACACCTTAAATGTCACAATTTTACCACTGGAAATACATAGGATTGTGTTGTCCTCTCTATTTCTGAAAAGCAAATGATCTGATCCGGCAGACGCGAAGTTTTGCAGTAGGTTAGAGGTGTACTATGCTATGTGAAAGTTTTATGTACTACCTCGTTCCCTGCACAACTTCACGCTAGCTCCCGGACTACATCGGCAGTTAGTATTTCGGCTTTACCAATAACCTGTCCCTTCTGAATAGTCACCGGCGATTGGGAGATATTGGCAAGGCATATCGGTATTGAGTGATTAGATGGCGTTGCGACGACGTTGGCTACAAATATAGAAGATAGCCGATTGCTGGGTTTCGGAGTAAACAGCACATCCTGTGATGGAATAATATGTGTTAACCGAGAGGCAATCTGTACTTCGGCTCGTGCTGGAACCTTCACAGTTTCTTTGGCTTTTACGGCACATATGACCGGTGGAAGAGCGGGTGGAAATTGAATCTTATTGTTTTGGTAGGAAATAGAGAAGCATTCTATCTTTTGTAGAAAGTCTACACCAAGAATAGCATCCAAGTGTAAATTCTTCATAACAATCATGTCATGAGGAATCACGCGGTCTGCTAATTCAATGGCAACGGAAACACTTCCCAACAAACAAAGTTTATCCCCACTAACATTGCTTGCTGAAGTCGTCGTTGGGTGTAGAGTAGTGTTCAGCTTCCGAAATATGGCCTCTGACAGCAATGTGATGCCCGATCCGGTATCTAGCAAGGCATCAACGGAGAGGTCATTGATCTTTATAGCCACAGTTGACAGATCTTGTCGGCCACAAGCAGCTACCAGGCTGCTTTCGCTATAGGAGCGGGGCCAAGCATCATGCTGTGAAGGGATAGGATAACTACCCGGGATATCTACATGAAAGTCAGACTCTTTCCTAGAATCTGATGAATTCCCAGTGATAGCACTAAGCTGATCGAATGCAGGTGCAGAAGGGATTACTGGAGGAGTGTACGCTGGTGGGCTAAACTCAACTTCAGTTTCCTTAACCTCAGACCCGTCATTGTCGTCCTGAAAATTATTGGTCTCTATCATTGCTACAGTTTCATGAGGGATACGCTGAAACCGCTGCATGACACCATTAACGAATGCATGAGGCCTCCATACCAAGTAGCGTATGCGATGCCGGACAAACTTGCCACATTGATAGAAAAACATGCCCGTTACATAAATACAGACCAGAAACATCCAAATTTGCTTGAATGAAGGTTCAAATCCCATCAGGAAGCTAAAGGCGGTTTACTAAGTTACGAGTGCCTTCCTCGGGGGACTCATCGTGCGACACCCCGAGATTTTTCAAAATCTGTTGATGTAACGATAATGTTCCCAAAATGTCATTGACCGTGTCATGCGCTTGAAGTTGGCTCCAGTTATAGACAGCAAGGTCATGAAAAATAGTATGAGGTGGCAGTGGTACAGATGAGAAATTGGAAGGATACAAAGGAAGAAATTGATATTCTGTGATGGGCACAAGCTTTCGTTTAGGATGATAATTAAAGCATTTTCCTTCCAAGCAAACGGGTTGTGCTAGATCAGAACAGGATCGATGCGAAGCAGTACGCGATATGATATTCGTCGTCGGATCTAGATACCCTGAAAAGTTTTTGCCATTCATCGAGTATTCAATTGGAATAAGGCTGTAACATTGTTCACCCATCGCTGTGATGGTGTAATTCTGTACTGCCGAGCATGGGAAGATTTCTAGCAGGTGTCCAACAGCCCTGGCGTGAAGAAATGTTTGGTTAAGGATTTCACGGGCGGCTAGCGTGGCGTGTGAGACGATCGAAATGCGTAGAAGATTGGCTATTGTTTTGAGACTATTGCACGCAGATTGCACGGCGGCATTAAAAGAGAACCTTACGTAATTGGTTAACTCAAAAGAGACCGCTTGCAATTGAGAAGAAACGTATGACGAAGTGACAACACTTCGAATACTACGTTTTCTAGTATCAAGTTTAGAGAACAGTTTGCGTAACTTAGATTGATTAGTGATCTGGCGAACAAAAATCCCCTGATCAGATTTGAGAAGAGTCGTATTGAAACACTTTCGAAGAGTGATTGCTGTCTTTGGAAACGTTAAAGCCATTGATCCACTCCGTGAAACCCATGTATTACCCCATTGGTGACCAACAAGGCGACGCCATTTTAGAAATCGGCATTTTTCCTGTTCCGTCGGTTCCCACAGGATATGACTGAGATCATCCAAACGGCAATTTCCTGATTGATAGTGGCAATGGGAAACAGGGCCTGCTGAACTTTCCATATGGGCGGACGAATGTCTCTTATATACTTTGATAGGCACAAGAAAGCAATTGTAGACCTCCTGAATTCGCCAGTGACAGCACTGAAACGGTGCCTTTCCGTAGGTTGGAGTAATTGAATGGTCAGTAGAAAAGGCTTTCCCTCTTTTCTTTAACCTACCGGCCGAGCATCGTTTTTCTTTTATCATTTGGAGGCATTCTAAACGTGACACAGGGAGGTGCACCATTTTCTTCTTTAGAAGTCGTTCATTTCCAAAGAAATACATCAGCGTTTTTATTGTATGCTTGGTTCTTAAGCAATGCCATCCCGCCGAGATATATTGAAGTAAATTTTCCCTGTAGAATTCGTATATTCGCGGTTTTGGCAGCGTAGCATTGTCGACATGCGGATGACAATCAGTCGGATCGGGTATTTGCCATATCGTAGCTCCTGCTTGAGTTTGACAGATCATAGGATACTGTCCGTCAGAGCAGACAACAACTGGTAATATACATAGGAAAGTCAGAAGACAAATCAGGAGATGGCCTTTTGGAACAATCTGGTTGATTATCCAAAAGACTGAGGATAAGCCTGATATCCATAACGAACAGACAGCCTTTGGGGTTTCAATTTTAATACGGTTTCCAACTGACTCGCCACTTTCTGTCTTGTCTATATTTGCTACTAAGACATCCAAGTCCCTAGACTGGGCCCTGTGTGGACTATCTTGTTGCGTCACCGCATTTATAGAATTGACATTTCGATATCTCGAATTCCCCAAAGGCATTTCAACCGGCCTCTGACTGTAAGCAGTCACTGCACCTGCGGGCAGGTTGTTCATCTGGGATCTGTTGAAGGAGCGAGCGTTTGACCTGACGAGCGAACTCTCCGGCTCAGCAAAGCGAGTTTGCTTAAAGCGGAATTCCGAGGGCGCACGCTCCTGCGGATAATTTCTACCTTCTCTGTACCCTCTGCCTGCGCCCCCTGGATTGTACATTCGTCGTCCTGGTGTAGTAGAATTGCGCGCCTGGCCTGTAAATGGAACCCAATGTGGGCATTGTCGCCTAATATGACCACGCCTTCCGCACTCATAACAGATAGCTTGATTATCCGTAGTGTACCGCTGTTGAGGCATGGCATTCCAATTGTTCGGTGACTGCGCGACAGGATATGTAGCTTTAGGAAATGGATTCATCGAAGTTATGGCTGATACTAGTGAGTCCATTTTTTCCTGAATATGTCGAACCGCCACTGTGGTTTTCGAATCTTCATCATCATTTAATAGATTGCGCTGGGCCTGTAGCTTTCTGGCGTATGCAATAGCATCTTCAAGGGTGTCAGGATCCTTTTCCAGAACTGGTTTGCGCAAAGATGAGCATAGTCCAAATACAAAGGCCTCTCTGGCCAAAGTTTGTCGCGTATTGGCGTCCGCTCGAGGATAGGCCCTCCTGACTAGACGCTGAATATCCGTGGCAAACGCGGCTACCGATTCATCCTTCCTCTGTTTGCGAGTATGCAGCTCAGTTGAGGCAAACCGTTCCGTTTCAGGAGGTTTCAGCAAGTCCTTCATAGTTTTGACTAGGGTAGAGTAGGAACGCTGAGCAGCTGCAGGAACTTTCCGATAAGCTTCAAGGGCATAAGACCGAAAATATGTCGGCCAGATATAGGCCTTCTGAACATCTGACCACATCAAGGCACGAGCAACCATGTCGAAGTGTTCAATGAAGTCACTAAAGGTCATTCCCGACTCATCAGAATCGCCATTAAATAATGGAATGGACAAGGCCATGTTTGCATTGGGCGGTAAACATCGAGGAGGATTTACCGCACTGGGCTCAGGCTGTCGCCTAGCGCCCCCAATGCGAGGTCGTAAGGCCATGGCCGGTGGATTAGCCGCTCCTGGACCATCCACTACCATGGGCACAGGTGAGTCCATGTCCAAGGCTGGCTCGCTCTTATCCGGTCTATGTCGTTTACTCATATATATATAATCCTTTATGGCTGTATGAGGACTACTTATTTGGGAGACCACTAAATCACTCGCAGCTACCAGTAATACTACAGGATGGTAGTAGTACTAATAACAATTATATCACTGAATATGGGGCACGAACACTACAGAGGGAGGGGGAGTTTGATAGGTGGATGGATATGTAATTTACTACGACAGGATTATCAGCAAAATAATAACGATAAAGACAGTAGAGAAAGTACAAATAAAACAAAAAAAATAATAAATAAATAATCTTCTAAATACTAAGTAAAGTCCTATGATCTACAAGAAGATGGATATGACTGATTAAAAATGACTACCGCTATCTCGACACTAACAATAAATCGCTATGTTTATTCGGGTTACTCAAGGAGGTTAAATTTATCTTTTGAAAGCCAATAAAACCAGTCTACGACTACTGTACGTTATGCATAAAAATATATGTAGCGTAATAACGAAATTTTAACTCGATACTTAAACAATTTAGGATAGACCGTGTCACCACGATACAATAACTTGAATGACTAGCAATATATTAGTAGAGAACTACTAACAGTATAACTACTTCGGCCGAATACTATCAAAACTACCAGTTAGAAACGAAATTGAACAATATAAACTACACTATGAATACAGGAATTTTTTGAAAGTATGGTATGACACTGTCGAATCAATATTAAATCTGATAATCCCGTTGGCAACAAGAAGAATGCAAAATCAATGATATCAAATAAATGGCATGCACAAATGATAAACACACAAAAATAGTCAGAAAATGCAGAAATCAATAATTCCCAAGACCCAGTTCCCTCGATGCAGAGTATATATGTGATCTTTAAAATAAGGAAACTAGTCTTGTGCTCTAGCGATAATGAAACCCAATGGAACGCGACAAATAATCGCTGTAAGATATCGTTAGAGGTCAATCAAAAGCAGAAAAAGAAGATAGTTATTCAACAGGTTTATACAAAAATGATGTGTAAGTTACTAGTAACGAACGTATGCTGACGAATGTTCTTTTAGTTTCTCTGTACTTATTTTTTTTGTAGACAAGTTTTTGGTATAATAGAAACGTATTTATAATTCCGGAATTATAAGATAAATCAAAATAACGTAGTGTGAAAGGATTCCGAGAATCTCTTATTCACTGTTCGCAAAAGAAAGCGAAAGAAATTGACACAAGTTTGCACTAATTTAACCTGTATGGTACTTAATGGCTATAAAATTGCAATATATAATCTGTCACGATCAATGTACACTAGTAGGGTAGAGTGCAGGCCTACACTTAATATTACCCTTGATTAAATAGTCATGTACAAAGAGAATACAGTAGCAACATGCAAAACGTAAAGTTATCACAAATTTTTGCTTAAATTGTTTAAATAATCGAAAGTACCTCAAGACAAATTAATGTATGCGATTATAAGTAAAACAAACAGTACAGTTAATTTAACATGCACAATGCGAAATAGATCAAAAAATTCAATTAAATTAACATGCACAGTGTTAAGCAGTTCAGACAGTTACAGTATGTTACTTAATCGTTAAATACGGCAGTTAATTTCCGTATAGAAAAGAAATAAGTTATTAGATTACAATCACCAAGATGTTCTCCTGATTACCAATTAGCTATAGATTATTAACTTTGTATTATTAAAGTCTGGACGTCAACCCACAGACAGGAATTTCGCGTCTGTCCAACTCAACAATAGCTCAATAAACCGGCATATGCGCGCGCTGCCGAAAAAAAACATAAATCTCTATCACAACTCAACCCACTCTTTCTGACGGAAGGGTATACCCAGCAACGATTTTACTTTACCTTCAAATCGCTTGTGTCCAATGTCCAACGATTTACTTCAATTTTTTTGAACACGTGGCAGTAACTGAATACTTTAACTCAGTTACGTCGCCTGAGGACTTTCAATCACCTCGGCGCAAAACTCAAAAACCTCGCCTGAGGACTTTTAACCACCTCGGCGGAACTCAATAACCTCGCCTGAGGACTTTTAACCACCTCGGCGGAAAACTCACGAGTTACTCGGTGGGATTTTAGAGGTCGTCAGAAACCAAGAAAATACTAGAACAATCTTTGAATCAATGGGTAAATTTGAGAACACTTGGTGATAAGTCCTAAACCTAAAAATCCTAAGACACAATATCTTCGACCGAATATTACTGCCCCTACACGAGTGTCTAAATTCCTTCAATCAACTGGACGAGAATGTTAAATGAATTTGGTCTAATATATGGCAGCCAAAAGAAAGATAAGAATGGGCTGTACAAGTATGAGCCGGTAATATGTATCGGTTATATAATTATGACTGTCAGTGAAGAGAGAGACAAAATTCTAGCAATATAAATCGGAGACCGATTGTAATTCTAGCAATATCAGGTGCCCCACGTTGGGCGCCAGAAATGTAATTAGCCTTTTTCAGTAGCTCAAATAGCTTACTAACTAATTACTTAGGGTTCATTTACAAATCACTGACATTTAATTAAAGGCCTAGAGGAGAGATAGCTCTTCCTTTTCAGAGAGGCTCAAGCTCAATATTTCACTGAATCAAGTTATATTATTTACTTAAATGTAAATTAGACCATTAAAATTTCCAATGTTGATTGAAGAGCAAAAAGACACAGTACCATTTAATTTTATTCAACACCTCAGAAAAAGTATGGCTTTTAACAACTAACTCAAACTAGAATATATTAGAATAATAAAGAATAAAATGACACCGTCTGAACTTATGTCTTTGGAGAGGGGCAGCGTCCGTTGTCGAAGAATCGGTCAAGAGCCAAGTCGCCTTGTGTCGTCGAAAGAGGATGATGAGGAAAGAGAGATCGTCGTGGTCTAATTATCGTCTGATCAAATCGTTTGTGCACAGCCTTATATTTGTCCGAGGCATCCAATTGTAATTTGCCGCGATAGCCTCCACACCTCGGACCTTCACAGATCAACTGTGTGGTCGATACAGAGACAAAAGTTTTCCCGTGTAATCGTAGAATTGCTGAGACTGCTTCTCTTGAGAGAGAAAATTGAGCGGGCAGTCTTATTACTCCATTCGAGATAACAATAGAGCTGAGAGAATTAAACGTGGGGCATCGACCATCTTGCACTTCCAAAATTATTCAAACTATTTCGTTCTATTGACAGCATACCAGTATTGTCAAAATTCGCAGAACTTTGCTCAAGTCTCTTACACCAATAGTGTTACTGTTCAATAGAACTGAGAATTGTACATGAGAAGTTGCACAATGGATTTTGCTATCATATAATCTCAAAGCTATTCAAATCCCTCCGTTTCATTGATCTCATACCAGTATTGCCAAATTCGCAGAATTCTGGTTGATGTAATCTGCTCAGATTGATCTACCGCTCAATGATCTAACACGTGTGTATCAAAATATTTGATTACCCGCATGCGCGACCAGAATTCAACTTTGAGAAAGTACACTTTGAAAGTTTGAAAGAAAGTTCACTCATATGACTGAATGAAATTAATAATTCCAAATTAAATTCTTCATGTTTAATGTAATTGATGCAGCAACAGTATTTCGAAGATTACACATGCGTTCATGGTAGTTTTGGGAAATGCTTAGAAGTCGGTTCTATGTGATGCATCATACTTCCAAAGAATTCGCACCTGTCATGTCAAACTTCTCATAACTGTGGGTACAAGTGAATCAGCACACGCTGGGCTGCGCCTTCTTACACCACTATTGTGCAACAATAAACAATGTACCAGAAAACCGCCGTTTGCAGAAGCTACTCTCCTCGCGAACTCTTTATCAAGTATGGACGAGGGTTGTAAATACAGTGGTCGGATTTAGAATTTTCAGGATATTCGTGCCCATGCAGTGCCACCAGCTCAATGAATTTACTGCTTCATATGCATGATAATAAGTCCCATTGTAATTGAATTGCATAATCCTCATATTGTTTTTTTGAGCCCGTAAATGCCAACTTGTTGCATATACATGTACAATAGATGCAATAGAAACTAGTCAACTGAAAATATGCCGAAATGTCTAGAAATGCACTTTGTATTTAGCTACAAGTGCGAGCATTATTCGTTATACGCATATTACGTGGAAAAGTTTATGAAAATCATTTCTTATTAGGAACAGCATTATCATCGTCACTGTGAAGGTACCCACTGATCATCCTTCTTTTCATGAACTTTTGAAATAGTCTGCCTGATTCCAGAATTTTCTCATCCACTAGTTTAGACATTTCATTCAGAGGAACCTTTAGATTTGTATCCGCATCCTTCAGACTTCTCAGAGTCTCGCCATATCTTCCTGATATGAGTCTTTTCGTTTTATCATCTTTGATTTTCCGTTCATTTTATAATGTTGGCTTGTAAGTTAGTTTGTACTACTTCAAGCCTTTTATAAGCTTGGTGGGGCATGCCTTGGTCGTGGGTTCGCCTGCTGCTGATCGCCCAAGATGTTAGAGGAACCGAAGCGAAATGTAGGCAATTGATCAGCTTGCTGATGAGATCCGTGCATCGTTGTGGGGTGAACTCGGCTAATTCGGAGGCACCTCTATTTTGGAGGTATTTAATTTGATCTAATAATTTTCTTACTTAAAGAAATCCGATATTCTACACTTCACGCATGGATATCTAGCATGTAGGCCTACGTCAATCATGTTAGAATGATCAAAAATTCTACAGCGGAAGTGATGTTACACGATATTCTCTATAACCATGATATGTGACAAAAATTCGCTGCTCATGCATACACATCGTGGGAAGTCAACATTTTCTCAACATTTTGTGACATAATGCCAACAGACAACTGTGTATTGACTGAACATTTACTGCACGTTAGAAACTCAACGCAAATCAAGCTAGATCAAAATACACATCTAGAAGTTAGCTAATTAATTGAAAAGCAAGTATTTTTTCATTACTTGGCTGACGGTGGATCGGTAAACAAGCATTGCTGCTGCTAAGAAGGCAGTAACAGTCAGCAGAACATCGATCTATAAAGCCTGCAGGCAATACGGCATTTTCGAGACTACATTGAGAAGACCTATCAAAACTTCTGTCAATCCGAGTACTGTTAACCCACTATCCCTAATCGTCAGTCAAAAAGCGGGAGTTAATGAAGTATTCGACGGATATGGCTCACTTAGGGTTCGGATTGAAAGCAATCGATATGATTCATTTTGCGAATACTGTGGCTGGAAATAACAGTTAAATTGGCTGGAACTGGTGGTCCTCCTTCAAAAGAAGTAACATTTTTTCAGTGAGAGCGCTCGAGCCAGTAGCCCACTATCGAGAAACGATTGCGAAACGCGTTATGATAGACGACTTCTTCGACAAGAATGGAGTTCAGGGGAGCCGAACGGCATCTGGAAGATAAGTCTCATCAACGCGCTATGATGGACGACTTGTTCGACAAGAACGGAGCTTAGGGAGCCGAACTGCGTCTGGAAGATAAGTCTCATCTCATAGGCCTATACAATCTGGATGGAACTAGACTTTGAATGGTGGGAGGATCAAGGTGCCCGGTGGCAATCAAAAATAAGTTATATTCATGGATTACTGTGTTGATAATTTCTATTCTGAAGTTATGGGATATTCAGCTGAACTTCAGATTATCGACACAGGACTACTACTCATTGGCAGCATCAACAATGAAGAAAAATTAATGGTAAACCCTACTGATATGTTGAATGAACAAGGAAATAATTATAATACCAATTTCATGGTAATTCCTATCATGTATGCACTATATAATTAAATACTACTACCAAATTGAAAGAGTAGGCCATACCATCGAATTAGCTTTAATTAGAGTTTACCGACAAAATTACCTGAGTCATCTATCATTTTTCTGATAGCTTTCTTCTGTACGTTAATGAAACAATGGTGTGTTAGAGTCATAAGTAGTTCCCTGAACCACTCTGAGGAGCAAATATAGCTCGATCGAATGACGTATATTTGTACTATTTCGTCTAATTTTTTGAAAAAAACTTGAAAAATGTTTGATTTCCAGAATCAGCAACGGATTAAGTTGTTTTAATTGTATGCAATGAATTAATGCATGAAGCATACGGCTATTAATACAGATTGTGTTCGAAAATTCAGGTGATTCTCAGAAGAAGATGGGCACGAATTTCAGGATATTCCAATTTTCGTGCCCACACTCTTTTTTCGTGTATTCTTGCCCACTTTCGACAAATTCGTGCTCAAATCCGACCACTGTATTCTTAATATATTCTTAATTTCATAAACCGTGTTGTAAGCTATCTTAACTCTGTCGGCATGTTGTTATGTGTTCATTGAACATATGAGCCAATGAGAGAATTTCTTGTCTTGGTTTAACACAGAAGTAAATGCGCAAAACAATTGCTATTCACTGAAAGCAGTGATACGGATCTACGTCGCATATCTACGATTAGAATGTATTCATAAGAATAAAATTGTACGAGACTAAACAACTCACTTAACAAGCTCATCCACATCAATCAACTGGATTGGATCAGTTTGATGTGGTAATCGAGGATCCGTATCTTCCTTATCCATTACCCAAACACGCATGATTCTAGAAAAAAGGGAAAGAAAAGTGAGACTTATAGACATGACATATTACTTTTATAAATATCATTGATGACGAGCGCATCACTTTAAAATTTGAGGTTTCATATTTTTTCAAATACAATTTGAAGGCGTTCTGGACATCGTGCGAGGTCAGGAGTGGCACCATTAGAGCCGCGTTGATATCCGCTTCAATTTTCCTGCTTATTTGGGCGCCCTGGGCATAGCGTTGCTTCACAACATAAACGCAGTTTTGAAATCAGTGATTTAGACTTAAAAGCCCTTCTTCATGAAATGCACTACATCATGAGATAAAAGTAACCATTGTGTGACTTCAATAGACCCTATATTGAAACATCAGTTGTCTAAATTTGATTTTAGATGATAATGAGAAACGTAAATTCACTCAAGAATAAAACTCAAATGATGCATGTGCAGGACAAAACAGTCGGCACATTCAATGTCGGTTGACCACATTAAACTGCTGTACGGAGAAATGGGAGAATTTAGAGAGTATGCATTAAGTTGTGTCTTGTCCTGCTCTTGAGACAATTAGGTGCAATTCGGTTCAGCTATCGTTCAAGCCTTCAAAAAAATAATGCAAATGTATATGAAATTCGCTCAGTTTTGCGATATTATGCTTTGCTTCGCTGGTTGATCATTCAAATGCAATTACTGATATGCATTTTTTTATATAGAAAAAACACGACGCTTCGGATGTTGCAACACGGTCAATTCTTAAGTGATAAAAATATTGAATGCACAATATGCTAAAAATTCAAAATAACTGCATCTCACAGCTAATGGTAGATACTGTTGATATCTAAATCAACTAGCGT
The DNA here is from genome assembly GCA_907163375.1 of Prostheceraeus crozeri. Classification (NCBI taxonomy): domain Eukaryota; kingdom Metazoa; phylum Platyhelminthes; order Polycladida; family Euryleptidae; genus Prostheceraeus; species Prostheceraeus crozeri. The sequence continues at coordinate 373,648 of CAJQUW010007250.1, forward strand.
CTGATGCCGCAACATAGAAAGCTAAGGTAAGCAACTTTCAGTTGTCTAGTCAATCCCATGTCCCGCTTGTTCAATGTTGGTACCTTCTCCTTGATTAAGATTGCCTCAACAAATTGAAGTCGATCTGTCGGAGAATTTTGCCAATATTTTCATTGAATTTCTGATGTATTTCACTTTGGTTATATGTACTGTTTAATCAAGCCATTGTATTCATGTTGCTTTGTCTATCGTCGGGATATTATATCATATTCCGTTAAATATTATATTGGTTGAGTTAAAAAATATAATAACCTTCTGTAATGTTGATCAGATTTGGTGTAATTAGACAGAACGATATGTTGACAACATTAATTATTCCAAAAGACATCAAAAATCATGCAAAAAAAGTCATCACAATTCAGAATAAACATGAACAACAAAGCAAACTCACAGCAACAAAGCATGCAAAAATAGGATAAACTTAGTAGTGTAGAATGGATCAAAAAAGAGGATAATGAAGATATTTTGCGACCAATTTTTGTTAGTTTTTGGCTATTTTCTTCTTCATTTTCGGAATTTATCAGCTTTCTCCTGATGAATTCATATTAAAAAATTACTAAGATTTTTACTAAGTTACAGGCGGTTTGTTTCATGAGTTTCTTTAATATTTCTGGGATTCGATTATTGGCAACCGATTTTCGATTTCTTCAACCAAATATGGAAACAGTAGTCAAGTATCATTTTTTGGCACGGAGAAGAGAAGTCTCTCTTAGATCAAACTAAGCATGCGAATATTGGTCTGCACCGTTAAAGTCATCGAAGAGACCTTGATTCATGAACCTTGAGGAAAATTCGGATATTATTGATTCATTGACACTTAATTGATTTCTTGGGGCTTTATTACTAAGCTTCAATTATCTAATCCAATCATCTCTTGGAAAGAGACTGGAGGTCTCTTTAGTCGAAGACTTATAGAGCGCTGCATATTGGAAACTTCCAAGAAGCCTTAATAGACTCCAGCTCGCAGCAGCCAATTTGATCTGGAAACTACGTGTATTATTCAGTTCTATACAATTATTACAATTTATTTCACTTGCTAGAGACGAGACTCAATTAGAGAAGTATTCTTGGATCCGGAATTCCAATAATACCCCTAAAGAGGAAAAGTGATGTAATGTCAAAGTGTGCGGCTGCTCAAAAATGTAGTCTTTTTATTTAAACTTAGACTTTAGAAAAGTATAGTGCAAGCAATAAAGCATATCCTGTGTTAAAACTTCTGTCAAATTTATTTCAGAATATAACTCAATTTAGACAAAAACCGTAAGTTAAGCAGTGGTGATTTAAATTTAGATGAGCGATTTTAGCTGCAATTATGTCACTAATCGTCGATATGCAAGCGGTTGACAAATCTAGAATACCAAATGGATTTACCAAATGGAATCCAAGAAAGAATAATCGCATTTCCTCAAAACAGCAAAAGCATCACTTTGAAGCATTAGGCTGGATGGTGGCGAAATAGCGACTTGAAGAAAGCTGTGAATACGCAGATTACTGGGAATTGAAGAATCAGAGCCTATGAGAGTCTATATGAACCTTTGCACAATAGTTTAGAGCGATCGTTTTGCTTTCACTGCTCTATCTTTGGTACTTTGGACAATGGACATGCTCGAGGTTTGGTTAAGAACAGCGGATTGTGACCGGTTAGTTGACTACATTTCGTAATTAAGCTTGATCTATAACGCTTATAATATTGGAGAAGAATCCCCATAATTCGGCACTACAACGGACTATCTTAAATTCACCGAATTAAGCGATCTGAAGAACTAGACATGTTTGACCAAATACAGGCATGAGTAATTTGACAATGAATTACTTAACACTTTCCTCTAAAAGCGCGTCTGTTGGTTTGTATAGGATGAAATGTTTCCTCAGGTGGGGCTACATGGGGGACAATATTGCATTATTATGAACATCTTATTAGGAATTGCCATCTTCATACACATGCAATTTTTATGCACACACATTAAGCATACAGTACTCTACATCATGATACAATAAACGATTCATGTATACGAGTTAAGAAGTTTGGGAGCGATGTGCGTATAATGTGTGATGTTGAATCATTTGGGCTTATTTTGCACCTGAATATATAGGCCTGCGTAATATTTAAACAATTTAATTCAGCAATCCTCAAAGTTGAAGTTTGCATGTTCGTTGTGCATGCCGATTGCATAGAAAACAATGGCTTTTCCAGATAGGAGCTGCAATTACTCGAGAAGAAGACTGTTTTACTTGATACTGATGTAATAACTCGCAATATGCGTGCATCCTGTTTGATAATCGACCTTTCCGCGTGTACAGGATGAGTAAATCAACGAATACCAATGAGAGATTAATAAGATATTCCAAATGTGACGAAATGCCAAATTGTGCCCATTCAAGCGGCAATTTTTCAATTCATACTCAATTGGAAACACAGTCTGTAATGAAAATCTGAAACTGCCGAATTAAGCGAAATGTCGATTTAAGCGGAGTCGCATGATGCGGATTCTATTTTTTAGATATATTTATCAATATGATGGTATGCCGATGGACTCAAAGCTAGCGCCAACAATGGGGTTTCACTATGAACGTCACTGAGAGTTGTTTTTCTGAACTTAGTAATCTTTTCAAGCGAGGTATTTGGATGACTGTTTTTGCGATTTTCAAATCAGAAGAAGGCATGGGTTTCTGAGAAAGCGCATTCCCCAAATAAATGATGAATTCAAGAAGATCAAAATTTGCCTTGTTTTCAAATCTAGCTGTGTTTCCCGGCAGAATATTTCCCTATGGTAATATTCTGCTATTTTTTGTCTTAGAATCAATGCTAATAATAAACAATGCTGATCTACTGTTTAATGAAAGGAATGGCTCCATACCTTTGAACCTAAATCTGCTAATCAGCAAATTTCTATGCACTTTGTAAGATATCTGTTCATACTCTTTTGTTTTCACGATTTTGACAATAAACTCACTTTTGAGTGGTTCTAGTTTCCCTGTACCGCTGTCCACTGGTGATGGTGTTTTTCAGATTCTGAAACAGGTTAGATTGCCTCAAAGCAATGTTGAAATCGGGCAATCTATGTAGACTATATAGTATTTTCATAGCCTGTATATATATATATATATATTTCCATGTGCTCAATCAATTATATATATGTTGCAAGAAATCGCCTGAGATAAGATGAATAAATCTAGGAGATTTCAAGTGAATGTTTTCATAACAAAGGAAATGTTTCGCATCTATTCCATCGTAAAAAAATGTGTATGTTTTCAATGTTGTTAGGTATGCGAGATAGACTAATGGGAAGCAGCGCTAAAGGATAATAAGGTCCAGAACCAGGGTTGTCTTTTTGCCGACTAAAACTGGTTTATGCCACTAAGTGGTAAAAACCAGGTAAAAACCGGCTAAAACTAAAATTCCGAAAAATCAGTCTATTTCTTCACAAAATGATCGACAGCAAGTTGTGGCTTGAGTATTTACTGTACATGCATGTTTGCAGATTGGTACTCTTATCTTGTAAAACATGACATTTATTCTCTGATAGAACCATGTGGTATATTGCGAGCAGCATGCGATGTTGTATTTGTTCACGATTGCTCTGCCATTTTCTTGTGCCTTTAGAACATATGTAGACTTCAGCACCATTTTGGCCCTTTAGTTCATGTAAGAGAAGTTGTTAGACACTTCCAAAATTATCATCAAATAAATGCTCTTTTAGGTCAAAGAATGTGATTTCGCTAAATCCAAATAAATGATAACAAATGCATGAATAAAACTGGTTTATACATAGATCTGAATTAAGCATTCACCACTTCTTCATGTGGACGAGCTTCAATAATCCCACTGTCATTCTTCTGTGTTTAATTGTTCAGCAAGAATGCTGAGTGTATTCTAATTGTAGCCTAGGTTTCATCAGATCTATATTTGAACCCATGAGCGCAGAGAGAACACTATCAAAAAGCGTCTGCACCGGAAAATCTCAGCTCCCAAATCAAGCAATGTGCAACAATCACTTAAAATACATTTCTACTTTTTTTTAGAAACATACTAAATGTACTAATGCTTGTGAGTGGAGCAGAAAATCATGATTTGTAAGAATAAATAATAATTAAATAACACAGTTCGCAGCAGAAATCTTGATGAACTAAGGCATATTGTATGTCTGAACAGCTTCAGTTATAATCTCAACAAAAGAACATTTCCAGTAAGCTGCAAAATCGATCATTGTTAATAGAATCTAAGAGCGACAAACAATTCTGACATTGTGGTATTCAAGTTTGCTTAAAGTTCTTCGAATTTCCATATTTTGAGCTCAAAATAAAGGTTCATAAAATTCATTTAACATCACCTTTTCTTCTAAATACGTGAGGGTAAATTGCCATGACATGAAAAATGTTGAAGGCAATATTTTTTAATCTAGTCCTTCTGGGAGTGCAGGATAAATTTCATAGAAATATTCGTGTAATCACAATGGCAATGGGACATTTGTCACAGATTTAGAAGACAAGCTATTCTATGAGATCAGCAGGGAGGTTAAACGCAGAAATCCAAGGTCAGATTTCTACCTTTTCTTGCCTTTCTAGCTTCATGGAATGCCTATTTTCGATCTTTCATACAGGTAGAAATGATTTCCTTCCAGCATGGACGTCTGCTGCATCTTACAATGAATGAAATCTATAAAGCAACAAAATGCGCGCACGCTTAGAAGAATGCACAACAGCTTTATAACAATATTTTTTCATTACAATTCATGTTTTTACACCTAATCTGTACTTGGAACCTTGATTAAAATATTGAAAAGGCTTGAATTGTGAAAATGCAGCCCTAAATGTTTATCGAATGATGAAAAGTAAGATGAACTTATAGCGACCAACGTTCATCAATGAAGTGAGGAGCAACGATGATCCCTTATATTGTATGCACCCGAGAAACTCAAGTAGTCATGATGGAAAAATAGTTTTAGCCACTTTTTGCCAGTTCTAGCCGAAAAATGGTGACAATAGCTGGTGGTTTTTACCGGTTTTTACCAGGTGGCAAAAACCAGGGTGGTTTTTACCGTCCAACCCTGTCCAGAACAGGTTCACTATCTTCAATAACAAAAATGATAATAATCGAAACGATAGGGCCTACACCATTTATTCACAAAATGTGACATATTGAGATAGATCTTTTTGATCTTTTCTGCACTATTGGCTACATTTTTGACATCGCTCTCTCTCTTGAATCACAGGCCGATTTTACAGGCCTTTTCATAAGAAAAAATAGGCTACATGTCACCGTCACATTTCTGTTCGTGTTATTCCCGCCCCAGGCAACCTGCAGCTACAGCAATGAAGGTTAGTCAATGGGACCAAAAAAATTCAAAACACAAATGGACTCAATCGTAAAAGGACATCCACTGTTTCATAAAACCCATCTTTCACAAAAGAAAGCAAAATTTGAGCTACGTAAAGAACATATACCCGATGTAAGTAAATATTTGTGTTGTCAGCTCTAACAGTGAAACACCTGCCTTTCTTGCCTCTGGCGACAGTCTTGGAAATTCCTTGTAAACTTCAGGAAGTTTGGTCGCCTTACAAATGTCCGGTTTATCATTGCTATCACTTGTCACAGATGTCAGATAATTGAGGTAAAATATGCCTTATTTTTGCCATTTCACAGTCACAATAGAATAAAATCACAAAACACTAAATAAGGCGGTAAAATTTCTTCACATAGAATGAGAAAATTTCCAAACTCAATTTAAAACAAAATAAGAAAGTTAGGCTACCTAGTCACTGCTTGATCACTAGGCAGGGCTTAGATATACAAAATTTAAGTGCAATTAATAAACATACTTTGATTTTTCAATAATGCAAATAATCGCTGCAATTTAATATTCTAATACACTGAATAGTCGTTCATATTCCAAACAGAAGATACAGGATTTTGTCCGATCACGAGTTGATCTTGCGACATACCGATCGGGAACCTACCTCACAGCTTCTTCTTTCACTATTTTCAATGAGCAACAAAAAGCAAACCGCGTGGTTTTGCATTACCTGTATAAAACCTTTTATACCGAGTGATAACATACAACCACACGGTCGTAGAAAACTGATGTTGTCGTCATTGAAAATGAATGAATACCGACCGATTGTAACGAAAAATCAAATTCAAACTTCCTTCAGTAAAAAAAGTAGTATATAGAGAATTATGCAGGGATGCCGGAACAAATTTTGAGCAAGGGGGGGCAAGAATGTTGGAGAAGGGCACATACTGAAATACATTACCAAGATACATACATTTTCATTACCAAGAAGCTCAAAACACTAGTGCATTTCACACATGCAGATCAGGATAATAGTGTTCTGCACGAGTACTCGAGTAGGCCTGCTCACTCTCAAAAGTGTTGCTGGAGTAGTGATTCCGAGTACTCGAAACAAAATAATTATGTGACAGCCTGCAAAACCCATTGTTTTGCCAGTAATTCACTAATAAATAGGTCCTCTTCAACCTATTAAATTGCTTTCTTTATTAAAAAATGATAATTCTTAGATCTAAAGTAATACTGTACTACATGTACAAAATCATGCCGATCACGGAATGTGAAGACTTTTATTCGCTCTTATTCAGATCGATGATTACCTATTTCGTAGTATTGAAGCATTCAGCATAAGATGATACGATTGAAAGTACCGGTTGTTTAAATGAAATTATTCGTTTAATAGGTTGCCATTAAAATGTCAATAATAACATATCAGACGTAAAACATAACACAACATAAAGACAAAACATGTTAAGTAGAAAGAGAATAATATCAGTTATGTGGGGAGACTTCGCTGTTAAGAGCTCGCCAAGTAAACTTCGCAATATGTAAAATAGAAGCTGGCCGTAAGTCGTAGGTGAAATTGCATGTGTGGTTTGCACTCACAGCGCTTACAAACAAATCATGCATTGTTTAGTGTCTATAGTAACATATATTGTTGATGTACAATTATATAAGCATGCAATGGTATGTTCTGATTACTAATACATCGAAATCAGAAAATGTGGAAAGCAAGCAGTTTTTGGGCTAAGCAGAGAGGATACATTCTCAAGTTCGTGAGAAATGCTTGAAGCTATGAAGGTCCATGAAGCTATGAAGCTTCGGCTGTTTCGCTGATTTCATCTTAGAAGAAAATGAACATGTATACAACAGATTATTCACTATTTACCATATTAGGCAAGAAAACTCTAGCTATCTAAATGATTAATTTTGGGAGATAAATTCGCCAAAACAAAATCTATAGTTGACAATTTGGCAAGAAGTCATTTTGAATGACATTAAGTCGGCAATGCATAGAAGAGGAAAAACTTCCCGCTTTTTGAATGGCCGATTTTATTAAAAGTGCGTAAAACGCAAATAGGCCTACCATGGTCGATCTTACAGGATTGTATGACTAAGCAAGACTACGTAAATTATGAATATTGAAAACATGTAATTATGTATGTATTTTGTAGAGCTACAACTCGGCTTACATGAATTGCATTGAAATAAAAGGTATATGCCAGTATTGCATCGTGAAGTCCTATAAATACATTGATATTTCATTGGAATACACCAGCAATACTCAAACAGTTGTCATTCGACTAATGCCGAACACTATTCTACCTTTCTTACATTACCGGCATGGATCACCTAACGGATTTTTATTGCATTGCATGTATGACATTCGAACAAATGCTCAGATTTAGATGTATCCTAAACTCAGTTCGATATTACTCTATTTTTTTGTTATTGATAAATACAAAATTGCCTATTAACAAAAATTGTTTAAACTATCGGCGGTGACACGCTAGACAATCGTGAGCTTTCGGTGCAGGGGTCTGTGAGTGTACATATCCGTGTAACCTCATGCTTTCAAGTTATTGTTGATTGAACATTATTTTGTCAATTGAGAAACTTAAAAACACTTGAGACTCATAGAATCCACCACATTTCTCATTACCAAAATGAGGAAACTAGCTACCGTAAGCTTATTCAAAATTAATTCGCAATTTCTGAAGCCGTCTGAGCAAAGAAAACATTCCATCAGAAATGCTACTAAATCGAAGTAAAAAAACTCGAAAACAATTGCTGTAGAGCTGCACTTCTGCTCAAAGGCACGTTTAACCATCCTCAGTCAAGTCAAGGGGGCAGTGACCCCTCTCGCCCCTCCTCTTCCGGCATCGCTGGAATTATGGCCAGCTGCACGGAGTCATAGAACTTCAACCATTGAAATTATGTAACAGTCTGAACATCAATATGAAAATTTTGAAACAAACCCACCACTTTCCCTTTTTGGCTACTGTTATGATATACATGAACAGTCGTGAATTATTACTCTGTTGTTTTAATTGTATAATTTAATACTCTATCAATTCATCATCGGCTTGAAATGACATCAGCTGTGACCTTGGTTTCAATGATATCTTGTTGGAAAGTTCTGTAGATTTCATGGTAGGTCTTAAGTCTATACAAACCTTATGTGTAACGTAGAAAGTTTGCTACCTGAGTGGCATAGATGTTTTTTGTGACTTGATTAACTTATGTTGCTTGGTGATTTTTTGAACTGATAAATTACTTTCGATTGTAAATGCCGAATGTACTGGATGTCCTGTAAGTAGATAATTTTTGATGTATAATATATATTTGGATATAGTGACAAAGGTTTTACAAGCTAGCCGGGCATAATGAAAGCGATGAAAAAGATAAGTAATTTTGATGGCAGTGAGGACGTAGAGAGGTGGATAGATCGTTTTGAGTTGGCTGTAGAGATAGATGGGATTGCTGAGAAGGAGGCACAGGTTTTATCCATGTATTTAGCGGATGCGGCGTATGATGTCTGGAAGAATCTGAAAGAGCAAGATAAGAAGGATGCAAAAGCAATCAAGGCTGTTTTGCGTAAGACTTTCGGCTTGAAACGAGGGGAGGCTTGGCGAACGTTGTTATCCAAAAGAGTGTGCGTTGGGGAATCCCTAGAAGTTGCGGGGGATCAGATTCGTAAATTATTCAGAATCTCATGTGGAGGAGATCACGAGGAGTACGTTACGGGACTAGTTTTATTGGATTCTTTACCGTCTAATATTCGGGATCAGGTAAAACTTCAGATTGGCGATGTGTTAACGTATTCAAATGTTTTAAATGCAGCTCAAAGGATTTGGCCAGGGAAGGTTGAAGTGGGTGCTCTCGCTGGGTTGGAAATTCATCCTCGAAGTACAGGTAGTGAAAATAATCGATATCATCCGCGCAGGCAATTCGAGACTTCAAATTGGACTCCAAGATGTAATGGATGTAAGCGGTTCGGACATATCCAGAAAGACTGCAGAATAATTTGTCACAGGTGCTCTCAAAAGGGACATATGAAAGGTGATCGCAAAGCCGCGGTCTCTTTAAACGTGGATCCGGGGGTAACTCGCACAGTTACCTCCCAGTAATTAAATTGTATGCCACATCTGCGACATCGACTCTAACTTTGATCGAGTCAGGGGAGATCAATGGTAGGAAAGATGATTTTATGATTGATACGGGTTGTAGTGTTACTTGGGTCAGGAAGGCATTCATTAAAAATTTGACGTTGATGCGTGAGAGGATTCAATTGGAAACGATGAACGGTGAAAGGATATGCGTAGAAGAAAGTGTTATGTTGACGCGAGTAACAGTCGGAGAAGCTGGGAAGTGCAAGCCTATTGATCAAGTAAAAGCTTTTGTTTTGGAGAAACTACCCCCGCATTTGGATCTCGTGATAGGATTGGATGTGATCTTTAGAGTCGGTTTGTATATCTGTCCTGTTACTGATGGTAGAGTTCAGGTGACGCTTGGTGTCGTGGGTCAAGCCCTTGCTTCTATTGCGGGGACAGGTTTGGAAGATGGCGTGCCGGAGATATCCATTAACAACTTTAGGCTGGGAGACGATGCGACTGATAATGATCAGAGTAAGGATACGGTTAACGGTTGTGTGCCTGATGGTAAACGTGAAAGGGTTTCTCTCAACGAAGAAGATTTTGATGTACAATTTTCTAACGCTGAGTGGACTGTGAAGTGGAAGTGGAAAAACGGTGCTCCTCTTGACAATCGTAACAGAGGAAATTACAAGGTTCCTGACAACGACTTGGATGCTTTTGACAAGGAAGTTGGGCAGTGGGTAACCGATGGTATCTTAGTGCCATGGAGTTTTGAGTGCGCTGGTGAGCTGAAGAATGTCATTCCACTGATGAGCGTAAAACAGGAAAAAGGTGAAGAGGTGAAGATACGACCGGTACTGGACTTCAGATACTTGAATGATCATATTGTTTCCTATCCAGGTGCAGCAACTCCTTTATGTCAGAATCGTTTGCGTGAATGGAGGAAGTTAGGGCCGAATTGCGCAGTTGTGGATCTGAAGAAGGCGTATTTACAAATCAAGGTTGACAGATCTTTGTGGTGCTATCAGGGTGTTCGATGGAATGGTCAAACGTATGTACTGACGAGGTTAGAATTCGGCCTGAATATCGCGCCGAAAGTAATGACTAAAATTGTTGAGTACATTTTAACTGCTGATTCAACCATTGGAAGTGCTGCTAGTAGTTACATTGACGATATTTTTGTTAATGAAGATAGAGTACCAGTCACAAGGATAATTGAACAATTTCAAAAATTTGGTCTGGTTACGAAGCCTGCAGAAATTTTGGGCAATTGTGAGAAAATGAATCAAGTTTTTGGGGAATTCGGGCCTCCAGTGTCATTGTTGAATGATAACGGATCATTTTACAGGAGTGAAGAATTTCGGAGGTTGTTGGATCATTGGAAAGTGGAGCATTGGTTTTCATGTGCTTACCGACCTCAGGGCAATGGCATCAGTGAGAGGAATCATAGAACGATCAAGACGATGGCAGCAAGATCTGGGAATACGATTGAGGAGTGTTTTTTGGTACAACATCATGAGCAAAGGCAAGGCAACTCCACCATTTACCTTTATGTTTCACGCACGGCCGAGGATTCCAGGTGTCAATTCTATGAGGAGGAATGAGTGTGTAATGACTTCAGAAAATGAGAATCAAGATGCAGATGGTCGATCAACGGAAGAGAATCCATATGTTGTCGGAGACGAAGTGTATTTGCGTACTGATGGAAGGTGTACAAGTGAGTGGACAGGTCCGAATCGTATAACAGCTATCAAATCGTCCGTGTCAGTCGAGCTAAATGAAGACGGTGTGACCAGACATATTAACCATATTAGAAGAGTACGAAGACGTCGCGAAATGGTGAATGTTGATTCTGAAGGTAATTCGTCAAGTGACTCCGATTCTGATGAACATGGTCATCGTGATCCTGATGCTGACATTTGCGAGACAGTTCGATCTTCCGATGAAAGTGAAAGCGAAAGTAGTCACGAAGAAGACATACGTGTTCCTAATGCAGTGCAAAAAACGACTCCTTTGCGTCGTGGCTCACGCAGACGTCGACCACCGACATACTTATCAGACTATGATACTTGAATCAGTATTTTGTATCCTTTTTTGTCGTAAAATGATTTATAGATCATGGGGGGGGGGGTGTTATGATATACATGAACAGTCGTGAATTATTACTCGGTTGTTTTAATTGTGTAATTTAATACTCTATCAATTCATCATCGGCTTGAAATGACATCAGCTGTGACCTTGGTTTCAATGATATCTTGTTGGAAAGTTTTGTAGATTTCATGGTAGGTCTTAAGTCTATACAAACCTTATGTGTAACGTAGAAAGTTTGCTACCTGAGTGGCATAGATGTTTTTTGTGACTTGATTAACTTATGTTGCTTGGTGATTTTTTGAACTGATAAATTACTTTCGATTGTAAATGCCGAATGTATTGGATGTCCTGTAAGTAGATAATTTTTGATGTATAATATATATTTGGATATAGTGACATTTTTACAGCTACTTTGGTTGATTCATTGTCAACACATCATACCTGTTTTCTGAAAAGCTATCCAACAACTAAAGATCGCCGTCGCAGTCTGGGTCGGTGTAAAATCCGATCGCTGCCGATCGCGCCGATCGAAACCAAATCTCGTGAGTGTAAAATCCGATCGCAACGATCGAAACTAAATTTAAAAGATTGGGTAAAAGGTGATCTACATTACATACTATAAACCAACAAGCAACTGTGATAAATTCTTCATGACTTCCTATCATGTGACAAGTGTTTACCTGATAAATCCCCAGCCATTCCTTTTACATGACAAGTATCCTGCTGATAGATCCCCAATCGTGCCCAACCTCATGCCATTTCGTCTGCAAGTAAGAGAGAAACTACATTAAACTGCAATGGATGAAACAGACCAAATGCACATTGAAAAGCAATAGTGATCGCGAAACCGATCACCAGCCGATCGTCGATTGCAAGATCTGATCTTTAATCTCTGACAAATCCAGAACAAATACAAGGATGAAAGTACTCTCCTCCTTCTTGCTTTGAAAATGGTGGATATTCTTTGCAGAATGATCAGAAGAAACCAAATGCTTTGCGATAACGTGGGAAACTCCGCTAGTTGGTCCACCACAAGAAGCATCGTGAGACTGCGTTTGAAGCAGCTGTCTGTGATATCTAATGCTTTATGCTGCATGAGACCAACTTTGATTTATTTGTGAAAAGCTAGCAGCAGCTATGGTCTCATGTGCGCTTGAATACATGAAATTCAACTATTGATGTAATTTAATTCACTAAACATTGAAGCGGCATTCAAATCAGCGTCAGTCCAACACTCATAACATTTCAGAGTATTATACTCCTGAAATGAAGAGCTATTTTCGAGCTTCCTAAACTACTGCGCCATAAATCAGAATTGAATATCTTGTCGTTTATCTGCATACAAAAAATGTACGTCGATAATCTTTTGAATATGAAGTTTCCAGCTGCATACACGGACAGTGATGAGGAATGGTACAGTCCATAGCTATTTCAAGTCAACCTACAAACTGCTGTAGTGCTTCACGAAAAGATTCTACCAACCATCAGAACGATCGTAATCCAAGACTAGCTGTGAGGCAGTACAGCATTAATCAAGACCAATGTGTATGATGAAGGTCGATCTAGGTCTCTAGATAACGTCCCAAAAATGTGAAGCAATAGTGATGATCTGATCTCCCTTTTGGTTTCCCAAACTGAGGAATTCTCTCCATTCTGATAAACAAAAATCGATAATTTCAATCTTGAGACGTGATAACGAACGGTCATTTTGCAGAAGAGATGAATACAAATGAAGAAATATTATCGAGAAAGAAACCCTTAAATTTTTAGTATAGATCTGCTTGACCCACGGTCTTTTCTTTTGACGAGCTGTGATCTTTACTAAATAGTCCAAGAAGCAATTTCTTCCAAATTTGTAGAAGTAAAGAGATCAGTTCAAGTACGATGTGAGAAAAAAGAAATTCCTGCCGACCACATTGGATCTCCAACAGATCGTCGACAAGCATCTGACCTGACCCACGAGTTTCCCGTACCATGATATTCAGAAACAGTAAGGAATTAGATTTTCTTAACATTCGTTAAGTTTTCTGCGATCCTGGAACGTTTACTAGCAGGATAGGATTGTATGCAACCACCACCAGAACGTCGTCTTTAAAGCATTACCCACGGCTATTCAAACTATACTGAAAACTCTATTTTCTTAATTGTAGCAAGTTGATATCAAAATTTACGAAAGCTGCATGTCAAGATATAGTCATCAATCAAGGAAAACAGTGCACCTTGTGAGATGCATGAATCGACGAAGGTGCAGAATCGGGAAATGAACTCCAAATGATGTCGCTGCAGGTTATGAACTGAAAGTATCTGCTTGAGATCCAAGCACACTTCATAAACTAACAATGAAATGTTCATCACAACTAAACAAAGGGATATTAGGTGGAAATTGTTTCCAGAGTGCCTCCAAACGGTTTAGAGTTCTATTGTAGCCAAGCTTGGCAATGTCGATAACTGCTACAATGGAATTGGCCTTCACGATTGATGTCTGTGAGTATGGTAATCCACCTAGTGATGTAGGGTGATAGAGTGAAGAAAAAGTGACCGAGGAAGGACTGATACTATGTCTGATATTTGCGGAAGTCTACCACAGCTTGCTACCTGATTCTGCACAACAAATCTTTCAGTCTGTCGTTCATCACCTTATTCTGCACCTTTGTCCATAAATCTCTTACAGACAATAAGCAAAATAGTTGTTGATTAAAGTATCAAACTAGAAAATTGATATTGAATCATCAGTGTATATACAATATACATATAGGAAACATGATTCATATGCGAGTTACAATTTACAAAAGGTATTTTCGGAAATGTTGTCTACATGAAAGAATTATTTACATGAAAAAAACTGAAAATCTCAATATGGACAAAAAGATTTGAAAAATCGTCGTCATCGTTCAGGTATCTTCATACAAAAGTTTTACAAAAGTATTATTGAGAAATGCTGTCTACATAAACGAATTATTTACAAGGAAAAAAATCTGAATATTCACAAAACTAATTAAAAAAATCGTCGTCTTCGTCTAGGTCGACACTGTAGCACTTCCTTTTTCTATAGCGCTGAGGCTGTTCTCTCCTTGGTTCGAGTTTCTTTGGCTCGGGCTTCTTTGGTTCGGGTTTCTTTGATTCGGGTTCCTTCGGTTCGGGTTTCTTTACTTGCGCTCTCACTAGAGGGACATTTCTATCTTTAATACTCCTGGCTCGATGGTCACTTTTCTTGAGGATTGACTTGATTTGCACATTAGTTTCATGTACAGATCCTTTCTCTCTGCAGTACAGTAGGAGACGGGAGTTAAACTGAAATATAATAAATAGACATGTCAACACCTTATTTAACTGTTAAACGCACATGTCATCATAAGCAATGAGCATGAAATTTGAAGTTCCAGTGTACTCTCGCTAATGCAACTCTCTTTCATCCACCTACTGGCTTGAGAACAGAAAAGTCATTCACAGGGAGAGTTCTGAAGCATGAGATTGGTCGGAATGTATGTGATGAGTTGAATGATTTGCTTCACATATTAAAGAGAGTGTCATGCTCATAAGAAGAAAAAAACCGTAGATCATCATCATGTCAAATATCAAACTTCGTGTACATATGCGTTCATCGACATATGACAAGCTTATCCGATCAATCTAAAATTCCTAACTTTTTCAGATGCTTATGTACCTACACTTTTAATTTAGATTAACTATTAGAGCAGATAATGAAGCTGAAACTGCGTCTTCGAATTCGAAACATCGGCCGAGGAAACAGATTCACAGACATTTCACGGTGTTCGTGGAGCTTGGAGCTTTTAGATGTTCCAGGAATGCCGCTACATTTCTAAGTACTGGAGAAGTAGGCCTGCATCTCTTTTCCGAATAATGATGCAGATTTTGTCTGTCTGTTTGAAACTGTAATGATTACTTGATCTTCTAGAGGAATAAATCATCCCAAAATTGAAAAGATCCCAACAACTACAATCCCACGTGCGAAATTAATATGAAAAATGCTGAATATACTTACTCCCAAGTCGTTCCTTATAGACTTTTCATCAGGATCAACTCTCCCAACGCGACTGTCGTCCAACAGGTATACGGACTGACCGCAAAAGATGTAGGCAGCGACTGAAAGCAATCAAGAAGGACAATTGAGAAATGTAAATAGGCAATAATAAAGAAATAGCGATATAACTCATTTGAGATACTGTGGCCAGTGATGATAGATAGGGGAAAATTCGGGCCGACAGAAAACCTGCCTTTGAAGCAGGTGTGCCTATATAGTGGCATGCCTTTATAGCGGCGTTCTACTGTAATTTGGAAGTGATTTTCAGGAATTCGCAGGATTTTTCAGATAACCTTTTAAGACATCCTCTCAAACTTGAGATGCCCTATGCCTTGCGTTGATGCACGATCGAGCTTAGTCTGCTAGGTTTACAATCACATCCGTGATGACGATCGCTGTATATGTTGTACTTTGATGGATGGGATATGAGCTTCCACGACAAAGACGCATAATATTCTCTCTGAGAATAATTCCATCAAAATGTTTAACGACTAACGCAGAGCACGGACGGTGCAGAACAAGTCATAAAAAGCGACTTCTGCAAGATATGAGTCGAATTATGTATATTGCAGTCAAACCTCGCTAATCAAGACCATAATTGCCAGGCTTTCAATGTCTTAATCATCGAAACTCTTAATTAAACACCAGCTTCTTTATGCCAAAGATACAAAAAAAAACGCCACAGTCGTATGAAATTAATTAGCCGAAATCTTAATTATCCGTGACCGAATTAACGAGCTTCGGCTGTGATTTTAATTACGCACCGAATTTATTTATTGCCGAATGATTTTAATTGTGGCACAAGATATTTGTGCTGTGAGATTTTCTCTTGCGGTTTCCAGTCATAATTGCGGCTTGAAAATTATGTCGGAGGTCTATGAATACGTATATTTACGAATATTAACTAAACTCTGACTTTTGTGACTTGGTGGTCCATCGCCTAGCCGAAGAGGAACTGCACCTCATACATCCACTAACTATAATCTATGACAAAACTTACCTGCTTCGCTAGAGCACTTCTCGCGCAATTGATCAGCTTCTGAATGCTCATGCGCCTTTATTCTGAGCAAGAAAACATCTTGAGTAATTATTGTAAATGAAAATATTTATCATTCAAGCATAATTTTACCTAGTAAACTGAAGTGTCTTAGTAAATGATTGATACCATGCTATTATTATTATGCTAATATGCTCTAACGTGTAAGTAATCAGCCGATTAATCGATTCATCCCTGGTTTACATTTCTGTTTATCCCTTTCCGGTTAGTTTGTAATTATGAATAGATGGAGTAATGCAAAAGAAAAATTTGAGTGAAGACTGAATACCTTATTTGCTTAATACCACATTATTCCAACCTGATAAACGACAGTGGATGGTAAGGCTATCACTCACAATGTGAAGACTTATCATATCCTCGGTTGACCATCACCGACTTCAGATGGTAGGTGTCACACTTAATTCTGATCGTACTGTAAAGCAATAAAATCAATGTTAGAGGCGCATGAAGGGAAATGAAAAGGAATTTTATGTCATTGATACTTACTCCTCCAAGTAAATAAATTGTCTCTCACTGGCTTCCCGGATTATCCATATACAGAATATCTGTCCTGGATTCTCCACAAACATGGCATGCGAAGCGGTAGCTTCAGCAATGCAGGTGGTGCATCTGAAGCCCCTGAAATCGTGAAATGAGCTTCAAATTACACACTGTAATTAAGATATTGTTAATACTGAAGAATATTATACGTGCGGAAAATGTATAATATAATTATAATATGTTTAGAGTTACGAGAAGTAAACCTTTTCCCGCTCGAATTAGCATTAAGTTCAATCAAATTAGCACGCATGCGCTCGCGTGCTGATTTGACTGAACACTTTACTAATAACACTGGGAGAAGGTATAGAAATTGTGTAGCCATTACCTAAATGAATTATGTATTTATAAATAATCAGAAGAACCATGTACAACCATCATTTCACCATCACAAAACGACGATGCTGTAATGATGAGTAGCAGAACTTCCTATCTAACTTCTTCTTTAGAAAAACCACTCACAGTAACATCGACCGACAGAAGGCGCTGGACGCTGAAGGCCCTGTCTATACTTTAACTTCAACTTTGTAATTTCGGCCAATAAACTATCTCGAGAATTGCAACTTTTGCTCCGATTTTGGACAAACGCTAAAAAAACAGTATATACCAGTCAACTACCATGTACATGTATAACTGCGTTTGACCAACATAACTGGAATACAGTCGAGACTCGCTATAACGAGCCTCGAGTGATCCATGTAAAAGGTTCCTTATGGCGAGGGGCTCGCTATAGCAAGGAATGGGTTATATTGTAAAACATACTTATTGAGCTCAGATATGCTGCTGACTGTGAATAGAGTCGTCTAAAGTATACCGGATATTCCTTCTGACCTTTTATCTTGTAGACATTATAAATTAAATAATTACTTTTCTGCCATTTTTCATATTGTACTAATGATACATAAATGTCCTTCAAACATCAAATGATCGAATGAATGAAAAGCAATATTTGAAATTTACTCTAATATGCATTACATATACATACATGCACACGGCAAGATTTTCCAATACAGCGCGATTTATGCTCATGACTGCATTTGTGCAGACGCCACTCCATCGGTTGATCATTTAAATCCAGTAGATTCAGAACCTTTATACGGTTGTGCGAGTGTTCGATGTGGCTTCCAAATCAAGCGTTTTCATTTCCGCATGATATGGATTTAACAATTTTTTTCTACATTCGATTCCTATTGGAAATAATATAATATACGAATATTCGTTGTAGAAAGGTTCGCAATAGCGAGTCTCGACTGTATTTCCAATTAACAGGATTAGTACTATACGCATACCACATTACTATCATGTAAATCTCTACGCTGACATGATCATTCCTTGTAAATACATCTACATATTGGTCAAGTCCAATTGTTTCATTCAATGACAATGATATTAGGAGGCGCGGGTGAACCCCCTGCTAAACTTACTCGACGTAGTTCTTCTTCCCAAATTCATTCAAGAAGTCGCTGACGGTTGACACGTTTTCAGAAATGGAGCAGGTAATCAGGAACTCCCTCACCTTCTTCTGTCCCTGTCATAAAGAAGTAAGTAACAATGCTTAATTTGAACTGTATTGATTAGTGAGTATCATGTGAACTCAATAATAACTCCGATAAGCAATAAACAAATGTGAACATGCTTGAAGTTCATTAACAAAATTTTACCTATACGATTACAAACGCAGTGACCACCGAAACATTTTTATAATAATTAGCATAAAAGACAGTGTGGAAACAACATTTCTTCCATTTCAGTTATGTATGTCAACTTATGCTATTATCCCCGCGATGTTGAGATACAGTGGCAACCGATTTCCCATTTTCATTTCCGCAGATTTTTTCTTGGGATTTCCCGAGTTGCAGCAATATCAAATTTGCTTGACAACTGACTGATAAGTATAAAAAGTTTCTAATGGATTTCACTACCCTCCCCTCTTTGCCGTGTCTATGAGATGGTGGTCTTTCATCGATGTCCATACTGTCCATGCTACCATGCAGAAGGTCGCTTTATCAATCATTTGGCGGACCCTTCCGCACCATGTGGACTATTCATTCAGCAATCTTGACACTTTTTCACCCAAGTTAATAATTATCAAGACACGAGCGGTCCGAAGCTAAAAATACAATATTAAATAAATACAAGATTAAATACGAAGTCATTGTAAATATCGGCATGTTATTCTACTGTGTCCTACCTGTAATGATATTTCGATTAATGAGAATGCTGCAATGCCGATAACTCGTTCCGGAAAAATGGTACGGTAGGAAATGTATCCTAAAACTGAACACTTGCGAATGAAAAGAAGTGCAGATTCTATTGTTCATTCATCGCATAAGCTACATGATACTCCTTCGAACGAAAAATTGCGATGTAATCGAAAAATGAGTTGCATTTCTTTAAGTAATATAAGTACTTCATGTACTCTCCTTCTATTCACTTTTCTACTATCAGCCATTCCTGTTGTGTTGATAGAAGGGATTGGAAGGAGTTCTTTTGGTAGGGATTTCCTGTGCGATCGACATAAAATCTGTCAATCTTTCCTTCGGCGCTTCCTGCTTCTCCTTCAAGGTTTCAGCAGCTACCTTTTCTAGAAGTATTGCATCTTTGACTCCTTCTTTTCTTCTCCTTCTCCTCTACATGACATTTTGGCACGCAACTGAGAGTAATACTTAGCAACAAACATGAATAAAAGAAACTGCTCGTCTACGGTAATGTGTTTTTGGAGCTGAGTTACCTATATTCAAAGGAAGTACGTCTACTTATGATTATAATTAATAAACTAAACAAACTGAGACGAAAAAGGAAATATTTGCACCGGTTCGAAAATTAGCGCAGATATGCGAGTAAATGTAGAAAAAGAACAGCGGTGGTCACTATGAAACTGGAAGAACTTTCCTCATAACGATATCGAACGAAGTTCCATGGTCGAAATGATATCTTTGCAAATTGGTCTTTATAAACATTTTAATGATGAAACTGTCCCAGTGAAAGTCACCAATTAAAATTGAAATATAAGTAACAGAAACCGCAAACGTTACTCAATCCCGTCTGAAACCAGTATTTCTGTGGACATTTTAGCACGAAAGTTAACAGCTTCTGAAATTTAGTAGAGGCAAGTGTAACATACCTACACTACAAACTGTTGGATGATAATGAATTTCTTGTAAGAATATTACGGAAATGAAAGTTTTAGTTTACACAGATACCGTTTGTGTTTTAAGTATATCTTCAGGCTTCACCTATGACAGCTTAATCAAGACCAAATTGTGAGACGACCATTTCGACTTGACACTGTCTCAAAGCATTACCTGCGTGTGACATCTGTGACATGATGTTTGTGACACACAGTCAAATGAGATGCCATCATCATTGCAAAGCTGAAAAAAATGCACCGCATACTTAAATACATGTGTTATAGCACATTATGGAGGTTTCGAATGTATGCCATGTATTCCACATCATGCACTGAATACATATTTGAAGATGACACATTCAGAATAAAGTACACACTACTAGTATAATGATTGTGAAGAGATGCCTCAGCATAAATGGTTCAAAGTGAACTGATATCAGTTTATCTCACTCACTCACTCACTCACAATGAGGAATTATCATTAACACAACTTACCGCATCGAATAAAGGTGCTATAATCATTGTAAAAAATGTCAGCGCATCATTCTGTTCGTCCATATTCCACTTAAGGTATGAGCACACCTTCTCCTGAAAAAATATTATGTACACAATAAGGTTTGTGACTTTCTGACACAGACAATTGGGATGCGGTCGTTCGATAATGACGTCATGCAAAACAAACAACTAAAAGTCATTAACTATTTCCTGATATTACGAGAGCATGGTTAAAGTATGGGAGTATGGAACCTTCATATATTTATTTTCCAGTACTTGATTGAACCTAATCAGATAAAACAGCAGAATCCCTCGATGCCCCCATCTCCCCCTTCGTTCTTAAAATAATGATTAAAATAACCCTCCCAGAGGGGCGCAGGGCCTAGGAATCACAGATATGACTTCCATCTCGGTAGTCTGCGTTGGTGTATGAATGCATTTACTTACTACGGCAACCATCCTGACATCCTCCTTGACTGTCTTATCGACGACGCGTTGGAGTAAGGTCCACAGATCTGTCAGAACATCGATCGGAAGGTCGGTTTCGGAAACTTTGCGAAGTACGGCCGTCAACTCAAATCGTAGTATCAATGAACGGAAGGCAAAGGCAGAAAACTGGACGACTGCATTAAACCAGCACATGTTCCTCGGGTTATTCAAGCTGAAAAGATAGTGGGATCTATTGGTATTATTGACGCTTATCCCTGATAAAATGATATAATAGAACAGACAACGTTATACGCTACAAATCATAGTTTATGTAGTATGTACGGGTATATGGCATGTCTCATATAAGGTAGTTAGTACATTTAAACACATACATATTTATGCATGTACAGTGTACTGTACATATATGCACCATACACAAACACGAAGTCGCTTCATCTACCGTGATACCACTGCAACGCATAGTTGCGAACAATCATATGGAAGCTCACAATCCATTCGCAATAGTGGTAATGTAGATTGACTGTACCTGAAATATAACAGTATTAACATATATGCACGTACACAGTTTGCGATATTCCTAAGCACAAATGAACTGGCCTATCGGAACGCATGCGGTGTCAGTTCGGCATTGGCCTAGTATAATGATAAAACAAATTACGAAAGTACTAATTTCAACTTACGGAACGAGAGATTTCGCCAGGGCGACTTCTTCCATTGACATTGACTCATCGGAAAGGTCTGCTTCCTCGGCGATTAGAGAGTCAGGAGCAGCGGTAACCTCCATACGTTCCACATCACCAATTCTTGGGGCCTTTCTTCCAGATTTCCCGACTCGTCCCTTTTTCTTGTTGATGATATTCGTAAGGGTTACCTTTTTGATCGGCTGGTAACTCTCCACGCCAAGGCTCATCCGTACAGCAACTAAGTGCCAACAGGAAGTTGTCGCAGGACAGCTGCAAGACTCAGCTGGGTACACTTTCACCAGGTAATCGTCGTCACTACCTTTAACGATAAAGGCACCTGCCTTTGCACAATGGTGAACCTAGAAGACGTGGATGATTGCTTTACAAATACCTTCGGATGATACTTATTCAATCCAGCGAATTGCTCAAAATGTATGAAGTCTTTCAGAAAATATAATTCCTAATACAGTCACCTTTTTTAAAGCTTGCAACAATAACCGGTGAATCCTGAAGTCGACAGGTTATTAATAGTGCAATCTTGTTAATCTGACCCCTTCCTTCCCCACCAAATGAGGGTTGGATTAAACATATACGGATTATCGGAAAAGTATATTTCCACAGCGGTGTAGAAGCAAATGTCAGTAGAGATGGTAGAATAGAAGTTATACAACTTAGATCAATCAATTTAGGAATGAATATACCCTAATATGTGTGGTACACCAGGGTTGTAACTGGTCAGGAAATGTCTGACCCAACCGGTAACCGTCAAGACAAAGTCAAAGCAAACGGAAGGTTGTGATCGTATTTTATCAATTTACTCTTGGCCATTCAAACAGATGTGCTAAAGGGTTTTTCGGTTTGTAATTTGAAGGGATTATACATAAAGGCATCATATTCCAAGTACATGTAGAAAATCAAGTTCGAAAGAAGGAGGGTCTTATCGTTATTAAGTGGAGTGAAACGAGCCTATTAGATTTTGGATGAAAATCGAAAATGCAAATAAATTTATTCTACAAATGTTTGGGATTAGGACTTCGCGTGACTTCATCTGTTGCGTTTTTGTAACCAATTGCGTTAAAAATAAAATCATGTCTGTGCCTCGGCTGACAATATCGACGTTGCTGCCCCGCCCAAGTCCATCGACCAATCAGGCGCTGTCCTTCCAAGATCATGCCAATGATGATATTTTCAAACACTTTTAATGTCGATCATAAAATCTGCCACGTATCATCCATCGGGGACTTTATAAATAATTTAAGAAAGCCATTATAAATAAAAAGCGAATACTTTACAATTCTTGTCTGATCGATCGATCTCTATACTTGCTGTCGATTGATTGACCGATCGGTTTTCGACTGGCGCCAGTCGACCAACACAACCCAACCGGTCGACCGGGCCCGTCGGCCGGTTCCGGTTCCAACCCTGCAGTACATACTGCGACATTCAAGGAACTATAGTTTATGTATACGATATTTTTTTCATTTGCATGATTTTATGAACGAATAGAGAAAAGATTTTCGATACTCGTAGAAGCTGGTTTTCCCTACATTCCACATGCAACATGGTGGCATTGGTGGACGCCCCGAAAGACTGGAACAATATCAGCAGCTATGTCTTACGCCATATGTTAATTTCCAGAAAAACTGATGAAGTTGCGATTTCCATTTCTTTCCTCGATATTCAGGTTTCAAATAACAACGTTGTGCTTCACCAATTTGTCTGATAATGTATTTAAGTACAATGCATATGTAATTGAAAAATATGGCCTCTTCGCAACGAAATGCTATGTGTGGTTACTGGAAATTTGTGTCATTGTGTAAATATGTTGATAAAATAATCATGAGAGTCTCTTGTTCTTTTTCATCATGACGCTTATCAATAGGTATTGTCTTTAATTTGAACAAGTATCCCCAACTAACCTGGTCTTGCGCAATTGCTCGCTCCGCCATAATTACAGATGACATCTTCGGCCTCGGATTGATGGGCCTGATGGGATTCATCTCCAAGGCACCCACCACCGCTTTGCGCATTTCCTCCAGAGTCATCTGCAATGACTTCGGCTTAATGTTGTCGCCAAAGTTTTCTTTCCCTTTGAATTGCCCCATCAGCTGCCATTGCCCTTCGTCAAGAGTTGCGCGCTTGAATTCGTTTATATAAAAGCACTGGAACTGATAGAGTACCAGCACGAGAACGTCAACTTGGACCTCCTTTCGACTGACAGCCGCCTTGAGTACATTATTCATCGACTCGCTCATGTTTACGGTTATCCCTTCGCTAGGGTTCGGAAATCCCATGCCTTCCAAAGCAAAGGTGGCCGCGCGTTCTCGGATGGGAGTGATCAATTTTCCCCGGAAATACATGGCTAAGTCAGCACTCCAACTCTTCGACAACTTCTCCACCAAGCCATCAAATGAACTTCCCTTCGATGTGCATAGGAGCTCCTTCACCTGGTCCCGGTAAAACCTCACTTGTTCCGGAGACACCTTACCGGACAGGAATCTTTTGACATTTGAATCGAGATGATTGGAGAATGTGTGGAGCGAGTGTGGAGAATGCTTGAAACCGCCGCCGATCGCAGGGGAACACTACGAAAATAGCAGTTGAATAGCAGTAGTGATGGTCAAATTCGCTCAAAATTTGCCTATCTTTTCGTCATAAAGTCAGCGATCGGTTATAGAATGAGATCGACGGGGGTTTCTCCACATGTCTGAGTAGTATTTGGTCTTGCGAGTGTGGAGAATGCTTGAAACCGCCGCCGATCGCAGGGGAACACTACGAAAATAGCAGTTGAATAGCAGTAGTGATGGTCAAATTCGCTCAAAATTTGCCTATCTTTTCGTCATAAAGTCAGCGATCGGTTATAGAAATATTGAGATCGACGGGGGTTTCTCCACATGTCTGAGTAGTATTTGGTCTTGCGAGTGTGGAGAATGCTTGAAACCGCCGCCGATCGCAGGGGAACACTACGAAAATAGCAGTTGAATAGCAGTAGTGATGGTCAAATTCGCTCAAAATTTGCCTATCTTTTCGTCATAAAGTCAGCGATCGGTTATAGAAATATTGAGATCGACGGGGGTTTCTCCACATGTCTGAGTAGTATATGGTCTTGCGAGTGTGGAGAATGCATGAAACCGCCGCCGATCGCAGGGGAACACTACGAAAATAGCAGTTAAATAGCAGTAGTGATGGTCAAATTCGCTCAAAATTTGCCTATCTTTTCGTCATAAAGTCAGCGATCGGTTAATAGAAATATTGAGATCGACGGGGGTTTCTCCACATGTCTGAGTAGTATTTGGTCTTGCGATAGAGTGTGGAATTGCTTGAAACCAGCCGCCGATTCGCAGGGGAACACTACGAAAATAGCAGTTGAATGGAGCCGAGTGGTGGTGATGGTCCGAAGAATGGTGCGGCTCAAAATTTGCCTCTCTATGTTGTGTCGTCATAAGAGAGTGATCGAGGGTCGATCGGTTATAGAAAATATTGAGATCAGGACGGGGGTTTTCTCCACATGTCTGAGTAGTATTTGGTCTTGCGAGTGTGGAGAATGCTTGAAACCGTCCGCCGATCGCAGGGGAACACTACGAAAATAGCAGTTGAAATAGCAGTAGTGATGGTCAAAATTCGCTCAAAATTTGCCTATCTTTTCGTCATAAAGTCAGCGATCGGTTATAGAAATATTGAGATCGACGGGGGGTTTCTCTCACATGTCCTGAGTAGTATTTGGTCTTGCGAGTGTGGAGAATGCTTGAAACCGCCGCCGATCGCAGGGGAACACATACGAAAATAGCAGTTGAATAGCAGTAAGTGATGGTCCAAATTCGCTCAAAATTTGCCTATCTTTTCGTCATAAAGTCAGCGATCGGTTATTATAGAAATATTGGATAAATATCGACGGG